>CM040432.1:53326417-53926417 GCA_022702705.1 Papilionanthe hookeriana x Papilionanthe teres | reverse complement strand
TCCGACGATCCGTTGAATGATTAACTCGTGAATCCCGTAGATGTTGATGTCACGTTATCCCCATTTGAATAGTTAATTCTAGTCCCGTTATGAGGGCTTCATATTACGCTTCGTTGTTTGTACATGGTTCACGTTAAGTGGTAGGAGTATCTTAACATCCCCCGCTCCGGTGTTATAAAGATTAGCCCGATTCCTGCCTTACAGGCACTATCACTTGCGATTCTTCATCTTTGTGTGTCCGAAGATGCTCAGTCGAAGTATAATTCCCAACGTCGATCATCGGGGTCTTCTAGGCTCATTATTTGTTCATCCGGCAAATCGTCATTGAGAGGAGATTCGCCGCAGAAGGGTGTCTTTGCAGGAAGTCCGCTAAGACTTGTCCCTCTATCGCACGAAGAGGCACGAAAGTTATATCGAATTGCAATAATATCATTGACCATCCGGCAAGTCCGTCGGAAAGTGTTGGACGAGTCATCGAGTATTGCGATGGATTAAACTTCGAGATCGAGTTGACCTTATGAGAAAGCATGTAGTGCCTGAGCTTTTGAGCGGCGAAGATCGGGCCGAACAATGCTTTTCAATTGCGGGATACCTTATTTCCGTCGAAGTAAACGACGACTTAAATAGTAAAGAGCATTTTCTTTACCCTCATCATTGACACAGGCTAACGGAGCTCCGAGAGAAGTCGTCTAAAGCCGCGGTATAAAGTATCAGTGACTACCAGAGGCCAGAGGTCTGCTAAGACAGGAGGTGTCATTAAATATTGTTTAATGTCCTCGAAGGCCTTCCGGCATTTCTCTTCCCAAATAAATTTGGCGTCCTTTTTTACTAGTGTCGAGAAAGGTGACACCTACTCGACAAGTTTGAGATAAAGCGTCGAAGATATGCCGACTTCCCTTGAAAAGATTGTAGTTGTTTTAAGGTTTTGGGAGGCGGCATTTCTAAGATAACTTTAATCTTTTCGGGTCGATTTCAATTCCACGATGTCGGACAACGAATCCTAAGAATTTCCGGAGGTGACACCGAAGGCGCATTTTAAGGGATTCATCTTAAGGTTAAATTGCCTTAATCGTTCGAAAATAATTCTCAAATCATACAAGTGGTTGTCCTTTACTTTGCTTTTGATGACCACATCGTCCACGTAGCATTCGACTTGATTGTGGATGAGATCATCAAAAATTCTTGTCATTGCTCTACGGTAGGTTGCTCTCGCGTTCTTCGGTCCGAATGGCATCACTTGTGTAGCAATATACTCTGATCGGTGATCTGAATGCTGTAAGCTTTTCATCTTCTAGAGCCATTTTTATCTGGTTGTATCCTGAAGATCCATCCATGAATGAAAATATTTCATGTATCGAAGCAATGTCGATGATTAATTCTGGGATCGGTAGAGGGAATTCATCTTTTGGACATGCCTTGTTTAAATCTCTGAAATCCACACAAATTCGATCCGACCATTCTTCTTTCGGCGGCACTACATTGGCTAGCCAAGTCGGGTATTGTTCTTCATGGACAAATTTAGCGTCTATTAGCTTTTTAACTTCGGCTATGACTTGTTGTTCGATTTCTAGACGCATTCTTACGGGACCTTATCGGTCAGGACGAAGTAGGATCCACTCCTAGCTTATGGACTGCGACCTGCGGAGCTAATCACGGCATCTCATCGTAGCTCCAAGCAAAACAGTCTTTAAATTCCATTAATAACTTGATTATTTCTTCGGAGTCTTCTTTATTGAGTAAGGAGCTAAAAAAGGTAGGTCTAGGTTCTTCGCTAGTACCTAAGTTAACTTCCGTTAACTCATCTATTGTAGATTTAATTTCTTCTTCGAATTACGGTGGAGCATCTCCTATTTGTAAATCTTCGAGTTCGTCTGTAGTTTCCATGCGGTTTTCATTGGACTCGCAAGTGACAACCAAGCAAAATTCGGTATCGTCAGCCGATCTCTATCGTGCCGAATCCGAGACCATGCTTTGAGTTAGGTGGTCGACCGGAATTATTCCATAATTTTTCAAAACGTTGTGATTGACCTTTTGTCATTGTCGAGGTAAGAAACCACGTTGAATTAAATTTTGAACACGGGGAGAGTACCACTCAAAAGGTAATTCCATTAATTATGATGAAGTGACATCTTCGAATTGTACATTATTTTCAGTTTTGGAGGAAGAAGCACCACGGTAGAATTTGATTGGCTTTGCACCGTCGCTACGTACCTCTTTGACCACTATACCCTCGATCTTATTAGAATGGATCGGGGTTAGGGTCATAGTATGTACGTAGTGGTTAATCTTCTCGTACATCGATTTATATTCTTCATTCTTCTCATCTTCGAGAGAGATCTTGAATTGCGGCTTTTTCCAACTTATTGTCGCTGCTTCTTGTTTGATTTCTTTTTCTTCTTCAGAACTGTCTTCCCAATCAACATTGATGGCTGGTTTCCTCTGTCCAACTGTCCTAACGTCTCTACCACGACCTCGTCCCCGGCCTCGACCTCGGATGCGAGTTGTGGAGAAACCTTCACCATCTCGCCGGAAGGGAGTGGTGAGTGAGCTGTTGGACTAGAACTTCAGGTTCTTCGTTGTCACGAACTTTCTTTGCTTCATTTGTTACGGTATCTCTGAAGAAGATTGTTTTCTTCGGCGGTGCATAATAAGCTGCGTCTTCATGGATTCCAATCTCATGTACGGAGAATGGTTGTAAGTCACCTTTGATGCACTGTTCCCCTTCATCGTAGTATTTGATGCATTGATGTAGAGATGATGGTACCATCCTGTTTTCATGTATCCATGGTCGGCCCAGTAGAGCGTTGAATGATGTTTCTGAATCAATTATGTGAAATTTTGCGGTTGTCTTTGCTAAGTCACCGGTCTTCATTAGTAGCGTTATTGACTCGAGGGCTCTTTCTCCTTTACGGTTGAATCCTCTTAATAACATTTTGTCGGCCTCGAGCTCGCGAGCATCGATTTCCAAGTATGCTTAGTGTTCGAAGACTCATTATATTGATTGATGCTCCTGGATCCACCAATACTGCGGAGAGTGTAAACTTCCCAATTGTAATTGAAATGTACAACGGTCGGTTGTGATCTGCCTTATCCACAGTAGTAGGTCATTGTCAGTGAAGGTAACACCTGTTGTTCCTTTAACGAGCAAACCTCATTTAAGGAATCTCCGGCCATTTGAGCTAAGCAAATTTCCGGATCAAGTAAGGCCTTGATCAGAGCTTCTCTCATCCCCTTTGATAAGATGAGAGCGTCGTTGATGCTCAGTTTGGCCGGTAGTTTCCTAAGATGGGCTAGCACGTTGTAGTCTACTTTATTTCCATGTGTCTCGGCTTCTTCTCGAATGGGTATTTCTTCTGCTGGGGTTGGTTCTTCTTGAACAACCACCTACTTTCCTTTGTCCTTTGGACCCATTCTCGGAGGTAGAACTTTTCCACTTCTTATGTTGACTTCTGTAATTTCTTCTGAATCTAGTGTTGAGCTTGCTTGTGTCTCCTCCTGAATCAGAATGACAGGCTCTTCCGTATTAGCTTCAGAGTCTGAAGGTTCTAACTCTATTGTGACTGGAGCTCCTCGAAACTCGCAGATAGATTCGTTGCTTGTTGAACTCTCGTAGCCTCCTTGATGGATGCCTTCTTCGTTATTTTGATCGTCGAGATTGTGTATGATTTGAGAATTGTCGTTGGTATTGAAATTGATGTCTGGATTGTCGCTAGTTACGTAATCGTTAGAAACAGTCAAAACGTAGCCAACGCCATCACCCTTATCATTATATGATCCCACCGAAGTGAGCAGATAATCATACAGAGTCGAGAGGTTAGAGGGATTTCTCCCCGAATCGGAAACAACTATCTAGGATAAGCGGCCCCTAGTCCTAGCCTTAGGAGTCTCGGTCCTCTCTTCTTCGTCGATTTTCTTCTTCTCTTGATCGTCTCTGTTGAGGTGGTTCTTCCATCGCAAGTGATAGTGCCGACTTAGCGGGTTTCGAACTACGAATTGAAGCTCGCACCGAAGCGGTTTGGATCTTTGTCTAAAATCGTTTTCGAAGACCTTGTCCGAGCGGTAGTCCATCCATCGTCGGTCGTATAGGGATCTATCGAAATGATGGGATCGATTGAGATAACATTGACGGAACCTCCTTTACGGGGTTCCTTCATGTACTCCTTCGGGATCGTTATATTCCCTTTCAGAAGGTTGTCGTTGAGCCAACTTTTGAAGGTAATGCAATCTTATTTTGTGTCCGAGCATCCGGTGATAGGAGCGAAAGTTGGGATCACCCTTCTTGTTGACTTCCTGCGGTCTTTTAGGCTCTGCATTGGAAATCCGGAGTCTTCATCGAGACTAACTACGGAACATTTCGGCTTGCTTCATTCTGAACGGATATTCTACGCTCAGCTCCTTAATGTACGTTGCGGACGGGGTGGTTGTTCATCTTGCGGGAGATGGTGATGAGCTGGGCCGGGGTTGCGCGTGGTGTTGTGGTTCTTTGCGGCAGTTACGAGGTGGTATTTTGCATCGGTTCTTGCCTTTGTCCAGTGGCACCCAACGATCCGGTTCTTTCGAAAGTCTTCTGAGGCTTTTGCTTGTCCGTCTTGTCGGCGAAACTTAATTGCTTCGCCTCTTCACTTGCAAGCTTAGGCCTTGCTTAACAACTTCTCAAAAAGTCTTAATAGTGAATCCCTTGAGAGAAGTGCTATCGGGCCGTGAATGCTTTTAAGTAAAATCTTAATTGCATGTTGTTCTTGCGGTTGTGGTTCACACTTCATGCTTAAGTTCCTCCATCGAAAGTATGTAATCCACCAAAGTTTCATTCGGCTTTGTTTCTCTACCACTAAATCACCTATAGTGATGTGGTCTTGGCTTCCGGCGAATCGCTTGATGAAGAGGTTCTCTAGCTCGAGAACGTCTGCGAACCAGCCCCCAATTACGCCACCGGTCGAAGGCGATTCCCCGACGATGACGACGGGCGGTGGAAGAGTAATGCATCGCTCCCGCCGTGCATTGCAACAAGGCGGCCGCAGTGTGCCACATGCGTCGGGGTTCCCGGTTCCGTCGAAGGTCTTGAACGAGAGGTGGTACGAAGCCTTTCGGGTATTGGACGGCGTCGAATTCTTACGAGTAGATACACCCGTCCGAATGGATGTCCCATTCTTCGATTGTGCTAAGGCTTCTCGCACCTGTGTTCCACCAAGTTCTTGATATCACTTTTCGGGAATCATACTTTGTGTTGTATCCTTTTCGGTGATCATCCCCATTGACGGACGTAATCTCCTTTCCCTCCGTCTACAATGTGAACAGCCTGCAGAGTTGTCTCTACATGTGGTTGTACTTGACTCGGAGGTGGCTAGAGCTACGGCCGCTCTTCCATCCTTTCGCCATTTGAGCGATCGTGTCGTCTTTCTTAATTGCCTTCTCATCGGTTACGGCTCCTCTCTTCTGCTTGTTCTGGAGCACCTTGCGAGCGTGGAGACTCGTGTCTCAACCATGTTGGGATTTACGCGTATTCGTCGTCCATGAACCAGTGAATCAATCTCGTCTCCGAACTTTTCTTCTCTTTCTTTTGCCAATCGTCGGATATCGGTTCTCAACTTCTCCATGGCATCTTCTAGCGGGGCTTTTGTGTGTCTTACGTGGTTGTCGTGCGATAGGCTGCCGGGTCCCCTTCTCGCAGGTCCCCTTCATCGCGGTGGCACTTTCTTGATTCAAGTCTCTGGCGAGACTTTCTTTCTCGAAGTGTTGTTTCAATCTCAGGCGCCGGTAGTGGAACGCCATACCATCCTTCTGCTTGAAGGTCCTGGGACCAGGATGGTACGTCGGCCGAATCTTTGAAGGTGGTATCCTCCCCAATCGCCAATCTGAGACGACAACGGGCGGACTAGCCTTCATTCTTTTGCTTGGCTTTTACGTCATGATGGCGGGTTCCTCGGGGGCCCAAGACGGGATTTGGCTTGGCACCCGCCCTATCCTTCGTAGAATTCCAGATACGGGGCAGTTTCCTTCTTTGCTAACTTTTCTACCAAAGTTTGCGGTCGAACGAAACGGCGTAGTTCTAGTTTCTTTTCTTGCGGCTCCGTTGTAATATGCGAGCTGTGGTAATGTGGCGGCAATCTTGCGAATATTTTCTTCATCTGCTGAGGCGGAGGGGATGGCTTGCTTCCTCCCAAGAGTGGTATGTATTCGGGCGGCGGTGTATATTACGCGGCGATTCTGGAATTTCCTCTAGGAAAGCAATTCCCGGCGAAGCTCGGCTTCTCTAGCGATCCTTCTACTTCGTTTCTTCTTTGGGTCCTTGTTAGTGACGGAATCTTTGAAAATTTGGACCCGATTCGAGAAACGAGAAGGGTCTTACGGGAAATTTTGTACCCTCCACGGTAACGGGGTCCATCATAATTACGGATTTCTTTCCCCTTTGATTTGGCAAAAGTCGGGGTAGGTGCGGAAACAACTAGACCGGTGGGGTGGTAAGAACGGTCCTCCGCGGACGGCGTGCTCCTCTTAGTCGGGATCCTTTGCGAGAGGAGAATTCTTGGGTCGACCTAAGGTTGAACTCGAGCGACGGCTCCTCGGCTTCAGATACCTTGTTCGTCGATAAAGGGAAATGTCGGTGATCTTGACGTTCGTGTTTTCAAATCCTTGTCCAAATCGGATGATTCCATTTTCGGACGCTCATCCTTATAAGCAGACGAAGTCCGGTCCATTGGTGAAAGAAAATCGATTTCGGGGCTTCCATTTCTGCGGGTAGATTAAGTTGTCGGTCCCAAGTTATGCTTCTTTTCTTTGAATGAAAAGAAATTGAAAAAGAGTCCGAACTCATTCTTGTTCATGTATTTATAGAGAAGGAATCACTTATTAAAAGAATCACTTATTAGAGGGTTTGTTTATTTAGAACGGAGTGTTGAAAGGTGTAGAAAGGTAAGGAATCGAATCGGAGTTGAAGGAAAGAGAGTGCCCAGCAAGAATTCTCGACTCGAAGGATCACTCCTAAACTAACACCTATTGGGGGGTCCACCCCGCCTCGAAGTAATTAAAAGGATCTCGGAACCTCTGTTTGTTTAGGGGTGTCTAAACGAGTGGCTCCTAAATCCAGAGAGAATGTTGGTTATACTTGTTCAAGGTAGAAATGAACATAGTATCCCAACGGAAAGAAGAATAGTTTGATCCCGCAAGGGACATGGATGCACTACCGATTTTTGAAAGCAGAATTGTCGATTAGAATGGAGAGAGGAATTGTCCCCGGCGGAGTCGCGAGAAGTCGTCGGCATTTTTTTAGGTTAGTGTGTATTTTTTAAAAGGTCGCCTACGAAGTTGTCGGCGAATTTTAAATTTAATTTAAATATATATATAATTTAGAAAAGGTAGTATTTGATTTTGAAAATAATTTTAAATTTGAAGATTTTAAGATATGAAATCGAGCCGTCTCATCCCGAATAGTTTTATATAAACGAGCACGCATCCCCGCAGGCCGTGTATCTATCCCTAAGGACTGGGCCTGGCGCGTGGTGGTGATTAAATAAACAAAAATCCGTTTGGTCTAGCAGTCGCCCATAAGCCGACAAATTCCCACCTTGAATATGAAAACATTAAACGAGGGTTTATATTACATGGGTTCTTTAAAATTCCTTTTATAAAGAGTGACCCCTATAGTTACATCTTAAGTGAAGCGGGAATCACCTAAGAAAACTCTCGATAATAATCAATAATTCTGCTCTCAATAATTTCAAAGTTTAAGGTTTTGAAAGTTGAATTTTGAATCTCAATGGGAATGGATCAAGTTTGGAACATTTTATCTTGGGAATTCAAAGGAAGAAAAGTAGGAGAAATTACGGATTCGAAGTGAACTTCGATAATCTCCCGGTATCTATTGTTTGGCTTGGATTTAGGAAAGTCATGTTTATTTAATGTTTTAATCTTGCCAATTTTAATTAATTAGGGCTTATATTTATATGATAGAATCCTCTGAATAGCACGGAAGATATGAGGGTTTATGTCGTATCGGACGACTACCTCGGAATCCTAAGACCGGTTAGGGCTTAATTTGCAATGCAAATGCCTAACGAAAGGATTGAGGATTTATGTTGCACTAGGCAAACTACCTCGAAGTCCTATGGCTTTGTTGTTTAATTCTAGGAAAGTTTTACTGGCTAGTAGGTTCAAGTTTCTGGCGACGACGATGACGTCTTTGCCCACCATGCTCCGAGCTCCTTGTTGTTGCAGAGGTTTAGTTTTAGAAATCATAAATCGGGGATGAGAAAAGTGTTTTGGTTTAGAGAGTCTTAATTTCCAAGTGTTTTTTGTGTTTTAATTAGCAAATCTTAAAGTTGATTATAACGACACGGTTAAGATCCAACGGTTCCATCCTTCGGCATCATTATTTTTATCGGATTCACTTAGTCCAGATGAATTTGCTAAACTCAACTGAATGAGTTCCACACTTTCATTTAGACCGTGGGAAATCCCGTTAGCAACACGTAGGTTACATCATCCGAGGTATTCCCGATCATCCAACGGGACGTTTTAATTCGATTTGTAATTGTAGTTTTGTGTTTTGTTTGTGATTAAATTTTGAGTTGCTTTATATTTTGAAATGTTGTGGTGGTGAATTTTATCTTGCAATGACTTTTAACTTAGTTTTGGTTTGATTTTAGAATTTATCTAAAGGTGTAGGTTTTCGTACAACGGTTGTTTTATCATGCAAGAAGAAATGCAAAGTGCATTTGCAATAAAGTAAATTGCAAACTTCAAATTGCGGGAAATATTGCGATAAAAGCCTAGAAAATTTATCATTAAGCTACCACCACCATACGGTCGCTGACTAAGCGAGTTCTAGGTAAGCTAAGGTAGAGGTTATGATTTTTTCTACCAAATTATTCTAATCCTATAGCTAGTCATTCCTATGACATCTAGGTTCCTTATTGCTTGGTTGAACGATTTCTTCATCAAGGAGTTCAATTGTTCTTATAAATATCACATCATATTGAGGAAGTGTAAGAAGAATCTTAAACATCTTTTGTTGATATTTCTAGGATTATTTAAGTCTGAGTAATTTAATTGTAACAGATGAATCGATAGGTCTCACATTTTCAAGTTTTGTTAACTTGCTTTCAGTGAACTAGGATGTTTGTATGTCCTATAAGTGAAGTAACATTTCATTTAATATTATTTAGGAGTTATGATAACTAAAGCTTTTTGAGGGTAGAATTGGTATTGAAATGGTTTTGTGATTTGAAAACAATTTGATTGAAGGGTTTAAATTTGGAATGAGTGTTCAAGTTATTTTAATATTCTTTATGTCTTAGGTGATGTTAACTAATTCAACTTAATTTAATTTAATTTAATTTAATTTAATTGATTTAATTAATTTAAGACTGATTTAAGTGTTACATTAAATTAATTTAATTTAATTTAATTTAATTTTAATTTAATTTAATTTTTAATTTAATTTAATTTTTAATTTGATTTAATTTGATTTAATTTAATTTTTTAATTTAATTTTATTCATTTAATTTTAAATAAAATTTTAAAAGAGTTGATAATTTAATTTTAGTTTAATGATTAGAATGCTTTTAATGTTTTAAATTTGAATTATCATTTTAATTAAGAATTAAACATTAATGAAATGATTAATTTAGGGATTTTTAAATTAAAGAATAAATCTCTTCCTAATAATATCCCTATTTTAATGATTCCAATTTTATTATTCTTCCAATTTAATCAATTATTTAATTAAAGTTTAATCATCTTTTAAATTGCTGAGGTTTCTACCCTTCAATTATTTAAATTTCAATCATCAAATCAGATTGAATCAAATATTTACTTGTTAATTTTTTATTAAATTTTAAAGTTTTAATTAAGGATTAAAAAAATTTAATTCTCACTGCATTTAAAATTTAATAATTTCATAACTCAACTAAATTGAACTCGAATCAAACTTGAAATTTTTATGTGAGCTTCACTCATATGTCAATAAAGACATGAGAGGAGAAAATGTGATTTTTCTGTATTTAATTTATTTATATAATTATTTTTGGTAAATAGAGATTTCGAGGAAAATTTAATAACATGACGAGGAAAGTTTAAATCGCTAGAAAATTAGGGGACATTCCTAATGACCAGGGGACCACTTGGACCAATTTTGGTGATTTTTTGGATATATTATTTTTATTATAATTATTTTAAGTTTTGGATGTTGAAATTAACTTAAAATAAAATAAATGTTGAAAAATGAACATGTTTTTCAAAAATCTCTCGATATCAAGGAAATCAGAAAAACAAATTTTGCAATTTTCTGATTTTTCTATGATTTATTATGATCTTTAGAAATTTTGCTTTTAAAATACATTTTTTAATTTTAAAATTGCCTAGAGCTTTAAAAATTAATATCTCACCAAATAGATTTAAGAGAAGGCTCTAGGTTTATTCTAAGTGATTAAAATTCAAAATGTGACATTTTGGTAGATTTTTATTATTTTTGTGATTTTATTATTTTTTAATTATTAAAAAATATTAAAATAATATTAAAAAATCAACTTTAGAAAATTGAAGAGCCTGGCCCTCTTAAATTCCCCTGATATCGAAGGCTCCAAAACAGACTATTAATTGCAGTTATAATTTTTAAAGTTTAAAATAACTAAATAATCAACCCATTTAGATAAGGCTAACCAAGTCTAATTGACTTCAAACATTTATGGTGGTTTCCTCTAATCCTAAAGGTTAGTAATTAATTTAGTCAATTTGTTGTAATTAACTCTAATTAATTAAAGTTCAATTTTGGGTATTTAGGCCAATTAGGAGTTGTCTAAAATGAACAGCTCAAACTATTTTTCTAGGGTTCTCTGGTCATAAGGAACATCACCAAATTTTCTAGAATTTATTTCTATGCATATTATTGGATTTAAAAATACTCTAAACGTGACATGAAATTTGAAAAATCAACTCTTCTTTCTTAGGGATGGCCTCCGACTTGGAAGATTCGAGTGTTCCCGGGTTGAGCTTCAAAAGCCCTATGATCTCGTGCCATGGTGAGTATACATGCATGGAAATTAAATGTATGCGAAAATAAATAAATTATAAAATAAATACTTGATGAAATTAAATGATTTCTTTCACATTCTCCTGCGTTCCTTGGTAAGAAAATTATTTTTATTTTATTTTCGATTTTCCTTGCAAAGTTATGAATTTTTGAAGTTTAGGGAATTAAATAAATCGGAAAAATCCTATTTTTCTACTTGTATCCACGCGAGCGCCGCGCGGTTCTCGCACCGTTTCCCGGTCCGACGCCATCCGAGCCGTTCGTCCGTGCGTGTATCGAATGGACGGCATCCGTTCATCGTCCCCAGTGTTCTCGCCGAGAGCCGTCCACACTAAATCCCTAAGATCTCGCTCGATTCTCGATGGATTTTTACGTTCTTATACTACTATGGATTCGTCTTGAAGAGACGAACACATCTATACGGCTAACATGCATTGAAACTAAGGCATTTGAAATGGAGAATCTCCGAAGCTCGGGATGGAGAGTTAACTCATACCTTAGCTCGGAGAAGTGTGGCTTCAATCCGAGAGTTGTTGCACCTTCGATTGGGTCCCAGCGAAGCTCCGGATGAAGTCTCTTGGTACGGGGAATTGTACTGGATATGATTTCGACCAAGCCCGATCACAAAGCTTGGAGGCTCGGAGCAACTCGGGTGGCTCGGAGATGGGGCTTTCTTTGGTGGACACCTTCCTTTGGTGCAGTGAAGGTGTAGAGCCAATCAATTTGAGAATTGGCTCACTTGTGGAGAAGTGTCCTGGTTTTGGGTGGAATTTCGACTACGAAATTGAGCTTACGGAGGAGAAATGGCGGGGGATCTCAGCTGGGGATCAAGTGTTCTAAGAGTGGAGAAGGGTGCGGAACAATTTTGGCGAGTTTTGGCAAGGTTTGTGCTTAGCTTTCTCCATGGCCGAGAGGGGTGGAGTTTAAATAGGAGAGGGTGGAGGGCCTCCGGGGGAGTTGAGGCATGGGATCGAGCTTGCTGCGGTGAGGAGAAGAACGACCATGGTGGCCATTGGGCATGGGGCGACTCGGCGGGTGAGAATTCCAAGCTTGGGCTCACATGATGCTCTCGGGTGTGGTGTTTTCCGGCGATCCGGGCGGCTGGCCGGCGAGCATGGGTCACCATCTTGACCGGGGAGGTCGGGGCTTGGCAATGGTGAAGTCGATTGGGCTTGGACATGTGTAAAGTGTTTGGATTAGAATGGAATGGGGGAGAGGCCATTTTGGCTTGAAATTGGTCAACCCATTGGTTTGGGTTGGGTTCACCTCCCCATGGGCTGGTCTTGGGTCGAGAAGATCGGTTAGGCTAGCTGGTCGAGAGGTGGTGATGTCCTTATCCAAGAATATTTGGATTAAATCTTGGTTAAGGGAAGACATACTTAAGGCTAATGACTTTTAGGAGATGGTTAAAGGACCTCCTCCTTTTGCCATTAATGGCATGGTCACATGCCAAACTTTCATGGCTTCATATGGCTTGTGAATGGCTCATCCTTGGCTTCCTTTGGCTTGGGAAAAGGTTTATTTGTTTCATGAAAAGGGTTTTAGAAATCTTTTGACATTTAGGGGGTAATTTGACATGTGGCTTGATTTGGAATGGTTTAATTGATGATTTTGAAACTTAGGGGTGATTTTGATCAAATGGATGATGAGGGGAAGTGTCATGTGGGCTTTAGGATGATTTGGGCTTTTAAAATTTAATGAAGATGGGTTTTTTTTTAAGAAGGTTTAAGGGAAGTGGGCTTTTAAGTTTAAGGATGTGTTCATGGATGGGAATTTTTGTAGAAGTTTGGGCCAAATAGTTGTTGGTTTTGGTTTAGGGATGTTTCATGAATAATTTGAAATAGATTTAAGGTGGTTTGGGTTTGAATTGGGTTGAATTTGGGTTTACTTGGTAAATGGGCCAATGTAGGTCAAATTGGGCTAACTTGGGCCAATGTTGGGCTAGGGTTGAAATTGATGTAAAATAAATGTTGAGAAATGTTTATGGGAGTGTTTCAAAGAGGTTTTGGCTTTGGTTGGGTTTTGATTTTGAGGTTTGGGCCTATTTGGGTTAGGTTTGGGTTTAGGTCGAAATTGGGTTTTTGATTTTGGGTTGAATTTGAGTGGGGTTTGGGTCAAAATCCTGGGCAAATCATGTTAGTGTTTTGTTTATGGGGATGTTAAGGAAGATTTAGAAAAGATTTGGGGTTAATTGGAGTTGAATTGGGTTAGTTTGGGCTAAGTTTGGGTCATGGGTCCAAATTTGGGCTTTAAGGCCCAAAGTGAAATTGGATCCAAATGTCAATTAAATTGGACTTGGATTTGGTCTAAATTGGTATTGGGAATGTTGAATCGAAGTTTAGAATTGAATTGGACCAGAATTTGGGTCAATTGGATAGGTTTAGTTTAACATTGGGTTCACTTTGGGTTAAAATGGGTCAATTTGGGGGTTTTGACAAAAGTAGGGTAAATTGACAAAATTGGCACATGGTGTAGTTGGACAAAATGAAATTGGGAATATTTAGAATTTTCTGGAATTTTCTGGGAATTTTTTGAATTTTTGGATTTTTAGGCCAAGAAGGGTATTTTGGGTATTTGGAGGGTATTGGGGGGTATTTTTGGAATCTTTGGTATTTTTGGGTATGGATGATCAATTTGAGTGATGTGGAGATGTTTGGGATTGATTTTGGAAAATTTTGGGTAATTTGGAAATTTTGCAAAAATTTTGGTAATTTCAAGGTTTTGGGTAGGTTTAGTAGGTGTAGGGTCTCGGGGGTCAAAAATTGAAAATTTGGGAAATTGAAGATTGGGTAAACCTAGGTGGAAAGAAATCATTTTGGTTGAGCCATGAAGCCATTTCAAGCCCATATGAGCCATGAGAGGACTCATTTGAGGCATTCATTTATGTTGTTCCTAACCCTCTTGCTGAGGGCTTAGGGGTTAAGGACCATCCATGTGAATCACCTACATGAGTCGGGAGGTTAAGTTGGGTATGGGTGTGGTTTTAGGAAGTGTGTGGAAATGTAGTGTGTAAGTGTAGTGTAAGTCGGCCCCTTCACTGGACCGGGCCACCCGGGGCGGTCCTAAGGCCAAAGAGTCACATAGGAACTCATCCTTTAAACTTCCACATTTGATTTCAACCCTGCAGGTGATTAGGGGTCTATGGTCGAGTTTGTGGAGTTTGCGGGGAGTTTAGAAGTGGTTTGAATTTCTAAAAGGCGGGTCCCGATTCTAGTCCTCTAAGACGATCGAAAGGAAAAGCTGAGGCTAGATCCTGAAATCTTAAAGAGAAGAGAAGACCTCATCAAAAATGAGGTCAACAGTGAGAACGGGTAAACTTCCCTCTTTCTATGTTAAATGTATCATCTAAAGCCTGGCACTATTTTATTTGTTCTACTTTGCTACCTACTTACCACCATAGCGAGGTAACAAGAGATAGAGCAGTTCTAAATTTCTGTATTCATAACCAAAAAAGTATTAATGTGTGAAGTATAATTTATAAGAATATATTAGCCACCTCAAGAAGTGAAAGTGGAGGAGGACTAGGACACCCTGGTCTTATCTATGCACTCTGCCAATTATTTGCGGTAGAGGCAAGAGATGATGAGGAATGGGTGGAGCCTATGAAACCCATTACTCTGGCTAATATTAAGAAATATGAATCCCACGAAGGATGGAGATCTGGAATAAGGAGTTATGTACCTTCTTAGAGTAGAGATATTCCCTCTACCAGTTATGACCCTCCTCCCTACAGTACTCCTACCCTTCAAGATTTGATGAATGAGATGACTTTACAGCGGAAAAGTTTTGAGAAAATAGAAGAAAAATTGGAGCATATTAATCAGAGAATTGGAGGCTTAGAGAAAAGACATGATTATGATAGCGAGTAGCTCCAAAGACATTCAGAGTATGAGATAGTCTATTATGATGCTAAAAATTGTTACAGGAGAAGAGAGCTTGATGTTGTATTTCCTGAGTGCCCCCGATATACTCATTACCAGCCTAATCCACCCACTGATCAAGGAAATGACGATATAGTTTGGGACTTTAATGCAGGAGATTAGATATTATGTTTATTTGTTTAGTTATAGATTCTTATGTTGTTATTGTTTGTTTGTTGTTTTACATTTTAGGATTGATGTTTTAGTTTATGAACTTAATTATGATGTAGTGTAGATTGTTTTAATATTGTTGTTAAAGTTTTAGAGTTTTAAAATTTCTAATGTTTTCAGACTGCTATTGTAATCTTGGATTGAATTAGTAAATGTATGTGGATGTAGTATAATATGTTAGTATAAAATGTGGTAATATTGTATTAAACTTCTTTACCCAGCACTTTCTTTAATATTTTGTGTGTAGAGAAGTACTAACAGTACATGTTAATTAAGTAATGGAAAAAGCCTGTAGAACTTCAAAAAGAAGAAATACCTAAAGTTCGAAGGTATGATTTAAATATTACAGTTTATTTCCTTTTTCACCCTATATAAATAGATAGAAAAATTTAAGCTTGGGGGAGGGAAAAATACAAATTTAATTATTAAATTGTTCTCAATTTACATTTTCCAAAATTATTATAAAATGATTTTCTGAAGTAATTTTAATTTAGTAAACTAGAATTAATTTATTTAATTATTTTAAAAAGTTAAAAGAAATACTTTTAATAATTAACTAATTTTTTTAGATTAAGGATATTTAGTATAAGAGAATAAGAATATAGTTAACTATTTATAGTAAAGAAAACTATATTTTCAAATATAAAATTCTTAGGTATTTAGTTGAAAAAGAAAAGATTGAAACTCAATGAAGTAAGAACTTTAAAATATATATAAAAGAAGTAAATGTTTTAAGTTTCAAATTTAGGAAGAGGAAAATGAAGTTCAAAATTATTAAGAGGCTAACCAAAAATAGTGATCCTCACTTAAAAAAAAAAGCAAAAAAAGGGATTGAAAATCAATCCAGAAAGAATATATATATATATATATATATATATATAATACAAAGTGAGAAGAAGCTTAAGGAGATGCCTTATCAAAAATTGGCTTCATTTGAATCAACCTAATATCAATTACATTTTTGAACTTATATATATGGATTAGTACTTTACTAAGTTGGGTTTTCATGAAATTCCAATCATCTGAATATCTTAAGCATTTTAGTATTAAAAAGTATAGTTATTCTTGAAATAAATAGAAGACTAGAAATCTTAAACTTGAAAACTAAATAACTATAAATCTATAGAATTAGTTTAATTATTTAAAAAATATTTCTATTAAACTTTACTATAATACTTATTTAAATCTAATTCATAGTATTTCTGAATTAAAACTTTACTACAAATAATCATTTACTTTTATGTAGTATCTAAATTACTTGAGGACAAGTAATAGTTAAGTTTGGGAAAATTTGATCACTAGAAAATATATTAAGAATTTCATACCAATTTTATATGAAATTGCACTTTAAAGAAAGGTATTTTCTTTGTTTTATTGTAGGAATGAAGATTTATAAGTACTGAAAGCAAAAAGTACAAAAGAAGTGGATTTGGAGTAAAAAGGACTCAATTTAATGAAAATTGAACTGTCCCGCCGACGGTGAGTTTTTCCCAAAAGATTTTTAATATATTATAAGGAGCCCGCTGACGGCGAGATCGAGCCGGCCGACAGAGAGATCGGTGTGGTTAGCCCATCTTCTAGAAGACCGCCGACGGTGAGACAGTTGAAAAGAGCCAAAATACATTGAACCTAGACGCTTTTTGAAGAGGTGCTTAAGCAACCTTTGGAGATTTGACCCCTTCTATAAATAGAGATGAATTTTAGTCAGTAGTGTGTCAGTTTTTGTCATTTGTGTGAAAGTTAAGTGTAATTTAAGAGTCTTTAAGTGAGTGTTTAGCATTTTGGTGTGTTGTACTGGAAGGAAGAGTCAAAGGAACTTCAAGAATATGCTTGGGAAGAAGAATTAAGATAAGTATATTTGTTATTTGTTTGTTAACTTTAATGAAATCCATGCTTTGTGTTATTTTTCCCATGCATTCTGAGTAGTTTCCTTAGTCTTTCTCCTTCTTATTGAGATTACGTGAAATGATGAGTTAAAGTAATTGTGCCTAAAATATGAAAATAGAAATTGTGCTAATCTTTAACTTAAAATCTTAATTTACTTTCAATCTAGCCAATTGATTTGTTAACATATGTTGAAATATCAACTATAGTAAAGATTACATCCAAGATTCAGGGAAGTCAAAAGCCTTAGAAGGAGGGTGCAAATAAATAAGGAAATATTAACCATTGGGCGTAGAATTGGACATTTTAGTGTGACAGACTAAAATATTCAATTCGGACTTATTGTTTAAGAGCTGAAGAGTAGATGTTAGCCCTCAGGCGAGGGGAACGTGGGATCTCTGAAGTGGTAGACGGTATCCTCCCAGCCTAGCCGTAGATTCAGTAATCAAACATAAGACTAGTCAAAGTTCTTTTCACCTGGATCAAAGGGTAAAGAATAGGAATGCTCATATTTGGCACAATACAATTAAAAACTTATTTAATTCTTCATTCACTTAATTCTCTAAAACAAGGAGCAAGATACTTTTCTAAAATCTTATATTCAACCTTAAGCATTAGTTTATTTTAGTTTAAGTATTCTTAATTTTCATATACTAGACTAGTAAGTAAGTTTAATTTAATTTGTCTTTGAAATTTTCTAACTTCCTTGTGGGATCGATATCTAGGACTCCATTAGAGCCCTATATTACTTGATAACGATACGTATACTTGCGTAGTATCCACAATATAAATCATAAAATCCATAACAGAATCATCAATATATATATTTAGTGCAGATCAAGTTTTTGGTGCTGTTGCTAACTTTTTATATCACAAATTGTAAGTATAAATATCGAAAAGTGGATCAGAGTGCCGTTCGGCACATTATTCCTCCAAAATGTCATAACTCTCTGGAAATTGGCGCTGTCCGGGGCTGGTCACAACGCTCCAAATTTGCTTCTTTTCGCTTTTTTTTGCTCTAAAGGCCTAAAATCATTGTACCTGCATAAAATCATCAAAAATAACCTCCTTTAAAGTGCAATATCATCAAAAATAGGTATGAAATGAATGATAAAAATCTATCAAATTTTTAGTGGATCAGTCCACTTGATGGTTGTGGGAGACTTGGCTTGGAAATTTGGCTAGTCTTGGGTGACATTTGGGTCTTGGTTCAAATTTGGGTCATTTGGATTCAATTTAGGTTAGATTAGGTTTGATCTTGGGCTAGGTCCAATTTATTATTCAAAATGGTGTACATGATTGTCACAAAGATTTTAGCAAAGGAGTAGAGTGATTTTAAATTGATTTGGAACGTCAATTTGACGAGATTTAGACATTTGGTCAATTTGGACTAACTTGGGTTTGGGTTAGGCTAGATTTTATCTAGGGTTGAATTTATTGTTCAATTTTGTGTGTGGGAATGTTAGTAAGAGTTTAGAATTCAGTATTGGGGAAATTGACTTGGCTAGGAGGTTCAATTTAGGGGATTTAGGGTACATGTTCAAAATTGGGGTTGTTTGATTTAGGTTGAAATTGAGCTTGAAAATTGGTTTAATTGAGCTTGGATTTGGTTTATATTGAGAGTGGACATGATAAATTTGATTTGGAATTTGAATTGGGAGAGATTAAGGTCAATTTGGTGGAAATTGGAGGTAATTTGGGCATTTTGGGCCTTAAGGGGCAAATTGAGGATTTTGGTCAAATTGGGCTTAATGAAGTGGTTTTAATTGATTTTGGGATTATTTAGAGTGATTTTGGAATTTTTGAGAATTTTTAGAATTTGAGGGGCATTTTGGTAATTTGGGCTATTTTGGGGGTAATTTGGAAATTTTGGTCAATTTATAGTATATTGGTCAATTGGATGGCTAGGAACATTTTGGAATGATTTCTAGAGAGAATTTGGGTAATTTTGGGTTTTTGGGCAAACATTAGGGTTTGAGGGTATTTTGGGTAATTTGGTGGAGTTTGAGGGCTAAGAGGGTCAAAGTTGGAATTTTGGTAAAATTGGGTGCCAATTATGAATGCCAACCTACTTGAGTCATGAGACCAAGGGAAATCCCATTTTGGATCCTCCATGTGATGTTCCTAGCCACCTTAGCCATAGGCTAAGTTTCCAAAGGTGTTGGGGATCACGTTTGAGGAAGTTTGGTTTAGGGTTTAATGTATTGAGTGTAAGTGTAGTGTAGGTGTGAGTGTGTGAACTAGCTTAACTAAGACCAAAACACCCGTGATTTACCTAAAGGCTTGACCATCCTATAGGGGACTCCTCTCGAGTTTCCTTATACATGGTCTCATCCTCCTAAGTGGTTAGAGGTTAGAGTTTAAGCATTTAAAACTCTAAGTGAAGCAAAGAAGTTTTTTTTTTTTTTGAATTTATATGGGGTAAGTGTTCCATTCCTAGTCTTCTAAGATAGTCACTATGAAAGTCTTATGGCTAGATCCCAGGTTCTTTTAAAGAAAGACTTGACCTCAACAAAAAGTGAGGTCAACAAATTGACCCTCAATAGGTGTGATGTGCTAGAGCACACCACACATATTGGTGTTGACCGGCGAGATCAACAAAACCAACACATGTGTCTGAGCCGATCAACTCAAAACAAGACGTAGGATTCAACAAGAAAGTGTCTACTGGGATTTATTGGGTAGAAAGCTTCAAACTCGGGAACTCTCACTTGGTGAAAGCGGGTAGAATCCTTTAAAATGCAGTAGTGAATTCAAGCTTCCACATTCTGAAGGGAGACCAATCAAATTCAATTTCAAATTTTTGAATTGGAATTTGATTTCAGAATTGGAATTTGATTTCAGAATTGGACTTAGGATTTTAATTTGAATTTTGATTTAGTTTCGATTATGATTTAGATTTTGGTTTCAATTTTAATTTCAAATTTCTACTCAGAATGGAGTAGGAGGTCTATTCTAAATGTTGAGTGCTTTAATTTCAATTTTGATTATGCTGAGAATGGAGTAGAGCGAAGCCTATTTGATTGCATTCATATACTGAGAAAAAAGTAGGGCTAAGCCTATCCAAATGGGCATGCTGAGAAAGAATAGGACAAAGCCTATGTGTTGAGGAAGAATAGGATAGAACCTATCTTAAATGTTGAGTGCTTTAATTTCAATTTCAATTTCAATTTCAATTTAGACTATGATTTCATAAAAATTTCACAATTAGGAAAGTGAGGAGACTGAGTTGAGATGGAAAGGACAAGGACTTACATTCAACTCAAAGATCGATCGAGAAAAAATTACTACATCTAGAAGGAAAACTCAAGGACTTACTTCCAACCTAAGAAGCAGTGGGTACTGAGAAGGGAATAGGGCGGAGGCCTATCCCGAATGCTGAGTGTTTCAATTTCAATTTCAATTGTGCGCTAAGAAGGGTTAGGGCTATACATAGCTTATTGTTAAGTGCTGAGAAAGGAGTGGGATTGTGCCTATCCTAATGCTGAGATCGTTGAGAAGGGAATAGGGCGGAGGCCTTTCCTGAACGCTGAGAATTGCTGAGAAGGGAGTACGGTGGAAGCATATCCCGAGTGCTGAGAATTGCTGAGAATGGAGTAAAGCGGAAGCCTATCCCGCGTGCTGAGAATGCTGAGATGGGAGTACGGCGGAAGCCTATCCCGAGTTCTGAGAATTGCTGAGAAGGAAGTAAGGCGGAAGCCTATCGCGAGTACTAAGAATGTTGAGATGGGAATAGGGCGGAGACCTATCTCGAATGCTTAGAATTGCTGAGAAGGGAGTAAGGCGGAGGCCTATCTCGAATGTTGAGAATTGTTGAGAAGGGAGTAAGGCGGAAGCCTATCCCGAGTGATGAGAATTGCTGAAAAGGGAGTATGGCAGAAGCCTATTCCGAATGCTGAGAATGTCAAGATTCTGTGAATACAAATATTTGCAAAGATTTGCTGACATTTTGCAAATGCAGATACCGTGAAGAATTTCAATGAGATGTATTTTTGCAGAGATTGAGAGAAATTTTGTTGAGATTCATGAGGAATATGCTGAAATTTAGTTTATGAAGAGATTATAAAAAAATTTACTGAGATTCATGAGGAATTTTACTAAGATTCAGTTTATGCAGAGATTATAAAAAAATTTGCTGAGATTTGACTTATGCTGAGACTATGAAGAATTTTGCTGAGATGCATTTATGTAGAGATTTAAGAAAAAAATTTTGTTGATATTTGGGAATGCAAAGGTTTGCAGAGATTTATGAATGCAGAGCCTGAAGAATTCTGCTGAGATTTATAAATGCAGAAATTGTGAAAAATTTTGTAAAGTATATAGAATGTTTATAGAAGTTCATGTAGTGCTAAATTTTATTGAAATGTATGTGGAGAGATTTATGAAAATTTATGAGGTGTAGAGTTTTATTTTAATGTTGACTTTTATTTTATTTGATGCTAAATTTTATTTTGTTGTATTTGTTTTAGGATTTGGACTCAATTTTAGACAAGTGTGGCACTGCTACTTTGTAGGACAAGGCTCTTGTCTTCAAAACATCATGTTGCGCAGTACTTCTTGAGGTTTCGTCCACTGAATGAAAGCAATTGTTAGAGAATAACCCACTCTTTAAGGAACTATCAGAATTATATTATTTCAAGTACCTATAAAGATGTGTTATCTCTAAGGATGTCATAGATGAAGAAGCGGCAATTTTGTATCTTCATCTGTAGCAGTTGTCTTTTTCTTTGTCACCGATTTTGTGAATGTTGTTTCATTGTATTTGAGAAATTGCTCTGATGCTCTTTGAATTGACTTTGGAGTTGTATTTGATGGGCACTGAAGGATATGACTTTAGGGTTGGATTTCCATTAATTGCTAATATCATCCTCTTTTATTTAATTCTTTCTTCCTGAGTCTAAGCAGATTTCAAAATTTTTGTTCATGTGATTAAAATAGTTTGTCCAAAAAATATTTTTGAGCCAATTAATAGCCGACCAAGAGACCCAAGATCGTTGGAACTTTTTCTTGAATATAATATCGAAATAATTTTCTTAAGAGAGTTCTCAAGTTCTATTAATCAGGAGAGAATTCATATACCAATTTTTTATTTTGTGCCCACCTTAAGCATCTTCTCAATGAGACTTTTTTTCCTCTTTTTTTCTTTTTTTCTTTTTTTTTTATATTCTTTTTTTCGCTTAGAATTACAATATCTGGTGGAGAGCAGTTTAGAGATTTTGAATGTCTAAACTCCCATAATTAAAACTTCTCAAGTGTCTCTTAATGTAGATTATGATATATTATAATTCATTCAAAATCCAGGATCCAGTCATATGACAAGAAATTAAAAGGCTCGTAATATCTTGAGTCAATTACTCGTATTTCAACAACACTATTTTATTCTAAAATCTACTTAGAACCCAGTCCAAATTCTTTGAAGTGAAGGTCTCAATTATTAGGGCATTAATTTCATCCTTCCTGAAGTCATAGTCTTATCAAAATATCCAAATTTTTTCTTTTAGATTGATGAGCTTTTTCAAAATATTGAACAATTCTGGACAACAACAAACTCTTTCTTTTCTTACATTCATTGTGGTGGGAGGGATGGGATAGACTAAAATCAATCATGTTAATGTCCCATTAAACTTATATTAGTAGTCAAAAAATAAGCAGTACATTCTCCCAATAGAGGGACGACACGAACTCTGCTTTCTAGCCTGCACTGAAACTTTTGGATCTGGTTCGCACTTTTCCTTTAAAGCTTTCACCTGGACTGTGTTACATTCGACATCAGCTCTGTAGGATTCAATTGGGGCAATAGGATCAATCGAAATCATATCGATGGAACCTCTTTCAAGTTCTGTCAAATATTCTTCTGGGAACATTATGTTAATGTTCTTGAAGTTCTTCTCGAGCACTCTTTGAAACCGATACAGCCCTCATGGGTGTGCCCAAGCATTCTGTAATATGGGCAATAGTTGGGATGATTCTTCTTGTTGACGTCCGCTGGTTTCATTGGCTCAGGTAATCTGAACTCAAATTTCTTGATTAAACGTAAATATCTTTGCTACCATCTCATCCTTGGAGGGATATACTTTGTTTAACAGTTTGGCAATAGAACGAAACTGCCTTCTATCGGTCCGATTTGGCTTCTGTTGGAATGACTGTTGACGGTGTTGCTGGTTGTGATGTTGTAGACGCTGGCCATGCTGTTGTGAAAACTGGTTATATTGTGATGGGAGTTGTAAAATATATTGTATTGGTAGCTCAGTTTGGATCTGCATCGGTCGCTTACCCTGATAGCTCGTCGTCGATGTCACCGATCTCCTTTCAGATATCTTTGTTGTCTTCGTCTTGTCATCCTTCTCCACGAATTCAATCTGTTTGACCTCCTCTTACAGGCTTGCGGCTTTGCTAAGTAGTTTCTCGAAAGCCTTGATTGTAAGTCCTTTAAGTAAGAAACCTCTTCGGACCAGTGGATGCTCTTTAGAAGAATCCCGATTGTGTTTTGCTTCTGGAGATGTGGTTCACACTTTATGCTGAAGTTCCTCCATTGCAGGATGAATTCTACCAAAGTTTCATCCGGCTTCTATCTTTCTACCACAAGATTGCCAATGGTGAAGTGGGGTTGAGCTCTCACAAAACATTTGACAAAAAGGTTTTCCATTTCTGTGAAAGTCTTTACTGAACTATTGGGTAATTCTTTGTACCAGTTGAAAGCAATTCTTAAAAAATTGTTCACGAACTGTCAAAATAGCAGCGCATCACTACCCCCGCATTGCAGCAACTTGCTTGAAAGTGTGCAATGTGCTATCAGGGGTTTTTAATCCCATCAAAAGTTTTGAACAAAGGTGACACTAAACACTTGGGATTTTGGATAGTATCAAACTCCTCCGGGTAAGGTCTACCCTTTGAAACTGATACCTCCATCTTTGATTGAGTCAGATTTTCTCTCACCTGTTGTTCTACAATCTGTTTAATGTCATTTTCCGGTATCATGCCTAGAACTGAATCCATTTTAGGTTGCTCATCTCTGTTAGAAAAACTGATCTCTTTTCTTTCATCTGTGATGTGAACAATCTCTGGTCGATTTACCTCTGGAGTTGCTATCGCCGGTGACTGCAATTGCCCTTGAATTGTAACCATCACGATCATCTTTTCTTCCAATTGTTTCTTTATCTGGCTGATCTGCTCATCCTACTGTTGAATGGCCCTTTGAAATTCATCCACGAAGTTCTCCTTGGAGGGTAAAGGAGCATCGCATGAGGATGGTGGGGCCCCAGTCTCAACAACGATGATTTTTGTGAAATCAACTCCGATGTAATCTGCTAGATCGTAATCTTCATCTTCAATATCTCCTTTATGTTCTTTAGATAGTCGTGTGATGTCAGATCGGAGCCTTTCCAAGATAGACTCAATTGACTTTCCTTTGATAACTTTACTTCAATCAAAGTTTTTTGAGGAGAATCATTTATTCCCTCAAGCACCAGTGTTGTTGTGTAGAAGTTAATTGGATCAACCGAGATTACATTGATAAAAACTTTTTCAGGTTCTCTCAAATATTCCTTTGGGATTTTTACATTTCCACTTTTAAAATTCTTCTTAAGCCAATCCTTGAAGCTAAAGTACTTTTCTATGGTGTGGCCGAGCAACCGGTGGTATGGGCAGTATTGGAGTTGATCCTTCTTGCCGGCTTCCTTTGGCTTCTTCAGCTCTAGTAGTCTAAACTCTGGCCTCTTTAGCAAGTCACGTAATATCTTCAACACTGAATCTTCTTTGAATGGTATAGCTTGCTTAGTCGTTGATTCATTGCTGCAAACAGCTTTCTATCTACAGGAGACCGCTTTTGCTGAACTGACTGTTGACCGAACTGCTGCGGGTGTTAGCGGGACTGTCGATGTTGTTCAGCTTTTAGAATGTCTTAACTACGCCTTCTTTCCTGTGCCTTCATCAGTTTCATGGTCCTTGAATTGGACCTAATCTCTAATTGAAGACTTCTACATATTCGATTAAGCCAAATAATCTCAAAAGTCATAAGCCTTAAAAGAGATCGATGCCATAATGCTCCTACTATGAAGATAAATACATTAGCAGCATCTAAGAAGTGGGGCAAATCATCCTAGAAATTGAGCAAAAGTAGCCTCAAAAGTATAGTAATTATTTTTACTACATTAAGCAAAAGAAAGACATACAGACAAACGCACTATCACCTTGTACAAATGTCATATTAGGAAATTGAAAAATAATAAAAATCAACACACATGATACAAAAGTTATAACAAGTAGATGGATATAAAGACACCAAACTAATGCAACATCCTCCACATCATCAAGAGTACAACCCCACAAGTCACTATTAGTTGGCTCACTTCTTCAAACATGAAGGGGATCATTAGACATTTAGATGAGGTCATATCCTCAAGATTTGTTATGGTCCAATGGTATGATCTATTGGTAGAAGCATTGACAAAATTCTTCTCATACATGCTAGATCGCAGCTTTACATTCTCCATTTGAAGATCCAACATCCTTGCCGAAAAAATCTTCAAGGTCTTTGTGCTTTGTTTGGGGTTAGTCTGTGTCTCCTTCTGTTCTTCTCGAGCATGCATCAGTTGTCGGTCATACTAGGAAAGGATAATCGTCTTAAACAATAAATTGCCTCGGTAATTTACTAATTGTTTCACCAATGATAATATTTCTAATGCATGAGAGTTATTCACCTTCTTGTGCACTCTAAGGATATGGTCGATTTTTGCAAGCTCGGTCTTCAATGCCCTCAATGGAGAAAAAATGATCTTAATTTATTAGAATTAAATGAAAATTTGACACTAAATAGGACACAATGGAGAAAAAGAATTCATGTAGCCGACCCCACTTAGTGGGATTAAGGCTTTGTTGTTGTTGTTGGTCTTCAATGCCCTCAAAGAATTGGTTAGCTCACCTTGGAAGGGTGTCGATCACACCTCCTCAGGATTCTAGTACTTCTGCTACATTTTTTTTTTGTTTGGGTGGGGTTTCCGTGGATATTGACATCTCAAAGTGATGTGAAAATTTTCCTCCAAAAAATACGATAGATATGTGAAAATCCTTTTAAAAACAATACCACAACAATGTAGAAAATCAACTCTGAAAAATGCATTAATTACGCAGAAAATTCCCTCAAGAAAATGTCATAGTGGTGTTGAAATCCCCTCAAGAAAACACGATAGAAATGAATAATCTACTACAGAATGCATGATAGAGAGACCAGTTTTTCACCATGAAGAATTCCCTCTAGAAAGCGCAGTTGAGAAACTCCAATTTTTCTCCATAAATAATCTCCTTCGAAATGAGCGGCTGAGAGAATTAAATTTTTCTCTCAAAAGAATTCCATCCGGAATGCACGATTGGGAAACTCTAATTTTTCTCCATGAATATTTCCTTTCTTAATGCGCAGCTAAAAGATTTTAATTTTTCTCCACAAAGAATCCTCTCCAAGATACACTGTGGTGAGACTCCAATTTTTTCTTCATGCAAAATCCAATTTAGAATGGACGACAGAAGCATCCAATTTTTTCTTCACGAAAAATCTACTTCGGAGTGCACGACGGAGATACTCATATTTTTTCTTCATGAAAGATTTCCTTTGCCATACACGGCTGAGAAACTTATGGCTTAGGCCGGTGAGACCCACGCCCACCGTTTCAATTGCGCCGAGATTTGCAGGAATTGGTGACTATCATGATCCATGCACTACGTGCTAGGCAGCACGTCCCTTAGGTTTGAACCAGCGACATGGCATGCGACTGTTTGGCGGATCAATCCCGCACAACAGTACCACTGCCATCCAATTCATACTTTGGTTGATCCGTTCAGCGCAACCTGTTGGGCTATGTGCTTGATCTGCATCGCGGAGTAGCGGTCCCGGTCGACTCCACGGCCGAAAACTGCCACCTACCTGCTGACTAGTCGGCACACCACTTATTTGAGCCCGCACCAGCCCATTGCAGCCCCACGCGTCCTGCGTGTACCGGTCATCCTCATTTGCAGTGTTGTCGTCCGCCTCTATCACGTAATTGACCTCACCTACGACTGCTACAACTGCCTCCGCCCGGCATCGCCTATGGTCGCCACCTCCACCTACTGACCCTGTCTGCTTCCCCTCAAGGTGCATTCGCCTGCACTAATTCCATTATATATGAAGAAAAGACGGATCAGACCCAGGTAATGGGGAGAGGAAATCAGTCAAAACTAGGCTACAATCTTATTCTTGTGACGCTAAATAATCATGTGCCAACACTCATCAATACTCTAGTATAAAAATTTATCGTGAAAAAGACTATAATATCGTATGAAATTTCTTACCATAATATCAGTAAATGAATTTCATGATAAATCCCGATGGTTTTTCAGGCTTTTAAAATAATATAGCATAAGATTACGGTTATTTGTTAATTTGTATTAATAAGTAATTTGATTAAACTATAAATACTTATTAAAGATAATTATATATTCAGAAGAAGAAAAATATATATTTTAGGCTGGGTGATATAAATGTTAAGAAATAAAATTTAAGTGTTGGATATGTAAATATATAGGAAATGGGTGGTATGTATGTAAATGCCTCAATAATAATATACACCGATCATATATACTATTTTATGCAGTTAATCAAAACTAAAATTCTGCAAAGAGCATGAGCATTTTTGTCGTCAAAGGCTTCAAACGATAAGTCAGCTGAAATTTTGTTTTTATTTTTTATATATTAAATATAAAAAAAAAGATAAGAAATTTCAAGGAAACGAACCGATTTAGAAGCGAGCCATTATTCCATACGGAGAATGCACGCATCCGCACGCATCTCCTTCTAATACCCATCCAAGTCTCTCAAATCTTCGCCAATCTTCGCCTAATAACTCGATACTCAACATCCAATACACATCCATACCCATCCAGTACCCAAAAAAATTCGCATCCAAAGCTACGTACGTGCTCCGAATGGAATAATTCGCCGAAGCATTGCATGTGTACACAAAAATAATTAACACAAATGGCTCGTATGAAATGAAGAGAAGGTAAAAGAGAAAAGTAAAAAACTAAGAGAGGGGTACTAAAAGGAGACAGATAGCGACTAGTCAAAATGACGCTGTCTTGCGATAGTTTTAACCTTAATTGATCATGCTCTCATGGTCTTCTTCTGTGCTGCTTCCTCCCAGGGGCCACCGGCTTGGTGAAGAAGTCGCCGGAGCTAAGGAAACTATTAAACAAACCTTCCCTTCTTTATCTGAGAAAAACGTGGATAAGACGGACACCAGTCTCCTGCAAGAGAGAGAGAGAGAGGAGACGAAGAAGCACTCCGCAGATTCGAGTATCTACAATAAAGTTCTTTAACACTTTTGTCACCTTCTCCTTAGCGCCTCTCCTCCGACCAAAAGTTTCATCCATACAGAGATTAGGTCAAAGCACAAGGCTCGATTTTTTCGATTGCAAGGATCGAAAAATTGATTTTTTTATTGGAGATGGTAAAGAAGAAGCAGAGCAAGCGATCGAGTTTGTTTATTGGAAAAGATCAAACGCAGTCTGAATCGCAGCAGGCGCCGAGAAAGAGAGGCCGGCCGAGGAAGTTTCCGCGTGTGGAAGAGAAGGTTAGGGAAGAAGAAGATAGGAAGGAATCCAAAGACGGAGAAGGGGAGAAGGAGAAGAAACTGAAGGCCGGAGAAGAAGAAGTAGAAAAAGACGAAGGGAAAGGGACGGAGGAGAAATGGGAGAGGATGCTGGGAAGCAGTAAAAGAACAAGTAGAAGGAAAAGCCTGAGACCTCAGAAGAGTATTTAAGTACCAGCTAAACTTATTGATTTTCTCGTCTCTGTTCTTGCGCTGCTTTTTAATCGAAGCTGTGTTTTTCTTCCTTTTTCTTCTGCGCTTCAGAGAATTAGGAGAAGTAAATCATTAACTCATCTGTAGCATCAGTGGAGGAGAATGTAATTTTTATGTTTTGTGGGGGTGCAATAGTAAAGGATGGCATACAAACGAGGATGACTCCCAGGATAAAAGTAGAATTTTTGGGTGGAAGACTTGGGGTGGCAAACAAACTATTGGTGTTTTATCCAAATGCATTTTTCTCTCCAATTAGGTATATGACATTTCTTTTAGCGTCAAATTAACTATTATGAACTATTTGAGCCAATTCTTTAGATTTTTTTATACAATTATGTGGATACCTTTATCTTTAAGTTTTTGTACTAAATAAACTTATCAAATACTCAACTAGAAATATCACATGGTCTAAAAGTTAATTTATGTGTTCATCAAATCATATGATTGTTTTTTATACCCGAATCATATGAACATTAAGTCACCTTTCAAAGATATGAAACAGAAATAAATATGACCAAATGAAGCCAAAGTACATTTGAGAATAAAAAATGACCTTGAGATTTTTAAGAATATGAAGAACAAGTTTGACAAACACTTATAGCATTAAGATAGGCTTTTGATTATTTAAAATGAATTAAGGAAAAATTGCATGATCATGAAGAAAAAAAACAACGATGCAAGTAAAAGATATAGTATGATTAATTAGTACACGAGGAAATCTCTTCAAACAAAATATATTGTTTGTCTGATATCTTTTTTCCATGTTCAATCATAAATATTATTTGGATGCAGGTAAGATGATTTATTTTCTACATATTTAAATTCCATGTACTCAAACTCTGCAGGTATTGTTTTGTTGTAGGTTTTAATTTGAATCAAGGATACTGATAACCAAATATTTTCATTATTTAACACCCTCGAATACATCAAATTTGAATTTATAGATTTTACTGAAACACGTTTCAATCCAACCCCCAACCAAACAGCCCTTGAGACTTTGATAACATTTGCAAGAAGAAACAAGAAAGGAGTATACTTAACTGTGAAGCAACTGCATAGAAAACCATGCTTCCAAATGACCAAGTACCATTACTTAACTGTGTGTAACAATGATACAGTGGTTGGAGCATTTGAAGGAAAAGCAAGCTAATCAAGAGTGTCTCTTTACTAACGATTGAGAACACAATATTTTCCGCATTCCATTATCAACTATTTTTATGCATCTATATTTTCAGCATTCCAGCACTCAGCTGGATCCATCTCATAATTTTCCAGTGAAGTTTATGATTACTATAGTCATTAAATTACTGCAAGTAGTGTTGCTAACTATGAAGATAGATACAATTGTATAGCGAAACTACAGAAAAGCTATGAAGCAATGACAGGTTTACAAAGCATATAGATTAATAGCTTGACACGTATTAGCTATTCCAATAAAAAAGGATGTTTCATTCCAAACAATCATTCAGATATGTAAAACATTAAAAATCAGCCTATAATTGAAATTTTAGCTATCTTATAATCACGTGTAGGCTCTTCAGGTCACATTAGCTGCAACTTTGGAAATAGCCAAATAGGAAATTCACGTAACAAATAATTATTCAGATACAAGTTTAGCATTAAACATATTGTTTTCTAACTTCTACGTTAGACAAACTTGTGTAACATGCTTAACAACTTAATTATGTCAGAAGTGGAATACTCACCAATAGTAGATATATTACAGCCAAATAGGAAATTCATGACATTTTCAAAAAAGAAAAAAAAAAGGAAATTTATGTTAAAAAGAATTATTCAGATACAAATTTAGCATGAAACATACTGTTTTCTAACTTCTACGTTAGATACACTCAACTTAATTCTGTCAGAAATGGAGCTTCTACTCATTAGAATATCCATCGATCTTCCAGAAACACAATGATTAATGGACTTTGGAGGTATAGCTGTTACATTTATCATTTACGGCAATGTAATTAATGATTAATGGAAAGGAGAATTTGGAGCAACCAAGTCCCTTCCATTTGTATAACCAGTTCTGAACCAAAAATGATCTATCACAGTATCACCATCTCCATTATGGATCAAGGAAGATTGATATAAATATAGGATTGTAAATAAACTTGCAAACAAAAATAACTATGCTACCAATAATCTCTGCACGAACAAAAACCATCCCTGAAACAATGGAAACGATTTCGATCACGCACTATAATTTCTCGGTTGGATATTTCTGATATCAGTTTCAGAGCTGCATGACAGTCATTGCACACCCTAAGATTCTTTATAATTCTAATCACAGTTCCTGGTGGTGTACTCATCAATCCAAACACAACCGCCAGCTTCTCACTATGTCTGTACAAAACAGCCTCCTTTTCCCTTTCTTCCATGTCAAGTAGCACTACTGAAGTATCTGGGACATAGCCTCTAACCCTTAGTTTCACCAACAACTCATCCCAGCTCCTATAAATCTCTTCCACCTGAGGATGATCACTCTCCCCAGCAACAAACTCATGGATCACACCATCCACTGCAATGGTACTCTGCCCTGGAGTCTTCTTCACTCCTTTATTCCTCATTAAGCGGCGAACTTTAGCTGCATCATTAAACCTTCCAGCATTGGCATAAATGTTTGATAGAACAACATAGTATCCATCATTTAAAGGGTCCAGATCAAAAAGCTGTCTGACAGCCTCCTCAGCCATGTCAACCCTGTTGTAGACTTTAGCTCCACCAAGCAAAGCCCCCCAAACAACACCATTGGGTTTGATTGGCATTTTCCTTATGAACTCCAGGGCTTCAACAAGCAGGCCAGCTCTACTCAAAAGGTCCACCATGCAACCATAATGCTCAATCTCTGGCACAATGTTGTAATCCCTGATCATCATCTTGAAGAAATTCTGACCTTGTTGTAACAAACCCATGTGGCTGCAAGCATGGAGTAATCCAACAAATGTTACCGGATTGGGTTGAATACCCACCTTCCTCATATCCTTAAATAGCTCCAATGCATCATCTCCTTGTCCATGAATTGCATACCCATGAATCATAGCAGACCATGAGACCACTGTCCGCTCACTCATTTCATCAAACACTTTCCTTGCAACTTGCACGCAACCACACTTAATGTACATGTCAATCAGAGTATTACAAACTCTAACATTACTCAAAAACCTAAACCGGTTTGCGTACTCATGAATTCTCTTCCCTAAATCAAGCGCCCCGAGATTAGCACAGGCAGCAAGGACAGCTACCACAGTAACCTCATTAGGGCTCATACCCAGCTCTTCCATTTCAATAAATAGCCCCAGTGCTTCCCTCGGATTTTGCCACTGCACATACCCAGCTATTAGAGAAGTCCATGATCTAACACTCCTCTCAGGCATAGTATCGAACATCTCACGTGCAAGTTCCATTTCCCCATCCGTCGTCAAGCGGGCGATCATAATGTTATAGCTGACCGTATCTCGCCTCGGCATCTTTTCAAACATGAGGCGTGCGTCAGCTATCGCGCCGAGAGAGGAGTACATATGAACCAAAGTGTTGTGTAAAAAAACGTCGGGATGAAACCCCAGCTTCAAGATCAAAGCATGGATAGTCTTTCCGGTGAGAAGATGGTGTGATAACTGGGAGCAAGCTTTGAGAACGAAAGAGCAGGAGAAGGTATTGGGGAGGATACTGGATGAGAGTAGGCGAGTGAAAAGGAGGAGGGCATCCGAGGGGGAAGATGAGGAGAGGGTGTTAAGATGAGAGTTCCAGAGGAAGATCTCCGGCGAGTCGGCGGAGCGGTGGAAGAGGTTCCGGGCGTAGGAGAAAGCGGAGGGAGAGGAGAGGGCGCAGACTGCGGCGATTCGGATGAAGGAGAGGGAGGAGATGGGTGCGCCGGATTTGATGAGGAGGGAGTGGAGTTGTTGGAGATGGGAAGGGGAGGAGATGGTGAGATTTATTAAATTTGACGGGGAAAGGGAAGTGTATTGGTCGGGTAGGGGAGAGGAAAGAGGGGTGAGGCAGGAGGAGGCCATTTGCAGAGGTAGGAGTCTGTGTTGGAAGAACTGGAGAAGCTAGGTAGTGCTCAACACTCCTGCGGAAAATTGTTACGTGCACACATACATCAACGATCTACTTGCAAGTACATCTACGAATTACAAACTAGGTCTATGGATATTATCTTTCGAATTTATTAAAGCCTTTTTTTTAATAAAAATCGAGATAATATCCCGCTCTAGTTTTTACAGTTTTGTAATCATCAGCAACTTAAAATAAATATATTACATAATTAATTAATTAATTAGTTAAAATTAATTTTACTTCTAAGTCATCATAATTACCAATCAAGCTAGACTTTTGATGCAACATCTGAAGTAAAGCTGCGAAGCATTGGTACACGTATTTAACACCTGAACTGTTAATTTATGCAAAGACTGCGTACCCTCTTCCAGAAAGCTAAATAACACAACTGCTTGTTCAGTCCATCTATCTTTGGTATGATTTGGGGCAGTGGCGTGCACACCATGCATTCTCGAAACTCTCTGCCTGGCTGGGGTGAAAATTATAGCACGAATTCAGGGCATGTGGCCTAATGCCTCGATATGTGGCGGTATACTTAGGGCCTGTTTGGTTCGGCTGCATTATCCATTTCTTAGTTGTATGCTATACTGCAGAAGCGATTCTTGAAGCAGTTGCGGGGAAGCATTTGCGGAGAATGTGAGACTATTGTTTGGTTGCTGATTGTAGGAAAAGCATTCTTTGGCGAACTTTTTCTGTAAAAATGACCAGACTGCCCCTGTTTATTAAAACTGTTTGAAATTTTCGATTTATTTATATGATATACAGGTTTTGCAAATACAATTTTTTTTTTTAAATTTAATGTTTTAAATATTGAAAGTAATAAAAATAAATTATATTTTAAAATGTTTAACGAAAAAATTTTATATTATGAGCCCGATTCTATTTTAAAATGTTATACTATTAAAAATTTTTATATTATGAGCCCGATTCTATTTTACAGGTTTTGCAAATTTCCGTTTGGAGCTGCTTTTTTGGAGCGGCGTGGCCTCAAACCGTCGTCTTCTTCCGTTTGGCTCCCGACTTCGCAGCCGCGCGACGGGAAAGCGGGCAGAAAGCGGGCCGCACGAAAGACCCCGCGGCCCCAGCTTTCACCTCGCCAATACTCCATATTACCCTCGCGTCTTCTGCCAAGCTCACACGCTAGCCATTTCGCGAGGCCCCTGCGCCTTCCTCCTCGCCTTCCTCTACCTCGACCAAGCACGAATGCAGGAAGGCCGAAGCAGGTAAGCGTAAAGCCCTCTTCCTCGCTAGTTTTGAATCTCTCTTCTCCCCGGCTTGGACTCCGGGTTAAAACCCCTCTTCCTCTTCCTCTTCCTTCAGTTGCTGGTCGGCTGATTAGCATCTGGGAATCGAAGGGAAAAGAGCAGGGAAAGCTCGTTGGAATAGTGCCACTCCTCATCTTCAAGCCCTCTTCTTTTTCGTTCCCGAGATTAGGGCTCCATCGGAGCCAAGGCCCAACGCGAGCTCTGGAAAAGGTAATGCGGCCCGTGATCTGGCCTTATCCCATCCCATTGTTTCGTTTTGTTTCCCTCCATATACTGTAAATTCAAAAGCTAGCTTGTTCTGTGAGAACATCTATGATTACTGATGTCTCCTTCCCGCCATGTGAAAGGGCTATTTGTGATTGCGTAATGGCTTTTGTTGTATAAGAATGCTTGGTTAATAACATTAAGTGAGTTTGATCTGGAAGCCAAGTAATCAAGTACCCAAGGGATGATAAAATAATCTCAATCCTGAATACAGAAGTAATAGGGGATTGTGGACAAGTCTTTAGATGATTCTCTCCTCTATACGCCCTTGCTGTTGCTGGGAATTGCTGCTTTCTGTCGAGTCAATAAATTCATTGTTGGGGATTGGGGATTGGGGATTGTGTATTATATATTGTATGTATTGTATTTGCCCATGTTTGTCAATGTTTTATTCTCAAAATTAGCTCGAGTTGCTAGCATGTAATTTTGCATCTTGTGCCTATAGGAGCGGCTCATCTTGGCTTGTTTTTTCTCTGATCTATTTAAGGACTGGCATGTGAACAGAGGATTGTTATTGCAATGGAATTCCCACAATTCATTTCGATTAATGGCGTTATAATTTGTTGACTTCTATGTATAATGTAAATTATTAAAATTTGAAGTTCTTATACTCAGATCATATATTCTATATTCTTTGACATTGTTGCCAAGCAAGCTAAATTGCTACGCTCCACAATCAACCACAAAACTCCCTATCACTCCTTGTTCTATCAATCTGTCCATCAATCCAAGTAGACCTCTTGTATGTTTTCCAATGTGAAAACTCATTAATTGGATGTAATTTCTTCTAAGCTGAATTTCTAATGAACTACGCATACAAGAAGGACATGTATCAAGTCGAGCCAAGTTTTCTTGACCAAACCTGATAAAAATTGAATTAAGATTAATGTGGATGGTAATTTTAAGGGTGTCTCCAGATTGGCATTGTCTACATGGATTGCCACGGTGATCTGCTTGCTCCTCTTCTCTTCTCCTAGTTTTCCTAATTCTCCTCTTGCTGCTACCAATTGGTTATAGTTTTGGGTTAAAATTACTCAAAATTTTTAAATGGATTCTCATCCTTTGCATCTTCTCCGCATGCCAGGATGTGTTCACTATTTATCACATACATACCAGTCAATTCCTATGTATTTGTAAATATATCACCTGAATTTCTTTTACATTTATACACTTCTTTAGCATTTCTATTTTAACCTTTAAAATGTGAAAGACACTTGGCATATATGTAAAAATTGAAGTTTAGGTGTTATTTATGTAAATACATAGGAATTGAGTGGTATGTATGTAAATCTTGGTAAAAAATTAATATTTATGTGTTAATATGTAAATACATAATGCAGATGAGTTAGGAATAACTGTTGAAAATGAATTTTTTGTAATGTTTAGAAATGAATTTTTGCTTCTAAAGTTTCAAAAATGTAGTTGTTATAGTATTCTTTTAAACAGTTTTATAAAATAGGGGTAGGATGGTAATTTTCCAAAACAATTGTTTCACGCAATTGCTACTAAACGAGAGCAACTTCGCATAGTTGCTTTCTCGCAATTGCTTCTGAAGCAATGTAATTCGAGTGAAAAGCTAAGAAGCTGCAGCTGCGCCAAACAAAGCCTATCTTTGGTATGATTTGGGGCAGTGGCGTGCACACCATGCATTCTCGAAACTCTCTGCCTGGCTGGGGTGAAAATTACAGCACGAATTCAGGGCATGTGGCCTAATGCCTCGATATGTGGCGGTATACTTAGAGTCTGTTTGGTTCGACCATATCTGTCCAGTCATTGCGTATATTGCTTACTTCTGTAGAAGCAATTGCGAGGAAGCAGTGCGGGAAGTTGGACTTCTGTTTAGTTGCAGTAATGTAGGAAAACAATTCTTGAGCAACTTTTTCGTAAAAATGACCGAGTCCGCTCTCGTTTATTAAAACCGTTTGAAATTTTCGATTTATTTATATGATATACAGGTTTTGCAAATACAAGTTTTTTTTTTTAAATTTAATGTTTTAAATATTGAAAGTAATAAAAATAAATTATATTTTAAAATGTTTAACGAAAAAATTTTATATTATGAGACCGATTATTTTAAAATGTTATACTATTAAAAAATTTTATATTATGAGCCCGATTCTATTTTACAGTGTGAGCATGGCATATTGAGCATGGCATATTGAAAAACACTAACAGTGAAGGCATGAAGTAGCTATAAAAACCGCAAACAATATTTATGTCATGGTGAATTAAGGTGATGCCCAACTTAAAAATCGCAAAACTTCACTAATGAAGATCAAGCCTTAAGAACTAACCATTCAAAAATAATTAAGGTGATGCCCAACTCTTCAGGATTTTTTTGTCATTGTAGCACATTTCATATTTAGTAAAGATCGAGCCTTAAGAACAAACCATTCTAGCCATTTCATATTACCTAATTTGAACGAGATCAAGCCTTCGAACAAACCAGAAAACCGCAAACAATAACTATGCAGTGTAAGAAGCATAAGGTAGATGGAGAACAAGGGTCAGCTGGAATTTCATTCCAGAAAAACGCAAAAAACAATAAAGTCCAACACTCCCTAAAATTTCATGCCATTTCACAGATCCAGACGAAGCGTAAGCATAGAAATAGAGAAAAGCTGTCGAGAAAGCGGGAGATATAGAGAAGGGAGATTACGATGAAACACTCAAAATACCTCAGATCTGCAAGTAGATCGGCAAAAATGGCTCGATTTTTACCTGAGATCGGCCGATTGGAGTGGATAGGGAAGAAGAAAAGGCAACAGATAAGCTGGAGATATCAGCAAGCAGAAGGGAGAAGGAAGGCAGGCGAGCGGGGTAGGAATGAGAAATACCGCGTGAGGAAGCTGTGCCGCGGGTTTATTGCCGCTGCCCACGTCCTCTCTGCTTCATCTCCGGTTCCGCCGCGCCGCTCTATCCAAACGAACGAAAATCGGCCGAAGCCCCCGCGACGCCGCCCTAAACAAACGGGGCCTTAATTTCCGATTTTACGACTTTAAATATGCCTTGTATATGGGGGATAAACCTTTGTTTATGGCATTAATGTTCCTGTTTTCGACATCTATATGCGGAAGTGGTTCATTTTTTCTTCATTTTCTCTTGAAAGTTTTCTGAAATGTTGTCAATTAGATTAATGTTTTTGAATTGTTAAGTCCACTTTTCATTATTTATTTGCTTTGTTGAGTTTTGATGTTACCATGAATACTGAGTTGCAATGCTTGGGTTCGAATTTCATCATATTTTGGTTTATTTATTTATTTTTTATTTATTTTGTTGTTTTTTGATCCTTGTATGATCATCTTATAAACTTATGGAGCATTTTTTTAAGGAGAATTATGTGATATGTCTGAAAATGTTTGTAGTTCTATGATCATGGTATGATCATCTTTATGTAGCTCTGTGTGATCATGGTATGATCATGATTTTCTCTTTTCATAGTTGCACCACTTTATCTTCTCAATTAACTCATTGCTCACTCCTCAACGTTAAATCATAACTATTATTTATGTGTTAGATATGTGAATAAAATAAAATTTTGTGGTATTTCCAAATATCATTGTTTAAGCTCTCGCAGAAGTATGACATTTAAGTGTTAGATATTGATCCCCGATAGATATAAGTGCAACGGATGCCAGAAACTTGATATCGTCAGATATAAGTGCACTGATGATTTAAGATATGAAAATTATGATTTTATAATATGGGATACTACGTAAGTATACGTATCGTTTATCAAGTATTATAGGACTTTCTGATTAAGCCCCGAGATAACGAACCCACTGGGAAAATGTGAAATATTTAAAGGAATCAAAGAAATTATCTTTTCACTTTCTTTAATTGTTTTTGAAAAAGTATGTCTTAATTTTAAAAAGTTTTGAAGGTTGATATGTCTTTTGAAATTTTCTTAATAAAATACTAAACAAGAAATTAAAATTACAATAACTAATAACACTAGATGTAAAATACTATTAACTAGAATATCTTTTTCTTTCATTTCATGAAGTAATAATAATTCTTAAAGTATTGTTGTGAAAGTATTCAAATTTTTGTTGTGATAGATAGAAGCAAATGTGTTCTTTACCCTTACTTGGTTTTATAAAGAACATAGGTTAATTTGAAATTTATATTATTTTAAACATGGTTAGGCAGGGAAGATACCAGTCTCTCACTCTAGAGTTCCCTCGATTCCCACCACACTGGGGCTAACTTCTCATAACAAAACTCATAACTTCAAACCAAATTAGGGGGTTTTAGCCTGTCACTCTAAAATCATCTAATTTTACTCCCTTTTATAAAAATATCTTCAAATATTACATTAAATTATATGAACTACAGTTCTCACCCATATAATTTCATGTGATTTTTACTAATATTTATAAGACAATACCGCATTGTATATTACATAATCTCAAGAAATTTTACAACTTAATAGGCCAAATTAAGAAGTAAACAAAGTTTTTAGAATTAATCTTCACAACTTCTTCAAACTTTTAAACACTTATACTTTCCACAACAATTCTTTTTAAATTAATTACTTCTCCATTTAAGAAAGAAAAAATAAAGTAAACTACTCATAATGCATTGAGAAAATATAAAAACACATTGATTTGAAATTAAAAACAACGATAAGAAAAATAATAAACGAAAACAAGTATTAATAAACTAAATAAAAGTAAACACTTATCTGAAAATCCTCTCCATGAAGACTAAGGAAGTTCCTCCGAAACTTTGACTCTTCACTAAACTACTTCTCAGAGCAAGTCTCCCAACTCCGTTGACTCAGAATACAGACTTCAGAGTTCAATAAAAACTAAACTAAAAGAAAGAAAAGAAGTGGGAAGAAGAATACTTCACTCCGACCCTTTTCTCCTTTCTACGCTCTACTCCTACTCTAAATAAAAACTTTTAAAATGCAGTGAAAGAACAATGGAAGTACTCTTCAAAATGCAGTGGAAGAGTCTCCTCAAATTGCATCCCCTAAGTCTTTCCTAAGACTCTCTTTAAATAGTAAACCAAAAGGTGTTTTGGTGTCTCTTCAAAATGTGTCCAGATTTGATGTATCTACCATGGAACGCACCCCTTCATTCAAACTTGCCGCCCAAAGGAAGTTATGGACGTTACCACCAAGAGTTGCATCTCATCCCCTTTGAAATTGGCACCAAATTTATTTGAATCTCGATTTTTAACGTGGCGGCTAAATGCCGGCCCAGCGGCGCTTAGGCTCCAGTGCCAAATTTTTATTTTTTCATTTTTTTGCTCCAAATTTGATCCAATTTTGCTCCTTTCATCATGACCATCCATTTTCATCATACCTACAAGAAAAACATAAAATACCTTCCATTAAAGTGTAATATCATTAAAAATAAGTATAAAAATGTGCATAAAAATACTATATATTTTAGGTGTATCAAAATCCCCAAAACTTAAAATTTTACTTGTCCTCAAGTGACAGTTAATCTCATAGAACATTTTAGCATGCAAATTATGTAATGAGTTTTTTAGGAAGATAACAAAATTTTGTTCTAGAAATGGAATAGTCCAATTTAGAAAAAATTGCAGTAATTAAAACCAACTTAAAGTTTAGAAAGTTCTTAAGTAAACGAAATGACAAATATAAGTCTCTATTTGTAGATTTTTCAAAATATAGGATTCAAACATTTATTTTTCTCACTTAAAAATTTTATTTGAAAAATAATTTTACTTACTATATTACAACTTCAAGCTTTAGATTTTCTCTGAATTTATATCTTAAACTTTAGGTATGAAAGCAATTTTTGATTAGGCCCTTAAATCCTCAAGCTTCTCCTCCCTTTTTATATACTATATATATATATATATATATATATATATATATATATATTATAAGGCAAGGATTACTATTTCTGGATAGACCTTTAATGATTTTGAATTCCATCATTCTATTTAAAATAAAGATCAGGTATACATCTTTCACTTAAAAATCATAATAATAGTATCTGAAAATTACTCTTCAATAAAAGAAATTTAAACTTTGAAGAATAAAAGTTAAATCTTCTAATTATCCAAAAATACAAAACTTCTTACTAAAGATAGTTTAACTTTATTTAACACCTCTTCATTAAGAAAATTTTAACTTTAAGTATTTCATGATTACTATAAATTTTAACTGAATTCTTTTATTCATTTCTATATTCAAAATTTTGTTCCCCTAATATAACTTCATGTACATAATTGTTCTCAATTAAATATAAGATTTCTTTTTAAGTATTCTTGAGAATCAAATACAATTTTAGGTTTTTGAAAATCTTTGTTTTTAAAATCCTTCCCAAACTTTAAATTTTTAATTAAGATAAAACATTTAAGCATAAAAAATGATACATAGGTGAGAAATAAAAAACTGACATATCATGCTTGCAGGAATTTTTAATATCCTAATATGCAAGTATAACAATTTAAATACAGGAGTAAAATGAAATCAAATTTAATTCTTCAAAACATTTTTTTATATGACAAGAGAAGTAAAAATTTCAGAAGACTTCTACAGTAGTAGAGATTTTCAAAGCAAATACACACCAACTAAAATAACACACTGATACAGATAACAAATGATAATGGAATTTAAAGAATTTTAAACATGTAGTTTTCCTAAATAGAAGTTCATAATAGTGGTTTATAATTTCCTAACAGTTTTTGAAATTAAAAATACATACTACTAAAAAATCTGACATAACACACACATAAAAACATTTACTATTACACACTACCACACAACAACATATAAATCAACAAAAAAACAACAACAATACCTGAATATGCATAACAAATAAACAGTACAACTACAATCTACATATTATCAAGGTTCACATCACAACATAATCATCAAACAAAATACTAGATAAAGTACACAGTGACAACACATCAATACAACAACTAAAACAAACAACATACATCTACTCTTCATCCTCATCATCATCATCATCTTGCTCGTTCCAATCTCTGGATGGCACATAAGGTATATAAAATGGATGAGGTGGCATCTCAACACTCTGATCTTCTCTAATCAGTCTATCCAAATATTGCTGATAATTCTCCTCATATTCATCATGTTTTACAATATATCTCTTAACATTATTCAGCTTACCATCCATATCTCTCACATGCTCTCGAGTAAGACTCACTTTTTTTAAATCTTTCTTAATAAACCAGTCTGTGAATTAGTAGACGACGAAGCACGTGAAGTAGTAGCACGAGAAGTAGAAGCGAGCGAAGCGAAGCGATAGAAGCCCTACCAAATCCTCCCTCCAACCAAACTGCGAATGTACAGGTGTAAGCACCAACATTTATACTAGTAATTGGTCTCAATGGTTGAAGTACCTCTTCCCAGGTTTCAAATTTCACTCCAGATCTTTCACATAGTGAATGAATCAAGGAAGGAAATCCCATACCTGCAGTCGTGGTTGATCTAGCGCAATTCAAAACATAATAAAAAATTATGATTCCAATATCAATAGGCTTCTCATGCTGAATACAATGGTTCAACACCGCTCTTTCTCTCGTCACTTCACTGGTATCATTTGAAGGTAACAACTTAGATGAGATAAAATAATGACATGCCTTAGAAATGGCATTCAATTTGGAAGCCGGAAAGTTCACTCTTCTATCATTTGTAATTTTCCAAAATCCTCTTCCATCAGTCAGATATTCCATAATCTCATCTAATTCTCCTTCCGAATGATGATAGTTAGAATAAAAACAGAACATGTCACGAGGTAGTCCATAAAGTTATTGATTGCACCTGAAGAAAAGTTTACTTCATGCCTCCTAACCATCACCTGATTTTCCTCTCGCGACAGATAAATTTGCATAAAATTCTCTTACCACGAAACAACGACAACAGCGGAGAAGCAACGATGATTCGCCAGTTTCTTCTTACAATCATATCTTCAATCACCTCTCCTGGCTTACTAAACACACGATCAAGAATCAACTTACATGATTGCAATGCATCGACGTATCATTCCTCAGCCCTCAAACTAACAAATTTGTCAGAATCAAATTTCATCTTTTCTCGTGCACGCTTTGACTTTGGAGCCATCTCTAAAAATTCATGAAAAATTCACCATAAATTCTAAAATCAAACAAAACTTGCTAAATTATCTTCCAAAAGATATTTTCACTAAATCCAAGCAATTTATCAAGCTTTTCCTCAAATTTTCACCATGAATAGTGATTTTAAGATCTTCCAAAATGTACTCAAAATACATGGTGAAAATCAAAATTTTTTACTCAGGAGTAGTGCTCTTATCTCATGGAATCCAAATCTAACAATTTTTGTTGAGATCGGCTCTTAAATGATCCACAATATGATACCCTAGGCTCCTCTTTCGAGGCAAAGCAAAGGTTGAAGACGATGGGGCGGTTGAAAATGACAATTTTCGGGTTTTTAACTTTCGGGAATCAATTTTCGCGAACTGGCACCTAAGCGCGAACTATCGGCGCTTAGCCACGAAATCTGGTGTGTAAGCGCCGACACTTTGGTGCTTAGCCACCAATACCCAAATTTTTATAATTAAGGTATATGCACTAAATCACTTTGTTAATTACTCTTAATTGCTCCAAAATAATTATTTCTCCCCACAAATCTTCTAATACTCCAAATCAAAATTTAATAACCATTGACTCCACATAAATTTCACAAAAACAAACTTATATTAAAACAAACAAAATACTAAATGCAGTATTATAATTTTTATCCAAACATAAAGGATAAAATTCTCAAAATACAAGACACTATAATCTTAAACTGATATGTGTACATCTCTAAGATGTACCCATTACATCATCAGGCATATCTAAAAAACATTAAACACACCAAACATGAACTCACAAGCACACTAACATAACATATAAGACACTAAACAAATAGAAGCAAAACACTTTTAATTCCATACTCCATTAGGCGGAATATAACCAGGACCACTATTATTCTCATTTGACCCTTTAGGAAAATAAATTTGGTAGAATGGGCGATCATTGTTCATTCTTATATCATCTTCTTCAATCCATTTGTTCTTCACAAACATCGCCTTATCTATTTCTTCCACATACCTTGAATGATTGAATTGCATCTTGAGTTGTCATCCCATGTGATCCAGATGTAAGGTAATATCATTGATCTTTGCTTCCATTGAAGTCACTCGGGCTTCAATTTTTGCAATCATCTCTGCAATACCTTGAATGCTAACAGCCAGATATCCATTAAATAACTCCTTAGCACTATCACTAATGAACTTTTATCAGAATCTTACTTCTTCTTCATCTCGTTCTCCCAGGAAAACATGGTGCTCAAAATTCTCTTCTTAGCCTTCAGAAATGAAAATAGGACTTGGGGCAAGTGTTTTCCTTAAGTCAGGACCTTTTTATAGACTTGGGAGATTCTAGAATATTCTCTAACACGTTTAGAATCTCCTAAATAACTCCCACAACTTCTCCCCCAAGATCTAGGCTCTAAATTCACATTTTTCACGTTTTTTATAACTGTGGCGCCTAAGCGCCAACTAGTCGGTGCTTAGCCGCCAGTGCACAATTTAGCACAGGTCTGCTAAGTGTCCAAATTCTCATTCTGACTTTTCCAAATCATCAATTAAGGTCAAATAAATCTACTTAAGTTTAAAAACTCCAAATTACTACCACTAAAAATATAAAAACAAACCAAACAAAGCAAATAAAACACACAAAACAAACATAAAGCAAAGCACACCGATAAATATGGGTTGCCTCCCACAAAGCGTTTGTTTTAACATCTTCAGCCTGACATACCCAGAACTCATTCTGAGTGACCTAACATTAAATTCTCATCAGATTTAGATTTATTGACTGAAAAATATGGTTTAAGTCTACGTTCGTTAACTTTAAATATTTTTCCAGTCTTAGGATCTTGAATATCTACAGCTCCATAAGAATAAATTTTTATCACAATGAATGGACCCATCCACCTGGACTTAAGTTTTCCAAAAAATATTCTCAATCTAGCATTATACAGCAAAACTTGTTGTCCTGGTACAAGATTTTTAGTAAGAATTTTCCGATCATGCCATAACTTCATCTTTTCCTTATAAATCTTAGTATTTTCATAAGATTCATTCCTTATTTCTTCAAGCTCATTCAATTGCAATAATCTTTTTTAGCAGCATCTTTCAAATTATAATTGAACTCTTTAATAGCCCAATAAGCCTTATGCTCAAGTTCAAAAGGTAAATGACAAGCTTTTCCAAAAATCAGCCTATATGGGGACATTCCTATAGATGTTCTGTAAGCAGTTCTATAGGCCCACAAAGCATAATCCAGTTTAATTGACCAATCATTTCTATTTGGATTAATAGTTTTTTCCAATATTCTTTTAATTTCACGATTGGATAATTCAACCAAACCACTTATCTTTGGATGATAAGCAGTAGCAATGTGATGATTAATATGATATTTCTTTGCTAACTTCCTAATAATCGCATTTCTAAAATGACTTCCTCCATCAGTTATGATTACTCTTGGTATTCCAAATCTGCAAAATATATTATTTTCTAAAAACTTTGCAACACTTTGAGCATCACATCGAGGTAAAGCAATAGCTTTAATCCATTTGGAAACAATCTACTGCTATCAAAATATAAATATTTCTGAAAGATAGTGTAAATGGTCCCATAAAATATAATCCCCAAACATCAAATATTTCAACTTCCAACATATAATTGATGGGTATCTCATTTCTTCTATAAATATTGCCTACACGCTGACATCTATCACAATTTTTAATATAAACATTCACATCCTTAAAAATTGTAGGCCAATAAAATCCTGATTGTAATATTTTATATGCAGTTTTATCACTTCCAAAATGTCCCCCATAACCAGAAACATGACATTTTTTAATAATTTCATAAGTCTCTTCCAAATGTACACATCTTCGAATTATAAGATCCTTTCCTTGTTTATATAAAAATGGGTCATCCCAAAAATAAGACTTAGCATCAGACAAAAATTTCTTCTTTTCATGATATGTTAAACCATTGGGTATAATATTACTAACAATAAATTTTACTATGTCTGCATACCACAGAACACTCCAGTCTTTAACAGTGAACAGTTTTTCATTAGGAAAATGTTCATTAATTTCTTCAATATCACATAGAGATTTTTCAATTTCTAGCCTGGACAAATGATCAGATATTTGATTATCAGAACCCTTCCTATCTACTACCTCAAAATCAAATTCTTGCAAAAGAAGAATCCATCTTATAAGTCTCAGTTTTGCATCATTTTTCTTCATTAAGTATTTGATAGGAGAATGATCAATATGCACAACACATTTAGTTCCAATTAAATATGATCGAAATTTATCAAAGGCAAATACTATAGCTAATAACTCTTTCTCAGTAGTGGTATAATTAATTTGAGCTTAATTAAGAGTTTTACTAGCATAATAAATTACTTTGATAATTTTATCATATTTCTAACCCAAAACAGCGCCAATAGCATAATCACTAGCATCACACATTAATTCAAAAGGTTTTTCCCAATTTGGGGAAATTATTACAGGTGCAGTGATTAATTTTTCTTTTAATGTTTCAAAGGCTTTATGGCAGTCATCATCAAAATTAAAAATTACATCCTTTTCCAGTAAACAACATAAAGGTTTTGTAATCTTTGAAAAATCTTTGATGTAACGCCTGTAGAATCCAGCATGTCCTAAAAAACTTCTAATTCCCCTTATATTGCTTGGGCAAGGTAAATTAGATATAACTTGAATTTTTGCAGGATCTACCTCCAAATCTTTTTCTGAAATATAATGTCCCAAAACAATTTCTCCTGCTACCATAAATTGGCATTTTTCCTAATTAAGGACTAAATTAGTTTCTTCACAGCGTTTTAGAACTTTAGATAGATGTTCTAAACATGATTCAAATGAAATTCCAAACACTGAAAAGTCATCCATAAAAACTTCAATCCCTTTTTCAATTAAATCACAAAAAATAGCCATCATACATCTCTGAAATGTAGCAGGGGCATTAAATAAACCAAAGGGCATTCTTCTAAAAGCAAACATACCATAAGGACTTGTAAACGTAGTTTTTTCTTGATCTTCAGGAGCAATTTAAATATGGTGGTAACCAGTATATCCATCTAGAAAACAAAAGTATTTATACCCAGGTAGTCTATCCAACATTTGATCTAGAAAAGGGAGTGGAAAATGATCTTTCCTTGTGGCAAGGTTTAATTTTCTGTAATCAATGCATATTCGCCACCCTGTAACTTATCTTGTTGGTATCATTTCATTCTTTTCATTAACAGTCACAGTTACTCCTCATTTCTTAGGAACACAATGAATAGGACTAACCCATGCACTATCTGAAATAGGGTAGATAATTCTAGCATCCAACCACTTTAAAATTTCTTTCTTAACAACATCTTTCATGATAGGATTTATCTCCTTTGGGGATCAGCCCGTGGTTTGTTATTATCTTCCATAAGAATTCTGTGCATACAAAATGAAGGACTGATTCTTTTAATATCAGCAATAGTCCATCCAAAGGCTTTCTTGTGCTTCTTTAGAATTTCAAGAAAACTCTCTTCTTCTTTTTCAGTTAATTGAGAGGAAATTATAACAGGCAAGGTTGAGGATTCACCTAGAAATTTGGGGTTCAATTTGGCTTACTTGGGTTTGAGTTGGGCTAACTTGAGTTTGGTTTGGATTTATGTCCAAGTGTCTTCAGTAACATTGTGTAAATGATTGCCATGAAGAAGTTTCATGAAGACAAGAGGAGGTTTTGAGTTTAATTGGAAGGTCAATTAGGTGGGTTTAAGGATTTTGGTCAATTTAGGCAAGGTTGAATTAACTTGGGTCCAAGTTAGGTTAAGGTGGGGTTTAGACCCAATTGAAAGTTTCAAATAGATTAGGGGAATGTGGTGAAAAGTTCCCAACATCAATTAGGAAGAAATTTTAGGATTTGGCTAACCAATTTGGTAGATTTAGGGCATGGATTCACTTTAGGCTAAAATGGGGTATTTTTGGTTTTTCAAATAGTTTTAGGTTAAGCTTAGGCTCAAATTGGGGCAATTAAAGGTTGCATAGGTTTCATGGGCTTGTCATAGAAAGTCTAGGATTGAAATTTGGGGGAAAAAAGGCTGGTATTAGGTTAATTGGGGTTTTTGGATAAATTAGGCAAAATTAGGTATTTTGGATTTCAAATGGAATTGAACTCAAATGTGAATCAATTTGGACTTGGATTTGTTTTAGATTGATAGTGGAGATGTTGAATTAAAGTTTATAAATAAAATTGGGCAAAATTGAGGTCAAATGTGTTGGTTTGGTTTGACATTGGGTCCATTTAGGTTAAAATGGGTCAAATTGGGGATTTTGATAAAAGTGGGTTAAAGTGGCAAAATTGGCCTATGATCTAGTTAGACAAAATGAAATTAGGAATATTTAGGATTTACTGGAATTTTTTGGGAATTTGTGGAATTTTTGGAATTTTGGGCTAAAAGGGTATTTAGGGTATTAAGAGGTTATTTGGAGCTATTGGGGTATTTTGGTGGATTTAAGAGGTGGGAATTGTTTCAAAAATGATTTTTAGGATTTTTGGGAATTTTAGGTGATTTTTGGGAAATTTGTGAAGGCTTTGGTGGTTGTAGGGGTATTTTAGGTAAATTTGGGTAGGCTTGAGGATCTAATGTCAAAACCAGGAATTTTGGCAAAAATGGTATTTAATTATGTTTGGGAAGTGTAGAAAAGCTTAGAGTGAGTCATGGACCAAGAAGGTGTTCATTTTGAACATCTCATATGTTGTTCCTAACCCTCTTAGCCAAGGGCTAGGGGTTTGGACTTAGCCACCTGAGTGCTCTAATGAACCAGGAGTCAGGATCGGGTAAAGATGGTTCAGGGTTTAGGATGAGTGTGGGAGTGTAGTGTGTGTACCAACCTCCCCTCACCAAGACCAGGACACCTAGGGTAGTCCTAAGGTTTAAACATCCTATAGGAATTCATCTTTGTCTTCTTACACATTGGTCCCAACCTTCCAAGTGATATGGAGGTTGATGACCATCTATGTAGGATTCTAAAGAGAATCAAGACTTGGTTTGAATTTCTAAAAGATGGGTTCCATCTCTAGTCCTCTAGGATAGTCAAAGAAAATTCCTATGGCTAGGTCCTAAGCACTAAAAGGAAAGGAGAGGACCTCACCAAAAATGAGGTCAACATATCTGTAGGCAGTTGGTAAAACAAATTGATTACCTATGGTGAAAATGCTACTGACTTCCCTCTAACCATCACAAGATCGTCCTCTGATTCAGGGAGATCAGAATAAAAATCCATTACCACAAAAATAATCGTAACAGTAGAAAACAACAGAATCGATCCCGCTCTCAGCAAACAATTAAGTATTCTACTTGTCCCCCTGAATTTTTAAAACAACGCTCAGGAATTAACTTCCTCGATTGCAGTGCATTTCTATAACAATCCTGAGCCTTAAACTCATAGACTTGCTTGCATCAAATTTGGCCTGCCCCTTGCTCCTTTTCATCCTTGGTGTCATTTCTAAAAATTACAAAAAATTTACAATAACTTTGAAAATCAACCCTAACTCACTAGATCTAACTTTTAAAAGCTTAAACTCACTTTTTCATGTAAAATCCATCAATTTTCATCAAATTTTCACCATGTATAGTATATTTTTGGATTTTCCATAATGCGCTCTACTGTGAATTTTTTTATTTGCAAAAATTAATGAACTCAGATTTAGTTTTATATATTAATTTAAATAATATTGAGTCACACAATTAATGCAAGTATACGTATCGCTCAAGTAATACGGGGCTATAATGGAGTCCTGGAATATTGATCTCACAGGGAGGCTTTACTTTTAGGGTGTAGCACAGAAATCTCTTATCGAATCAGAGCACAATTACAAGTGGTTTAATTCTTAAAGTAAAGACAAACAGGTTCAGTTACTATTTCTACCAAAGCATGTTATAAATTCTAGCAAGCTAAACTAACACAAGACTAAATTTATAACAAAGTTCAGTTGCAAGAAAGAGTCTTCCTCTTTTCGATTCATAATGTGATGATTATTGTGACATAGATCAGTGATACAAATGTATTGTGCCAAATAGGAGCATTCCTATTCTTTACCCATATTTCAGCGTATAAAGAATATTGGGTAATCCTAAGTTTAGTCTCCAAATCCGTGGCGAGGCTGGGAGGATTCTGGCTCACACTCCAGAGCTCCCACTTCCCTTCACCTGAAGGCTAACTCTCTTTTCAGTTTCTAAACATTATGACCAAATTGAGGATTTCAGCCTGTCACTCTAAAATCTCCAATTCTACGCACATCAAAGTATATTTCCCTTTTTATTTACACTCAATTCCCATGAACTACTCTCTCATTCATAGACATTGAATGTGACCTTCACTTTTGTTGTGGAACTCATAATCCTTTCGGAACATATGTTTCCCAACAAGTTTTCACAATTCAATTAGCCAGATCAAAAAGTAAATGAAGTTCTAAGTGAAAACGTCATCACAAATTCTCCAAAATAAATCGGCACATCATTTCTATTTCACAACATCAACACATCACATGAAAAGGAGAAAGACAAAGAAATCTACTCAAGACTCATGAGGAAAAAATGACAAAATATGGATTATATATATAAAAGCAACATTACACTGTTGAACTCACTTTTGGTTGAGGTTTAATCTTTCTTTAGAATAGCCTAGGGTCTAGCCATAGGACTATCCTAGTGACTTTCTTAGAAGACTAGTCATGGAACTCTCCCCATAGAAATTCAAACTTTTCTTACTTCACTGGGAGTTTTCATATGCTTAAGGCCTAACCTCTAGTTTCGGGAGGAAGAGAGCAAGCATAAGGAAGCCTAAGGGAAGTCACCTATAGGTGGTCAGGCCATAGGATCTACTTGGGAGGTCTGGAGCTTACACGCTTACACTATACACTCACAACCCTAAACAAAGCACATCACCTTTTGATCCCCTAACTCTTTGGAAACTCATATAAGCGGTTTTCCCAAGCTTTTAGTCTCATGCTAGGGTTTAGCTAGTACCAACACATAGAGGACTAAATGAGGGTGACCCTTGGACCATGGCAACACTTGGTCCATCGCTCAATCTAAACAATTCCATACTATCATCTTCAACCAACCTGAATTTTCCCAAATATTCAAAATTTCTAACCACTTTACCTGAAAATACCCAAAATACCCCCAAAACTCTAAAACTCCCCAAATTTCCAAAATCACCCAAATTACCCATAATTCTCCAAAAATCATTCAAAAATAGTCCCTACCACTCAAATTGACCAAAATTACCCAAAATTGCCAAATTTCCCCAAAATTCTCCGAAATGACCAAAATGCCCCTCTTAGCCCAAAATTCCAAAAATTCCAATAAATTCCCAAAACCTCCCAAATATTCCCAATTTCATTTCTCTCAACTACCATATGATCCAATTTGTCCAATTTATTTCAATTTAACTAAAAGCCCCAATTTGATCCAATTTACCCAAAAGTGCCCAAATTAAACCTAATGTCTACCCTATTGAACCCAATCTTACCTAATTTGAATTCCAAACTTTAATTCAACATCTCCAATACCAATCTAAACCAAATATAAGCTCAATTTAACCCACATTTGAGTGTAATTTCACTTAAAATCCAAAAGCCTCAATTTTGCCTAAGTGACCCAAAATCCTCAAATTGACCCAATTTCGACCAATTCCTGTAAATTTCAATCTTAAACCCTTTATAACACTCCTATGAACCACATGCAACATTCATTTTACCCCAATTTGGATATTAGCCCAATTCAAATCCACTTGAACCAATCTTGCCCAATTTTGGACCCAAACATGTCATATGCCCAAAATCTCTCAAATTGATTGCCCTACTCCCAAAATTTCCACTCAATTAGTGTTGGGAACTCTTTATGACATACCCATATACCATTTGGAACCTTCAATTAGCTTTGTATCCAATCCTAACCTAACCTAAACCGAAGGTAACCCAACTTACCCCAAATTTACCAAAATCCCAAATTTCACTAAATTATCATTTGAACCCAAAACCACTTCAAGCCTTCAAGAAAAATATTCATTACAATCATCTACACCAAGTTTCTCAATCATTTGGGCTCAACCCAAGCTCTAGACCAACTTAGACCCAATTCTAGCAAACCTCCAATTTTGAACCTATACACCAATGTGACCAAATTAAACCTAGTGTGATCAAACCAACTCCTCCACAGCCATTAAACTGATCCTAGGAACCACCCTAGTTTCTCTTAGCCCAAGCTAGTGAGCCATGAACCAAAGGATCCTCAATTTGGGGCATCCCCTTCCTTATGGATTCCTGCCAAATTTGCTCACCAAACTTAATTTCTCCCACTTGATGGCCTGGCTCACCTGACCACTGACTCACCTGACCCATGGCCAGCTCCCTTATCCTTGCCGGCCAGCCTAGTCGCCGGAGGAACCCAAAATGAGAGCCACATTCAAGTTAAGCAAACCCAAACTCTACCCCATGGCCAGCTCAGCTCCAATTGCCATTGGAGGCCTTCTGTCCTCTAACAAGGCAGCTGAATTCACCCATCAATAGGTCCCCAACTCAGCCCAATGGCCCTGACCATAAATGGAGCTCTCCACGACCAAAATGAGGTGCTGGAAATTTACTAACAAAACTCTACCAAAACTCCACCAGAGCCTCTCTAGACCTCCCTAAGATCATTTCAGCCACTTTTCCCCACTAATTCCCATTATCATAGCTCAATTTCAGAGCTCAAACTTGGCCGGAAACTAGGACATTTTTCACCACAACTCCACAGTGCACCAAATCCAAATTAACTATGCCCACACCTTCCCAACAGTGAAAGAAGAGGATCCCTCATCAAAACCCCATCACAGGGAGCCTCTACACCAGACTTCCATCAAAGCTCAAAATCGGGCCTAGTCACTTTCATACCTAGGCAATTCACCAGGGCAAGAGGCTTCATCCCTGAGCTCCTGGGACTCCAACAAAGGTGTAGAGCATCTCTGATCGAAGCTTCACTACTCAGACCAAAGGTATTGACCCCTTCTTCTTCATGAGCTTCTCTGGATTCTCCATGTAATTAGGGTTAATTTAAACCATGTTTAGCCATATGAATATGTTTGTCATGCTTAGACGAGTCTATAGGATCAAACCCCAAGCAATTTGGTTGAGTCCAGGCTGAGAAATTAGGGTTTTAGTGTGGACGATCACGGGATCACGCCAGTTAGGGACGAAGACAAGCAGTTGTTGGATTGCGCGTGTTTTCGTTGGACAGCTCAGATCGCGCCGGACGAGAAAATGGAACGGAACTGTGTGCCGCGAGCGTCCCAGTCAGCTGCCAGAGTCAAATGGGAGCACGCTGCGTGGGGGGTTAGATCCGCCTTAGGTTGAGGTGGCGCCGAGTCACTTAAGTAGGAAAATCCAATTTTTCTGATTTATTTAAATCACCTGAACTTTAAAAATCCATATCTTGGCCTAGAAAAATCATAAAAATAAAATAAAAATATCGTAGTTCTCAGTGAACAGAGGAGAACAATGTGGAAATTGTTTGAAATATTTTTATGCATATTTTATTTTTACTAATTTAAATACTATTTTCAGTCTTTTAATTCTCCATGCATGTAGAAGTTTCACCATAGATTGAAATTTTGGTATTTTGTTCCCTCTGTCATGAGGGATCTTCCTTGATTTTCTCAAAGTCAGAAAAGATCCCCAAACAGATAATCATATTTTTCAAGTTTAAGTCTATTATTTGATAAATTAAAAGTGATAATTAGTGTATTGCTTAGAAAAATCCCAAAAAATTACGATAGGTTTTTTATGGTCAGAGCCCTAGGAAAAATTTGTCATGATTTAAAATGATAAAAATAAACATAATTGTCCACTTGACCTAAAACAAACTTTTAATTAATTAGGACAAAATAAAAGTCAAAATAACATAAAAATTGCTCTCCACTGTGCTTTAGGGACAGAGGAACTCTCCTAAAATTTTTGAAGTTAATTGGAATTAATTTAATAGGTTAAATAATTTTTCTAAGTCCAAAGGCTTTTTTGGCACTTAAATGAATTTTAAAAAATAAAATACAAGTAAAAAATTTATAAGAATGGTTTTGAGAGTTCTCTGTAATTAGAGAGTTCTTTTAAAAATAAATTTGAGATTTTTATAAATTTTTTTATTTTTTAATCATATTTTAATATTTAAAAATTAAATAATAATAAAAATCACAAAAATATTAAAAATCACCAAATTGTCACATTTGGTCTCCCAATCACTTAGGAACTATCTCCATAATTTTTCTGAGTTTCAAGATTAAAATATTAGTTTTTAGAGGCTTAAATCAATTTTTAAGAGGTTAAAAATGAATTTTCTTTTTTTAAAACTAAAATAATTCTAATAATTAAAAGAAAAATCAGAAAAATATAAAATTTATTTCTCTCTAGGTTCCCTGACCTTAGAGAGATTTTTGAAAAATATAAAATTGAATTTTATAATTATTTAAAACTCCATAATTTAAAATAATTCTAATAATTAAATTAAAACTCAGTAAATCATCAAATTTGGTCCAAGTGATTCTTTGATCTAGGGCTACCTCCAGTAAAAATTTTAAGGGATTAGGATTTGTCTTGGTCAATTTATTGATTTTTTATTGAAAATCCTATTTTTGCATGAAAATAAATATATAAATTAAATTAAATTTTAAAAAATCACATTTTTCTCCTCTGATATTTTAATCAATACATTGGTAAGGTAGGATAAAAATTTCAAAGTCATTTGAATTAAATTTGATGAATTATGAGGTGATAGGACCTTAAGGGCAAAAAGGTAATTTTGGATACTTAGCCTTAATTAATATTTAGGCTTAAATTCAAGAGGAAAAATGGGTAAAATTTTGATTTTAATAAGTTCATCTGAATGGTTGAAACATTAAGGGATAAATGGTAGAAACTCACTGTAATTTTGTCACGTCAAAATTAAACATCTAAATTTCCTTAATTGTTATAATTTAGAAGAAATATCAAATTACGAGAATCTTAATGTTATGGGCATGATCTTGAAAATTAATAAACCACCAGTCTGACCCCTTTACTTGGTGTTCAAAGTAGTACTATGATCTTCTGACGAAAATTCTCACCACTTAAAGTTCAATTTTCCTTAAAACCATAAAATATACTCACCTAAAATCTTAAGGGGCTTAGTAGTGAGCAAGGCTGGATCAAATTTAATTAACAGAGGTTTAGAAAAGTTAATATAATCAAAACTAAAGTATTTTTGCGACATTACAAGCCCCAAATCAAAATTTGACTAAGTACCCTAATGACCTTAATTTGTCCTTTCAGAGCCTTCACCCACATAATTCTTAAATTAAATAATAAATGATAAATTACCATATTCTTAGAGATGGTTAAAACATTGGTTCACTGAGCATGAGGGTATGAAAGGGATAAATCATCTAATAACTATAATAAGTCCAAAAGGACCTCAAGGAAGATCAAAAGTATTGTGAAATATCCGGATTTCTCATGAACTTTTCACAAGTCTTCTGGACACCTTGTAGGACCATTGTACTTATTATATTTATTAAATGAAGAAATCTCATAAATGAATAAGAGTTCACCGAATTATGGCATAGATTTTGCTAGGCCTGTGACGAACATATCCATATGGTTTTACTTCCCTACAAATATAAATGTTTATTGCAAAGAAGGCTAAAGTTTTAGGTGGAGATGATGGGAAGACCTACCAGGTACGTCTTTATTTTAAGGCAATCTACTTACCTACACTCTACTGTACTTTATTTTCTTGCAAACTTGCATGCTAAACAACAATGTCACCCTGCATGAAAACTGAAACCTTTTAGGATAGTAACAAAACTGAGACCAAAATTAAAATTAAGAAATCACAACAAGATAAAATCCACCACCACAATATTCAAAATATAAAATAACTTAAAATTTAATCACAAATAAAACAATAAAAACTTCAATTGTAACTAAATTAAAACATCTCGTTGGATGATCGGGAAGACCTTGGAGGAGGTAACCCACGTGTTGCTAACAGGGTTTTCCCATGGTCTAAATGAAAGAATGGAACTCATTAAGTTGAGTTTAGTAAATTTATTTGGACTAAGTGAATCCGATGAAAATAGCGGTGCTGGGAAGATGGAACCGTAAGATCTTAACTGGTGTTGCTATAATCAATTTTAATGTTCCCCTAATAAAATATTAAGACACCTCAATTTAAATATTTCCAAAACATGACACTTCTCCTCTCTCCTCAATTGACGCTTCTTTAAATTGAACCTACTACGATAAGAAACTTAGAGCATGCATAGTGGGCAAGCATGACCATCTTCAATAGCAAAACCATCATTTAGTCTAAATAATTCATAGGACTTCGAGGTAGTCCGCCTAGTGCGACATAAATTCTTACCTTTTCTTTAAGCCTTTTCACAGCCCTGTTGTGCAACATAAGCCCTAATTCGCTTTAGAATTCCGAGGTTGTCGTCCGGTATAACATAAATCCTCCCATCTTCGAGGTTATTGGCATAATCAGGCGATTATGTGAACGTAATCCCTATAATAAAATTGATAGGATGAAACACTAAATAAATGTCTTAAATCAAAACCAAACCATAGGATAGTTTGGGAAGACATTAAGATTTTTCTTGAATCTATTTTCTTCCCCTAGCCTTCTCTCCTTTGAAAAAATCTGATAAAAATGAAATGTTTCAAGATTTGAGTCATTCACCTATTAAACTTCCGACTATCACATCTTCTTTGAAAACCTTACCCTTAGAAGTCATGAATATAAATGTTTCCTGATCTATATCAAGAGTTTTCTTAAGTAACTTTAGTTCCCTAAGATGTAATTAACTATATGGGCTTGCTCTTATAAGAAACTTAAAGACCCCAGATTAATATAAACCCTATCTAATTCCTTCATATTTTGTAGGGGAAATTGTCGGTCAAAAATAGCTCGCAGATCAAATGGATGTCATAAATTCTTTAGTTTATTTAATCAAGCTTCACCTCAAGCCACGTACTTATTCTACGGATAAATACATGTCTTGTGGTGAAATGCTTGATTATTTAAACTATCATTTATATGAGATCGGTTCGATTTCGTATTCTTCAAAACTGAAATATTATTTTCAAAAATCTTGTATATCTACATTTGTTAAATTAAATCAAAAAAAATTCTATTATATAAAACCATATTCCAAAACCCTTTTCAAAAATATCAACCTCCCATCTCACACAAATTTAATGGCCGACAGTTTTCTAGCGACTCCGTTGGGGATAAGTTTCTCTCTTCATTAAGATCAGAAAATACTATATTCATATATTGGTAATGTGTTCATGTCCCTCATGAGCCAGATTACCATTCTTCCATTGACGTACTTCACCCATTTCTTTCTTGAGAAAGTGTGATCAAGTCCTCTAAATTTCAGGACTGTCATTTTAGTCTCTCCTAAACAGATAGGTTCAAGAGTCCCTAGGTTTTCCTTTTAATCTTGTGCAGTCGAACCCCCAATAGGTGTGTTAGTGAGTAAATTTTGCTAGTTCAATCTGCGTTGTGAAAGGGACCTCTGATGGGGTCCCATACTTCACCTCTTTTCTGTGTCTTTTGGGTTCAATCATGTCTTCGGCAGATTGACCCACTGTTATTTAAACCTTAAAACTCTTTTTAACCAACATGTGAAAATCTAAAAATGAAATAAAAAGATAATAAAATATCAAAATGAAATAAATTTTCGTAGTGTTTGCACTATGATGATAAGGTTTTTGGCCCTCACTAACCTTCAGAATGCTTCACTTAACAGTTAAAGATGTCAACCCCAATTCTGACTTTCTCCTGGAACTTGCCCTCCTCCCGTGAGGTCCGTCTTGTAGCACCAATGATTCAATTCGGGACCGGCTTCAATGAGTTTGAAGTTGTAATTGGAAAAGCCCCGTTCGTGGTCGTGAAAGTTGCCACTCTTGAAATTTAAGAACTGTCTGTTGAGTTTGATCTGAACTCCCACGAAGTTTTCCCTTCTACTAAGAAGGTAAAAATAACCACTGCTCTCGTTAGATCAGCTGTCTCCGTGCCAAGGAGAGTTGTTACCTCTACTGCCACCAACTTCGCTGTCACTGTACCCACTTTTCCATCTGCCAAAGGGAAAGAGATTCTGCATGAAGATGATTCTGAGGATACCTTTCTTGCCCCGCCGCCAGTCTTCGAAGTTGGCTCAAGTTCTAGACCTCCCCTACTAACCAAATCTCAAAGAAGAAACCGCAACCGCAGGATTCACAGGGCTGCCAAGACATAAGTCACAAATCTGTTAGTAATTGATGAGATTCCTTAATAGGAGGAACTCGGTTTACCAGATACCTCTCATCTTCTTCGAGGTAGCAGGTTCCACCTGTTAGCTAGCAGTATTAGGGACGAAAGCCTCAATTGGTTTGTCGCTACACATCTAGTTCCACACAATCATGATAAGGTGAGGGGAGGCTCATAGCTATCACCCACGCTCACACCCTTCTGCAGAGATTGTTTGAAATAGAGGGTTGTTCTATCACCAAACTTCTCAAAGAATGGGATGTGCAATTTCCCCTGAAATAAAGGATAAAATTCTCGAACTAGAAAGACTCATTCGGGTTTCTATCAAACACCATCTGGGAAAATGTGTTGACACAGTTTCTACAGATAATACTACTATAAGCAAGTCGGTCAAGTCCCGACTGGGTCTGAGAGTACCAGCTGCCGATGATCATGAGAAACTTGAAAGAGAAAGAATAAGAGAGGATTATTCTCCTCTATTCATGGTCTACACACTAGGGAGCTCACTTCCCCTCATCACTTTGATGTCCCCGCCGAGACACCTCGTCTCAAGGCATCGACTTTTAAGAGGAAAGTGTGGTTACCGAGAGGTGTTGTACCAGTACATTCTGAAAAGTCTGTTGACCACAAAATGGATCATGAGTCTAATGTTTCTGTTGCCACTGCCGTCATTGCTTCTGAATCAATTGCAGAAAAGCATGACAGTGCAAGAAAACCTACAGATTTAAAGCTGACTAAGAAGAAAACAGTTGATGATAGTGTTCAAAAGCTTCGAGTCGAAATTTCTGAGTTAGCCAACTAACGAGGGTTGGATATTGATGATAAAGACTACTTCCTGTCAAATTACATGGATGAAGAATTCATGGAAGTCAACATGGTCGAAACTCAGTCCACATCATCTACGCGCGATGCTCCTAGTGAGGAGAACACTGTAGATGAGATGTGAAGGACTATTCTGATAAGGGATGTGCATATTAGCTGTCTGGAAAAGAGAATGGAGGAGATGTCCGCTACCATGACCACCATGGCTACCCTCTACAGGCAATCACAGTCACTACCTGCAGCGTCTCCTGAGGTTAACCAGCCCGAGATTATACACATCGCTGATGAAAGAAGAGCAATCGCTTCAGCAAGTGAAGACGAACCACCAAGAACAGATCCAACTCCGAACTCGCCGGAAAAAAGACATTAAACAGATGGTCAAATAGCAAGTTTAGGAGGCCATGGGTCAGTCCAAAAGAGGTGAATCAGTTTCAAAGGGTAGACTCTACACGGAGGATTTCGATGCCATTCCTTACCCTGAAGGCTTTGTACCCCCGACTTTCAAGACGTTCGACGGGACAGGGAATCCTCATCAGCACATAGCACATTTTAGAGCTAGTTGTTTAACACAGGAGGAAGTGAAGCTTTGTTGTTCCGTCAGTTCGTCAGTAGCCTATCAGGAATAGCTTTCGATTGGTACGCCGAGCTTCCCAATGGATCAGTAAAGACTTTTGCAGAAATAGAAAATGTGTGTGAAAAGATTCGTCGGTGCCCGATATCATGTTACCATAGGAGATCTCGTGGTGGAGTGGCAGAAGTTCGACGAGACTTTGGTCGACTACATTCTTAGATAGAGAAACTTAAGCATGAAATGCGAGCCTCAGCTACAAGAATAACATGAAATCGGATACTACTCAAGAGTATCCATGGTCTGGTGGCCTTCTTGCTTAAGGGTCTCTGATATACCTAGAATATATAGTGTTTGTATGCACATTTTTATACCTTTTGATGATATTGAACTTTAATTGAAGATATTTTGTATTTTTCTTGTAGGTATGATGAAAATGATTAATTATGATGAAAGGAGGATCAAATTTGGAGCAAAATTATGAAGTTTGAGAAATTTTGCCTAAGCGCCAAAGTTAAAAATCAAATTTTAATCAAATTTGGCACCATTTTCAAGGGTGTTTGAAACAACTTTTAGTGGTGACTTCCTTAACTTCCATTGGGTGGAAAATGTAATTAAAGGGATGCATCTTTTGGTGGATACATTGAATCTGGACATGATTTGAAGAGACACCAAGGAACCTTTTGGAAATATATAAAAATGAAGCCTCATAATTTGCAAGTGTGTGTTGAAAGTGTGTGTTAAGAGTTAGGGGTTTTGGAGTTCTTCTATTTTTTAGAGAGTTTTTTAGCATAGTTCTATAGTTGTTAGTAGATAGTAAAGAGTAAGAAAGGAAAATGGGTTAGTGTGAAGCCTTCTTCTCAGCAATTCTCTTTTATCCTTGTATCTAGTTTCTATTAAAGTTTAAAGTTTTTATTAAAGTCATCAGAGTTGGGCACCAACCTCTCTAGAGTTGAATTATGGAAAGAAAAATTTTAAAGGAACTTACAGATTCTTGTAGAGAGGATTTTCTGATAAGTATTTATATTTATTTTTACACTTAGTTTTTAAGTAAGATTGTTGTGTTATGGTTTATGCTTTCAAATCAAGTTCTTTTTGTGTTTTCTTCATGAAATCTGAGTAATTTACTTTATCCTTTTCTTTCTTAGATAATGAAGTAATTAAATTATGGAAGTATGTTGTGGAAAGTATAAGTGTTTAATGCTGGAAGAAATTGTGATGATTCAATTCCTTGTACTTAATTTACTTTTTGATGTAGCCAATTAAGATGTTAAAATTTGTTGTGAGATTATGTAAGATCCAATGCAGTATTGTCTTAAACAACTATTGGAAAGAATCACATGCAATTATATGGGTGAGAATTTTAGTCATATGATTGAAAGCAAATATATAGGGAGATAAGCTTTATTGGGGAGTAAAATTAGAGAACTTTAGAGTGACAGGCTAAAGCCCCCTAATTTGGTTTGTTATTTTAAATTTTTTTATGAGATGTTAGCCCTCAGGTGGAGAGAATAGTGGTAACTCTATAGTGAGAGCTGGTATCTTCCGTGCCTAACCCATCTACAAAATTTTAAAATTTCAAATTAACCAATTTTCTTTATAGAACCAAGTAAGGGTAAAGAATATAATTTCTCCTATTTGGCATAATACATTTAAATACTTCCACAACATAAATATCCATAACTATTACTGATTCATTGAAGAAGGAAAAATATATTTGATTCTTATAGATTTTATATCGTGTTTAGAATATTGATAGTTTTAATTTCCTGCTTAAGTTTTTATTAAAAATATCAAAAACAACTTTTCAAAATTTGTACCTTAAAACATACTTACAAAAATCAATTGAAAAATTAAAAAGTTATTTTTCTTATTTCTTTAAAGTTTTAGACATTTCCTTCTGGGTTTGATATCTCCGGGCTTAATCAGAAAGTCCTATACTACTTGATAAACGATACGTATACTTGCCTAGTATCCCATATTATAAATCATAAATTTAATATCTAAATCGTAAGCATAAATATTCGGGGATCAAGTTTTTTGCGTCATTGCTAGGGAAATTAATTAAAATTTCATTTAAAGAAAATTAAGAAAAATTTAAAAAATTTTTATTTCACTTTGCTTTTGTTAGTGTGTTTTGTTTTGTTTTATTTAACATTGTATGTGTAGTTCAGAGTCTGAGGGACTTGTGCCTTACGATTCTTAATTAGAAAGAATAATTAGAAAAATAAAAAAAATTAAAAATTCTGAAAAAGATAAAAATACTTAAGAAATGGCAAATCATCAAAATCAGAATGCTAACATCCATCAAGAATTTATACCTTTAAGAGAATATGTTAACCCTAAAGTGGATGAACTTCATGGTAGTATTGAACACCCAGTTGTAGCTACTAATTCCCTTGAGCTTAAACCTGTTATTATCTAAATGGTGTCTAATAATCAGTTTGGAGGAGCACCAACTGAAGATCCTAATTTACATCTTGCTAACCTTTCAGAGTTGTGTGCTGCTTTTAAATATGATGGTGTTTCAGATGATGCTATTAGATTTAGACTTTTTCTTTTCTCACTAAGGGATAAAGCTAAGATATGGTTAAATTCATTAGCACCTGGATCTATCAGAACTTGGGGTGATTTAGCACAAAAATTTCTTGCTAAATATTTTTCACCATCAATGACTGCGAAGCTTAGAAATGATATCACATCTTTTTGTCAGTTTGAATGTGAATCTATATATGAGGCATGGGAACGATTTAAAGAACTCCCGGAAAATTTCCACATCATTCGATACCAGATTGGTTAATAATTCAAACCTTTTACAATGGATTAGTTGGATCTCTTAGATCTATTATCGATGCTGTTGCAGGAGGATCACTGATGTCTAAATAGTTTACTGATGCTTATGCTTTGATAGAAGAAATGGCTACTAATAATTTTCAATGGCCTTCTGAAAGGTTAAATTCTAAAAAGATAGCCAATATTCATGAAAATGATGCTTTTGCGATGTTAGCAAATCAAGTTGCTGCAATTTCAAGGAAGATAAACCAAATTGGGATGAATTTTTCTCAGCCAATTTCCATAATTGAAGAAAATTCATTAAGTCAAATGGCTGATTCTCATACTTCACCAGAAACTTTGAATGCTATAAATAAGCTTAATAACCCTTATTCTAATTATTATAACGCAGGTTAGAAGAAACATCCAAACTTTAACTGAAATACCACTAATCAAGGTGGTATTAATCAACAATGGGGGAACAACCAAGTAAACCCATTGGGGAACTGAAACAACCAAGGGAATAATAATTATTGACCAACCTATCCTCCAGGTTTTAACAATGCTTCACAATTTAAGGAGAAAAAGTTATTTATTGAAGAAGTGATGTTACAAATGGGAAATCAATTGCAAAGTCAAGGAGCTACAATTAGAAATATTGAAAATCAATTGAGACAAATTGCCAATACATTAAGTACTAGATCCCAAGATATGCTTCCTAGTAATACTGAAGTAAATCCAAGAGATTAGAATAATGAGCATGAAAAAACAATTCAACTGAGAACTGGAAGAGAGTTAGAAGGTAGAGTTCAAAAAGAAATTGAAGTAGAGAAAGAAGAGATTGAAGAACCAAAAGCGGACGCTCCGAAAGGGTTGGAAAGACCTATTTCTCCACTTAAAGAAGATTTGGAGAAACCACCACCTCCATTTCCTCAAAGACTTCAACAACAAAAATGGGATAAGAAATTTTTAAAATTCTTGGAGATATTTAAGAAGCTTAATATCAACATTCTATTTGTTGAAGCCTTAGAATAGATGCCATGCTATATAAAATTTATGAAGGATATTCTCAACAAAAAAGGAAGTTTGAAGATAATGAGACAGTTGCACTTTGTGGGGAGTGCATTGCAATAATTCAGAAGAAGCTTCCTGAAAAGCTTAAATATCCTGGTAGTTTTACAATTCCATGTGCAATCAGAGACAGATTTTATGGAAAAGCTTTATGTGATTTGGGTGCAAGCATTAACCTTATGCCTCTATCAATATTTGAAAGACTGGGATTAGGAGAAATAACTCCAACTACTGTAACTATGCAATTAGCAGATCATTCGATCACATATCCTAAAGGTGTTATAGAAGATGTTTTGGAAAAAGTGGATCAATTTATCTTTCCTATTGATTTCATTATGCTGGATATGGAGGAAGATAAAGAGATACCCATAATTTTTGGAAGACCTTTCTTAACCACAGGTAGAGCAATGATAGATGTGCAAAAAAGGGAATTAACAATGAGAGTTAATGATCAGACTGTCACGTTCAACATTTCAAAATCACTGAAATATCCTACAATAGGTAAAGATGATGAATATTATAGGATGGATGTTATCAAGTATTTAAATGAATGTCATTTCAAATCAACTTATGAAGAGAAATCTAAAAGAGAAGAATTAGAGCATGAGTAAGAAGAGGAGTTACATCATTCTGAAGATTTTCATGAGGAAGATCTAAATTATATTCATGAAAATTTTGAACTGTTGGACATGACTGAAAAAGATGAATCTTTTGGTCCATCGATTGAAAAACCTCCTGAACTTGAGTTAAAGATGTTTCTTGATCATTTGAACTATACTTTTTTAGGTGAGTTCTCAACTTTGCCAGTGATAATTTCCTCTCAATTAACTAAAAAATAAGAAGAGAGTTTGTTTGAAGTTTTGAAGAAGTACAAGAAAGCCTTTAGATGGACGGTAGCTGATATTAAAGGAATCAGTCTTTCAATTTGTATGCATAGAATCCATATAGAAGATAACTGTAAATCTAGAGCTGAAACTCAAAGGAGATTAAATCTTATCATGAAAGATGTTATTACGAAAAAAATTTTAAAATGGTTGGATGCTGGGATTATCTACCCTATTTCTGCTAGTGCATAGGTTAGTCATATTCACTGTGTTCCTAAGAAATGAGGAGTAACTGTTACTCTTAATGAGAAGAATGAGATTATACCAACAAGACAAGTTACAGGGTGGCAAATATGCATTGATTATAGAAAATTAAATTTTGCTACAAGGAAAGATCCTTTTCCACGCCCATTTCTAGATCAGATGTTGGATAGAGTGGCTGAGCATAAATACTTTTGCTTTCTGGATGGATATATTGGGTACCACCAAATTCAAATTGCTCCTGAGTATCAAGAGAAAATAATGTTTACCAGTCCTTATGGTACGTTTTCTTTTATAAGAATGCCTTTTGGTTTATGTAATGCCCCTACTACATTTCAGAGATGTATGATGGCTATTTTTTGTGATTTAAATGAAAAAGGGATTGATGTTTTTATGGATGACTTTTTGATGTTTGGAAGTTCATTTGAATCATGTTTAGAACATTTATCTAAAGTTCTAAAACACTGTAAAGAAACTAATTTGGTCTTTAATAGGGAAAAATGTCAATTTATGGTAGTAGAAGGAATTGTATTAGGACATAGAAAATCAGAAAAAGGAAATTATAAGTTTTTGGGACATGTTGGATTCTACAAGCGTTACATTAAAGACTTTTCAAAAATTTTAAAACCCTTACATCGTTTATTGGAAGAGGATGTAATTTTTTATTTTGATGATGAATGCCTAAAAGCTTTTGAAACATTAAAAGAAAAATTAATCACTGCACCTATCATAATTTCACCAAATTGGGAAGAACCTTTTAATGTGTGATGCTAGTGATTATGCTATTGGTTTTGTTTTGGGTCAGAAATATGATAAAATTTTCAAAGTAATTACTATGCTAGTAAAACTCTTAATGAAGCTCAAATTAATTATACCACTACTAAAAAAGAGTTATTAGCTATAGTATTTACTTGATAAATTTCGATCATATTTAATTGGAACTATATGTGTAGTGCATACTGATCATTCTGCTATCAAATATTTAATGAAGAAGAAAGATGCGAAACCGATATTGATCAGATGGATTCTACTTCTGCAAGAATTTGATTTTGAGATAGTAGATAAGAAGGGTGCTGATAATCAAATTGCTGATCATTTATCCAGGCTTGAAACTGAAAAATCTCTTAGTGATACTGAAGAAATTAATGAAATTTTCCTGATTAAAAATTGTTCACTATTAATAAGTGGCGTATTCCGTGGTATGCCGACATTATAAACTTTATTGTCAGTGATATTTTACCATATGGTTTGACATACCAAGAGAGGAAGAAATTTTTATATGATGCTAAAACTTATTTTTGGGATGACCCATTTTTATATAAACAAGGAAAGGATCTGATCATTCGAAGATGTGTGCCTTTAGATGAAACTTATGAAATTATTCAAAAATGTCATAATTATGATTATGGGGGACATTTTAGAGTTTATAGAAATGTTTATAGAATATTACAATCTGGATTTTATTGGTTTACAATTTTAAATATGTTATTGCATACATTAAAAATTGTGATCGATGTCAGCGTGTAGGCAATATTTCTAGAAGAAACGAGATGCCCCTGTCGGCACTATTTTTAGGTTGTGTTGTATTTTGAAAAGGGGTCGCCTAACAGAAGTTGTCGGCGAATTTTTTAATTTAATTTAAATAAATAGTTTGAAAAGTAGTATTTGATTTTAAAAATAATTTTTTAAATTTGAAGATATATGAAATCAAACCGATCTCACATCCCAAATAGTTCATATAAACGAGCACCGTACCACAAACCGTGTATCTATCCCAAAGAATAGGCACACTTTGCTTGACGATGGGGCTCGATTAAATAAACTAGAAGACTTGTGACATCCGTTTGGTCTGCGAACCAATTTTATAAGCCGAAAAATTCCCCTGCTTGATATGAAAGCATCAAACGGGGTTTATATTACTCAGGTTCTTTAAAATTCCCTATAAGGGCAAGCCCCATAGTTAATTACATCTTAAGTGACGGGAATCACCTAAGAAAACTCTCGATAATAATCAATAATTCTGCTCTCAAGAATTTCAAAGTTTAAGTTTTCAAAGGATTGAATTTTGGAATTTCAATAGAGAATGGATCAAGTTTGGAATATTTTTGTTTTGGGAATTCAAAGGAAGAAAGGTAGGAGAAATCACAGATCCGAAGCGAACTTCGGTAATTTCCCAACTATCCTATTGTTTGGCTTGGATTTAGGAAAGTCCTAATGTTTGTTTAATGTTTTGATCTTGCCAATTTTAGTTAATTAGGCCTTATATTTATATGATAGAATCATATAAATAGCCTTGAAGGTGTGAGAGTTTATATCGTACCAAACGACTACCTCGGAATCCTAAGTCCGGTTAGGGCTTAATTTGCAATGCAAATGCCTAACGAAGAGGTTGAGGATTTATGTTGCACTAGGCAAACTACCTCGAAATCCTATGGCTTGGTTATTTAACTCTAAGAAAGTTTTGCTGAGGTAGATCCGAGTTTTCTTGATGACGATGGTCGTCGTTGCCCACCATGCTCCGAGCTCCTTGTTGTTGCGGAGGTTTAGTTACAGAAGTCATGAATCAGGAGATGAGAAAAGTGTTTTGGTTTAGAGAAGTCTTAATTTCCAAGTGTTTTTGTGTTTTAGTTAAAACAAATCTTAAAGTTGATTATAACGACACCGGTTAAGATCCCACGGTTCCATCCTTCCGGCATCGTTATTTTTATCGGATTCACTTAGTCCAGATGAATTTACTAAACTCAACTGAATGAGTTCCACACTTTCATTTAGACCGTGGGAAATCCCGTTAGCAACACATAGGTTACATCATCCGAGGTATTCCCGATCATCCAACGAGACGTTTTAATTTAGTTGTAATTGTAGTTTTGTGTTCTCGTTTGTGATTAAATTTTGAGTTGTTTTATATTTTGAAATGTTGTGGCGGTGAATTTTATCTTGTAATGACTTTTAATTTAGTTTTGATTTCAGTTTTAGGGACTATCCTAAAGGTATGGGTTTTCATGCAACGATTGTTTGTCATGCAAGAAAAAGTAAGTGCGATGCAATTAAAGAAATTGCAATAAGGTAAATTGCAATAAAATAAAAGCGTACCTGGAGGGTCTTCCCATCATCCCAAGCTACACTTAAAACACAATTAGAATATTTAAGCAAGTTCCTAGGTAAGGCTAAGGGAAGGGTTATGGTTTTCTACCAAATTCTAATCCTATAGCATGAGTCATTTCCTATGACGTCTAGGTTCTTGTGTTTTGGTTTGAGGACGATTTTCTTCATCAAAGAATAATTAACTTCAACTGTTCTTATGAACATCCTATCATATCGAGGAAGTGCTTAAGACAAATCTTAAACATCTTTTCAATATTTCTAGGATTGTTTTAAGTCCAAATGAATTTAATTATATAAATGAATTAATCGTCCGGGGATTCAAGTTTTGTTATCTTGCTCAGTGAACTAGGACATTTGAATATCCTATGAGTGAAGTAACATTTCATTTAATGTTCTATTTAGGAGTTATGATAATAAAGGTTTTCGAGGGCAAATTGGTGCTCCAATGATTTGTGATTTAGTTTAATTTTAGTTATCGGGTTTAAATTTGGAATAGTGTTCAAGTTGCTTTATATTTAATTTCTTTATGTCTTAGGTGATGTTATTTAATTCAATTTAATTTTAATTTAATTTAATTTAATTTAATTTAATTTAATTTAATTCAATTCAATTTAATTTGATTTGATATAAATTAATTTAATTTAATTTAACTTGATTTAATTTAATTTAACTTCCTTCAATTTAATTTAATTTGATTTAATTTTAATTTAATTTAATTTAATTTAATTTAATTTAATATGTTTTAATTTAATTTAATTTAATTATTATTATTATTTTTTTATTTTATTTAATTAATTTAATTTTAATTTTAATTAAATTTAATTCAATTTAATTTAATTTGTTCAATTTAATTTAATTTAATTCATTTGATTTAAGTTAATTTAAATTAATTTAATTTGTTTGATTTAATTTAATTTAATCTTTAATTTAATTTGTTTGATTTAATTTTAATTTAATCTTTAATTTAATTTTATTTTTAAATTTAAAAAAAAAGTTTAATAATTTAACTCTTTTTTTTAATTTAATTTAATGATTAAGTCCTTTAACATTTTAAAACTTAAATTTGAATTATCATTTTTAATTAGGAATTAAATATTATTGAGATGATTAATTCAGGGATTTTTAAATTAAAGAATAAATCTCTTCCTAATAATATCCCTATTTTAATAATTCCAATTTTATTATTCTTCCAAATTTAATCAATTATTTAATTAAGGTTTATTTCAATTATTTTAAATTGTTTAATGGGTTTCTACCCTTTAATTATTTAAATTTCAATCATCCAAATCATATTAAAATCAAATATTTTACTTGTTAATTTTATTAAACCTAAAGTTTTAATTAAGGGTTAAAATTTTTAATTACCATTTTGCCCTTCAAGCTTAATAATTCCATAACTCACTAAATTGAGCTCAAATGAATTTGAAATTTTTATGTGACTTCACTCACATGTCAATAAAGACATGAGAGGTAAAAAAGTGATTTTTCTGTATTTAATTTATTTATATAATTATTTTTAGTGGAAAATAGAAATTTCCAAGGAAAATTTAATAATATGACCAAGGGAAAGTTTCTGTTCTTAATAAAATTATGGGACATTCCTAATGACTAGAGGATCACTTGGACCAATTTTGGTGATGTTTTGAATTATATTATTTTTATTATAATTATTTTAAGTTTTGGAGTATTAATTAATTTAAAAATAAAATAAAGGTTGAAAAATGAATTTTATATTTTTCAAAAATCTCTCTGATATCAAGGAAACTAGAGAATCAATTTTTACAATTTTCTGATTTTTCTTTGATTTATTATAATTATCTTAGTGAAAATACTAGAAAATACATTTTTTTAATTTTAAAACTACCATAGGGCTTTAAAATTTAATATTTCATTAAATAAACCTAAGAAAAATATGGGGTTTGTTCCTAAGTGATTAAAATTAAAAATGTGACATTTTGGTGATTTTTATTATTTTTATGATTTTTATTATTTTTTAATCATTAAAATATTAAAATAATACAAAAAATCAACTTCTTTAGAAAATTGAAATTTTAATTTTCTTAAATTCCCTAATATCGGAGAGTCTCCAAAAGCAATTTGGTGAATTTTTGAAAGGTATTTTGAAAGTTATGAATTTTTGAAGTTTAAGATGGTTAAATGGCTTAATCAACCCATTTAGTAGGGCTAACCAAGTCCAATCGACTTCAAATTTTATGGTGGGTTCCTCCGATCCTAAAGGTCGAGTTGATTTCAAGTCAATTTGATGTATGGTTAGCTCTAATTAATTAGGGATCTATTTTGGGTGTTTAAGCCAATTAGGGTTATTTTAAATGAGTTAACTCAAAACCTATTTTTCCTAGAGGTCCTCCGGTCATAAGAGACATCACCAAATTTTCCTAGAATTTATTTCACAACATTCTAATTATTGGAATTAAAATACTCAAAACAAGTAACATGAATTTGAAAAATCAATAACTTCTCATAGGGATGGCCTCGACTTTGGAAAATTCGTGGAATGTTCCCAAATTTAGAGGCTTCAAAAGCCCTATGGTCTCATGCCATGGTGAATTTCCTATATGCATGGAGAATTAAAACAATGCAGAAGGGAAATAAATCATTAAAAATAAAATACTTGATGAAATTAAATGATTTCTTTTCCACATTATTCTCCTCCGTTCACCGAGCAAGAGGGTATTTTTATTTTATTTTTCCGATTTTTCTACACAAAGTTATGCATTTTTGAAGTTTAGGGTATTAAATAAATCGAAAATCCCTAATTTTCTATTTATCCGAGTCGGCGCCGCGTCAACCTTAACATCTCCGAAGTGCCGCGTGGCGCGCTCCCATTCGACGCAGCCACTTGAGTCAGCAGCCCGGGTCCCGCCTTCCGCGTATCATCCGTTGATCCGACCTAATCTGAACCGTCTGTCTGCGCGTGTATTAAATGGACGACATCCGTTCATCATCCCTAAGCATCCTCACCCGAGAGCCGTCCACACTAAAACCCTAAGAACTCACTCAATACTTAACGGATTTTCATGTTCTTGTGCTCTATGGATTCGTCTTGAAGAGACGAACACATCTATACGGTGATCATGCATTGAAATTAAAGCATTTGAAATAGAGAATCTCCAGAAGCTCGGGATGAAGAATTAGCTCATACCTTTGCTCAGAGAAGTGTGGCTTCAATCTGGGGGTTGTGTCACCTTCAATTGGATCCCAACAAGCTCCAGATGAAGTCTCCCGGTCCGGTGAATCACCTAGGTATGATTTCGACCACGCCCGATCACAAAGCTTCGGAGGCTTGAGCAACCGGGTGGCTTGGAGAGGGGGCTTTTGTTGGGGAACTTCTTCTCTTGGTCCAGGTGAAGGTGTAGGACCGATCAATTTGAGGATTGGCTCACTGTGGAGAAGTGTCCTAGTTTTGGGTGGAATTTTGGCTGAGAAATTGAGTTCTGTTGGTGGGGATTAGGGCAAATTGGCACCAGGGATCAATTGCTCTAAGTATGGAGAGTGATCTGGAGCAATTTTGGCAGAGTTTCCTTAAGGTTTGTTTCAGCACCTCTCATGGCCGAGAGGGGGTGGTGTTTAAATAGGAGAGGGTGGAGGGCCTCACAGGGATGGCCAAGGGTTGGGATCAGCTGCTTAGGTCAAGGGCAGAACAGCCATGGTGGCCATTGGGCATGGGGCAGCTCAGCAAGGTGGAATTCTAAAGTTTGGCTCCTCCCCATGTCTTGGCCATGAAGTTTTCCGGCGTGCCCGGGCGATTGGCCGGCGAGCATGGGTCACCCTCGGGACCAGGTGGGTCGGGGCCGGGGTTTAGTGCAGTCAATCGGGCCTTGCCATGTGTAAAGGGGATGGCTTGGAATGGAATGGGGAAGAGGCCATTTTGGCTTGGTTTGGGTCAACCCATCATTTTGGGCTTGGTTCACCCTTCAAGGTGGCTTTGGGTGTTGTGGGGAGTCAAAATGATCGACCGGCTTGGCATGGAGAAGTCCTTATCCAAATATATTTGGATTAAATTTGGGTTAAGGTGAAACATGCTTAAGGTTAATGACTTTTAGGAGGTGCTTAAAGGACCTTCTTTTGCCATTTAAGGAGAGTTGACAACTTAGAGATCCTTATGGCTTGCCAATGGCTTGCATGGGGCTTCATGGCTCCATGTGGCTTGGGAAAAGATTGGGTCAATTTCATAAAAAGGGATTTTGTGGATTTTGGCATTTTAATGGAAATTGTTATGGAGCTTGATTTGGAATTGTTTAATTGATGATTTTGAAACTTAGGGGTGATTTTGATTAAATGGATGATGAGGGGAAGTGTCATGTGGGCTTTGGATGCATTTGGGCTTTTGGATTTGAAGGAAGTGGGCTTTTAGGAAGGTTTAAGGGAAGTGGGCTTTTTGGATTTTAAAATGGATTTTAGGATGAAATTTTGGTAAAGGCTTGGGCCAAATAATTGTTGGGTTTAGCTCATAGATGTGTCATGAGTGACTTGGAGCAAATTGGGAGTGATTTGGGTTTGAATTGGGTTGAATTTGGGCTTCTTTGGTGAATGGGCCAATATAGGTCAAATTGGGCTAACTTGGGCCAATGTTGGGCTAGGGTTGAAATTGATGTAAAATTAATGTTGGGAAATGTTTATGGGAGTGTTTCAAAGAGGTTTTGACTTTGGTTGGGCTTTGATTTTGGGGTTTGGGCTTATTTGGGTTAGGTTTGGGTTTAGGTCAAAATTGGGCCTTTTAGCTTTGGGTTGAGTTTGAGTAGGGTTTGGGTCTAAATGTTGGGCAAATCATGCTAGTGTTTTGTTTGTGGGAATGTTAAGGAAGATTTAGAAAAGATTTGGGGTTAATTAGAGTTGAATTGGGTGAGTTTGGGTTAGGTTTCGGGTTTAGGTCAAAATCGGGGGTTTTGACAAAAGTAGGGTAAATTGATAAAATTAGCCCATGGTGTAGTTGAACAAAATGAAATTGGGAATATTTGAGATTTTCTGGAATTTTCTGGGAATTTTCTGAATTTTTGGATTTTTGGGTCAAGAGGGGTATTTTGGGTATTTGGAGGGTATTGGGAGGTATTTTTGGAATTTTTGGGTATGGATGGTCAATTTGAGTGGAGAGAAATTTTTAGGAATGATTTTGGAGAATTTTGGGTGATTTGGAAATTTTTGAGAAATTTGGGTAGTTTCAAGGGTTTGTGCAGGTTAAGCGGGTGTAGGGTCCCGGGGGTCAAAAATTGAAAATTTGGAAAATTGAAGATTGGGTGAATAAAATCATTTTTGTTGAGCCATGAAGCCATATCAAGCCCACATGAGCCATGAAGGGACTCATTTGAGGCATCCACTATGTTGTTCCTAACCCTCTTAGCCAAGGGCTAAGGGGTTAAGGACCATCCATGTGAATCACCTACATGAGTCAGGAGGTCAAGTTGGGTATGGGTGTGGTTTTAGGAGGTGTGTGAAAGTGTAGTGTATAAATGTAGTGTGTGTGTAAGTCAGCCCCTTCACTGCACCGTGCCACCTGTGGTAGTCCTAAGGCCAAAGAGTCCTATAGGAACTCATCCTTTAAACTTCCACATTTCGATTTCAAGCCTCTAGGTGATTAGGGGCCTACAGATCAAGTTTGTGGAGTTTGCAGGGAGTTAAGAAGTGGTTTGAATTTCTAAGTGGTGGGTCCCAATTCTAGTCCTCTAAGACAGTCAAAGGAAAAGCTTAAGGCTAGATCCTAAGTACTAAAAAGAAGAAGAGAAGACCTCATCAAAAATGAGGTCAACAGCCCCTCAATTATATGTTGGAAGTTGAAATATTTGATGTTTGGAGATTAGATTTCATGGGACCATTTACACCATCTTTCAGAAAGATTTATATTTTAATAGCAATAGACTATGTATTCGAATGGATTGAAGCTATTGTTTTATCTCAATGTGATGATCAAAGTGTTGCAAAGTTTTTAACAAAAAATATATTTTGCAGATTTGGAATACCAAGAGTAATCATAACAGATGGGGAAGTCATTTTAGAAATGCGATTATGGAGAAGTTAGTAAAGAAATATCATATTAACCATCGCATTGCTACTGCTTATCATCCGCAGACAAGTGGTTTGGTTGAATTATCCAATCGTGAAATTAAAAGAATATTGGAAAATACTGTTAATCCAAATATAAAGGAATGGTCAATCAAACTGGATTATGCTTTGTGGGCCTATAGGACTGCTTACAGAATTCCTATAGGGATGTCCCCATATAGGCTAATTTTTTGAAAGCTTATCATTTACCTATCGAACTTGAGCATAAAGTATATTGGGCTATTAAAGAGTTAAATTATAATTTGAAGGATGTTGCTGAGAAGAAATTATTGCAATTAAATGAGCTTGAAGAGATAAGGAATGAATCTTATGAAAATTCTAAGATTTATAAATAGAAGATGAAACTATGGCATGATCGGGAGATTCTTACTAAAAATATTGAGCAAGGACAAAAATTTTTTTTGTAAAATGCCAAATTGAAAATTTTTTCTGAAAAACTTAAGTCCAAATGGATGGGTCCATTTATTGTGATAAAAGTTTATTCTTATGGAGCTGTGGATATTCAAGATCCTAAGACTAGAAAAATATTCAAAGTTAATGGTCATAGACTTAAACCTTATTTTTCAGTCGATCAACTTAAACCTGATGAGAATCTAATGTTAGGTCACTCAGAATAAGTTCTGGTTATGTCAGGCTGAAGACATTAAACCAAGCGCTTTGTGGGAGGTAACCCATAGTCATCGGTGTGCTTTGCTTTAAATATGCTTTGTGTGCTTTGTTTAGTTTTTTTTCATGATTATCCGGTAGTATTTTGGAGAGATTGGTTATAGTGGTATTTATTTGACATTAATTAATGACTTAAAAGAGTCAGAATGAAAATTTTGGATATTTGGCAGACCTATGCAAAAATGAGCACTGGCGGCTAAACTGCGCCTGGTTGGCGCTTAAGCGCCGCAGTTATGAAAAACTTGATAAATGAATTTCTAGAACCCAAAATCATGGGGAAGTGGTTTTAGAAGTTATTTTGGAGTTTTAAACTTCTAGGGTCGGTTATAGTACTTCCCATGTCTATAAAAGGCCCTGAATTAAGAGAAACACTTGCCCTAGTCCCTATTTTCATTCCTGGCTCTTAAGAAGAGTATTTTGAGTGAAAAATTGTCTACTTGGGAGAGTAAAATTAAGAAGAAGGAGGAAACCAACAAGAAGAAATTTATTAGTGAAAGTGCGTAAGAGTTATTTAGCAGATTCCTAGTAGTTAGTATTCAAGGTATTGTAGAAAGGATTGCTAAGATTGAAGCCAGCGTGGAGTTAATTGAAGCAAACGTAAATGAAACTAATGCTCATTTAGTGCATATGGGATGGCAACTCAAAATCCAATTCAGTCATACAAGTCATGTGGAAGAAGCGGATAAGGCGATGTTTCTGAAAAACAAATGATTAGAAAGACGATGTGAGAGTTTTCAGCCATCGCCCGTTTTATCACATTTATATTCCAGAGTGGTTCTGGACATATTCCACTTAATGGAGATTAGAATTAATTTGAGTATAGTCTAGTGTTGTAGTTTTTGTATTTTCTCAATGCATTCTGATTAGTTTACTTTATCTTTTTCTTTCTTAAATGGAGAAGTAATTAGTTTATGAAGAATTGTTGTGGAAAGTATAAGTGTTTAATGTTGGAAGAAGTTGTGAAGATTGATTCTGAAAACTTTTTTTACTTCTTAATTTGGCCTATTAAGTTGTAGAATTTCTTGAGATTATGTAAGATCCAATGCAGCATTGTCTCATAAAAGTTAGTAAGAATCACATGCAATTATATGGGTGAGATTTGTAGTCAATATAATTGAATGTAATATTAAAAGATATTTTTATGGAAGGGAGTAAAATTAGAGGATTTTAGAGTGACAGGCTAAAAGCCCCTAATTTGGTTTGAAGTTTTGAGTTTTTTTATGAGAAGATAACCCCCAGTTGGTGGTAATCGAGGGAACTCTAGAGTGAGAGACTGGTATCTTCCCTGCCTAACCATGTTCAAAATGATAAAAATTTCAAATTAACATATGTTCTTTATAGAACCAAGTAAGGGTAAAGAACACATTTGCTTCTATCTGTCACAAAATATTTAAATATTTCCACAACAATACTTTAATAATTATTACTACTTCATAAAAGGAAAGAAAAAGATATTCTAGTTAATAGTGTTTTACATACAGTGTTATTAGTTATTATAATTTTAATTTCTTGCTTAACATTTTATTAAGGAAATTTCAAAAGACAAATCAACTTTCAAAACTTTTTAAAATCAAGACATACTTTCAAAAGACATTAAAAAAAAGTAAAAAGATAATTTTCTGAATCCTTTAAAGATTTTCTTATTTTCCCTGTGGGTTCGATATCCTGGGGCTTAATCAGAAAGTCTTATATTATTTGATAAACGAAACGTATACTTGTGTAGTATCCCATATTATAAAATCATAATTTTCATATCTAAATCATCAGCACATATATATATATATAGTTGCGGGACCAAGTTTTTTTGGGGCACATATATTTATTGGGGATCAAGTCTTCGGAGCCGTTGCCAGGGAAAAATAATTAAATTGCATTTTAAAGAGAATTAAGAAATTTTAAATTTTTACTTTTCTTTATTTTTGTTAGTGTATTGTGTTTTGTTTTATTGTTGTATGCGTAGTTCAGGTTCTGAGGGACTTGTGCCTTACGATTCTGAATTAGAAAGAACTATCAGAAAAATAAAAAAAAATTAAAAATACAGAAAAAGATAAAAATATTCAAGAAATGACAAATCATCAAAATCAAAATGTAGGCATCCATCAAGAATTATGACCTTTAAGAGATTATGTTAACCCTACAGTAGATGAACTTCGTGGTAGTATTCAAAACCCTGTTGTAGATGGTAATTGTTTTGAGCTTAAACATGCTATGATCCAAATGGTGTCTTATAATCAATTTGGGGGAGCAACAACTGAAGATCCGAATTTGCATCTTGCTAATTTTCTAGAGTTGTGTGCTACTTTTAAATATGATGGTGTTTGATGATGCTATTGACTTAGACTTTTTCCTTTCTCACAATGGGATAAAGCTAAAGTATGGTTATATTCGTTACCACCTGGATCAATAAGAACTTGGGGTGAACTGTCACAAAAATTCCTTACTAAATATTTTCCACCATCTAAGACTGCTAAGTTGAGAAATGATAGAACATCTTTTTATCAGTTTGAAGGGGAATCAATATATGAAGCATGGGAAAGATTTAAAGTTCTCCTTAGGAAATGTCCACATCATGCGATATAAGATTGGTTAATAATTCAAACTTTTTATAATGGATTAGTTGGATCTCTTAGATCAATCATCGATGCTGCTGTCGGTGGATCATTAATGTCTAAACCATTTTCTGATGCTTATGCTTTAATGGAAGAAATGGCTACTAATAAATTTCAATGGCATTTTGAAAGGTTAAATCCTAAAGAGGTAGCTAGTGTAAATGAAAATGATGCTTTTACAATGTTAGCAAATCAAGTTGCTGCTATATCAAGGAAGATAGACCAATTTGGGATGAATTTTTCTCAGCCAAATCTCATGATTGAAGAAAATTCATTAGGCCAAATGGTTGATTCTTATTTTTCACCAGAAACTATGAATGCTATAATCAGACCTAACAACCCATATTCCAATTATTATAACCCAGGTTGGAAGAATCATCCAAATTTTAACTGGAATAACAATAATAAGGGTGGTGTTAATCAACAATGGGTGAACCACCAAGTAAAACCATTGGGGAATTGGAACAACCAAGGTAATAATAATAATAGATTAACTTATCCTTCTAATTATAACAATGTTTTACAATATAAAGAGAAGAAGTTGTCTATTGAAGAAGTAGTATCACATATGGGAAATCAATTACAAATTCAAGGAGCAACCATCAAAAATATAGAAAATCAATTGGGACAAATTGCAAATTCCTTAAGTAATAGATCCCAAGGAATGCTTCCAAGTAATACTGAAGTGAATCCAAGAGAAAAGAATAAAGAACAAGTAAAAGCAATTCAACCGAGAAGTGGAAAAGAATTGGAAGGTAGAGTTCAAAAAGAAACTGAAGTAGAGAAAGAAGAGATTGAAAGACCTAAAGAGGACGCTCCAAAAGGTTTTGAAAGACCCATTTCTCCACCTAAGGTTGATTTAGAAAAATCACCACCTCCATTTCCTCAGAAACTTCGTCAACAAAAGTTGGATAAGCAATTTTCAAAATTCTTGGAGATATTAAAGAAGCTTACAATTAAAATTTCATTTGCTGAAGCCCTAGAACAAATGCCAAGCTATGCGAAATTTATGAAGGATATTCTTAATAAAAAGAGGAAGTTTGAAGAAAATGAGACTGTTGCACTTTGTGAGGAGTGCAGTGCGATAATTCAGAAAAAGCTTCCTGAAAAACTTAAAGATCCTGGTAGTTTCACAATCCCATGTGCAATCGGAGAAAGATTCTGTGGAAAAGCTTTATGTGATTTGAGTGCAAGCATTAACCTTATGCCTCTATCAATATTCAAAAGACTGGGACTAGGAGAAATAACCTCAACTATTGTAACTCTGCAATTAGCAGATCGTTCGATCACATATCCTAAAGGAGTTATAGAAGATGTTTTGGTAAAAGTGGATCAATTTATTTTTCCTGTGGATTTCATTGTGTTATATATGGAGGAAGATAAAGAGATGCCTATAATTTTAGGGAGACCTTTTCTAGCAATAGGCAGAGTCATGATAGATGTGCAAAAAGGGGAATTAACGATGAGGGTTAATGATCAGACTGTTACATTTAATATTTCAAAATCGATGAAATATCCTGCTAGAGGTAAAGAAGATGAGTGTTATAGGAAAGATGTTATTGAATATTTAACTGAATGTCATTTCAAATCAACTTATGAAAAGAGAGTCTGCTTGAAATTTTGAAGAAGCACAAGAAATTCTTTGGATGGACAATTGCTGATATTAAAGGAATCAATCCTTCAATTTGTATGCACAAAATTCTTATGGAAGATAATTGCAAACCGCAGGCTGATCCCCAAAGGAGATTAAATCCTATCATGAAAGACGTTGTTAAGAAAGAAATTTTAAAATGGTTGGATGCTGGAATTATCTACCCTATTTCAGATAGTGCATGGGTTTGTCCTATTCACTGTGTTTCTAAGAAAGGAGGAGTAACTGTGACTGTTAATGAAAAGAATGAAATGATACCAACAAGACAAGTTTCAACATGATGAATATGCATTGATTATATAAAATTAAACCTTGCCACAAGGAAAGAACATTTTCCACTCCCTTTTCTAGATCAAATGTTGGATAGACTGGCTGGGCATAAATACTTTTGTTTTCTGGATGGATATACTGGTTACCAGCAAATTCAAATTGCTCCTGAGGATCAAGATAAAACTACGTTTACCAATCCTTATGGTACGTTTGCTTTTAGAAGAATGCCCTTTGGTTTATGTAATGCCCCTGCTACATTTTAGAGATATATGATGGCTATTTTTTGTGATTTGATTGAAAAATGGATTGAAGTTTTTATGGATGACTTTTCAGTGTTTGGAATTTCATTTGAATCATGTTTAGAACATCTATCTAAAGTTTTAAAACCCTGTGAAGAAACTAATTTGGTCCTTTATTGAGAAAAATGCTCATTCATGGTAGCAGGAGGAATTGTTTTGGGACATCAGATTTCAGAAAAAGGTATGGAGATAGATCGGCAAAAACTCAAGTTATATCTAATTTACCTTGCCCAACCAATGTAAGGGGAATTAGAAGTTTTTTAGGACATGCTGGATTCTACAGGCGTTACATCAAAGACTTTTTAAAGATTACAAAACATTTATGTCGTTTACTGGAAAAGGATGCAATTTTTATGTTTGATGATGACTGCTGTAAAGCCTTTGAAACATTATAAGAAAAATTAATCACTGCACCTGTAATAATTTCACCAAATTGGGAAAAACCTTTTGAATTAATGTGTGATGCTAGTGATTATGCTATTGGTGTTTTTTTAGGTCAGAAATATGATAAAATTTTCAAAGTACTTTATTATGCTAGTAAAACTCTTAATGAAGCTCAAATTAATTATACCACTACTGAGAAAGAGTTATTAGCTATAGTATTTGCCTTTGATAAATTTTGATCATATTTAATTGTAACTAAATGTGTGGTGCATACTGATCATTCTGCTATTAAAGAATTAATGAAGAAAAATGATGCAAAACCGAGACTGATAAGATGGATTCTTCTTTTGCAAGAATTTGATTTTGAGATAGTAGATAGGAAAGGTTCTGATAATCAAATTGCTGATCATTTGTCCAGGCTTGAAATTGAAAAATCTCTCTGTGATATTGAAGAAATTAATGAACATTTTCCTGATGAAAAATTGTTCACTGGTTAAAGAATGGTGTGTTCCGTGGTATGCAGACATATTAAACTTTATTGTTAGTAATATTATACCCTATGGTTTCACATACCAAGAAAAGGAGAAATTTTTGTCTGATGCTAAGACTCATTTTTTGGATGATGGTTCGACTTTATATATTATGCAAGAATTTATGAAGTCAGATTTATTTATTTTTATAATGATTTAGTAAAGTCACAAATACAACGCAAGTATACATATTGTATCAAGTAATACAGGGCTCTAATGGAGTCCTGGTTATCGATCCCACAGGGAGGTGAACATTCTTTAAATAAGATAATATAACACTAAATTCCAATACCAATTGTAATAATTACTCAAGTGTACTACAACAAGTTAATGCAAAGTACGGTAATAATAAAGCTACTATAATTACTTCTACTTACTAAACTAATTTAACTAACACACACTAGCTTATGTGATTTATAAGATACTTCTATATGAAAAGTTTCTTCCTTCCTGCATAAAGATTATGATGTGTGGATGATGAAGAATGTAAATTATTTGTATTGTGCCAAATAGGAGCATTTTTGCTTCTTTACCCTTAAAAGAGTACCCCCTCTTCCAAGCAAGTAAATAACATTGCAATATCTTAAGTTTAGTAACTAAATCTAAGGCTAGGCTGGGAGGATACTGACTCTCACTACGGAGCTCCCACTCACCCTTCACCCGTAGGCTAGCCATAGGCTTTAGTTACCAATCTTAAGACCAAATTGGGGATCCCATTCTGTCACCATGAAACCTCCAACTTGAATTCCATCAAAACTCATTTCCCTATTTATCTGCACTTAATCCCCATGAACTACGCAATTCATTCATGGACATTAAATGGGTTCTTCATTCTTGTTGTAGAACATTCAATTCTTTATGGAATTCATATTCCTCAAAATGTTTTAATGATTCAATTGGTCGTATTGAAAGGTAAATTAAGTTCCAAATGAAAGAAACATCACAACTTCTATATACTTAAAGGGCACATCAATTCCACATCACCACATCATCACTACTTTATGCAAGAAGAAAGGCAAGGGAAACTACTCACAAATCAGGGAGAAGAAATAAGACCACATAGATTTTATATAAGAAAGAAGAGTCACACAAATCACAATAGTAAATACAACTTATCTCTTTCTCTTCCCCAAGAAAATTCCTTTAAAGTTCCCTTGATTCCTCTTCCTATTCCTTGCAACACTTGATTATCTCCTTGGAACAAAGATTAACAAGCAATCTTTCACTTTACTCCCTCTTCTCCCCTCCTTAGAGAAGAATATCTCTTAAAATCACAAACCCTAACTCTCTCTCTCACTTTCCTTACACTCTCTACAGCAATCCTCCTCTCTATATTCATCTTGAACACTTAATTTTATGTTAGGAATGAATTCCCCAAGAGTTTCTTCAAGAACCTTTTCAAAAATCTGCCAAAACTCTTGAATTTGAAATGAACCGACATAGGGCGTCGGCGGCGCACTATCGTGCCAATAATTTCTGGAGGTTTGAGAATAGGGCGCCGGCGGCGCCAGTGGCTGTTTTCCTCCAAATTGCTCCATTTTGCTCCAAATTCATTCCTTTTTGCATCTTTTCGCTCCAATCACCTATATTCATCATACCTGCAACAAATCATGAAAAATACCTTCCTTTAAAGTGCAATATCACCAAAAATAGGTACAAACATATAGCTAACAGAGTATATATTTTTGGTGCATCAAAATCCCCCAAACTTAAACTATTACTTGTCCTTAAGTAATCATTTTACTACATAAAATATAACTCTAGGCAATGTACTTTTCAACTGAAGACACTAAAACTTTCATTCCAAAGAATATAGTAGTTAGATTTTCAGAAAAAGTTTATCAACTCAGGTCAACATTACAGGTATAAAAATATTCAGTAATCAAGTCTAAGAGTTCTAGTCTTCTATTTATTTCAAGATGAATCATAATTTGTCACATTAAGAGTGCCTTAAAAGAATATGTGAAAAAGGAGTTCATGCAAACTTTACTAAAATGCAGGCTAGTACTTTAAACATAAATTCAGAAATGAAATCAAGTTTTACCTTTAGGGTGATTCAATTGAAGCCAATTTTTTATTAGGCATCTCCTCAAGCTTCTCCTCATAAACATTTTTTTTTCTTTTTTTTCTTTTGGGATTGTTTTTTCAATCCTTCTTTCCTTTCCTTTTCTTTTATTGAGGATTACTATATCTGGATAGCCTTTAATGATTTTGAACTTCACTCTTCTCTTTCTAAAGTTCAAACTTGAAACACCACCTTACTTTATAGTTAGGCACAAGCTTTATTATTTTTCATAAAGTAACAATCTCTTCTTAATACACAACACTTTAAGTCCCTTAACATTTCAAAAATACAGTTTTCTTTACTTTAAACAGTTAACTATAATCAAATCTTTTCATACCAAATATCTTATTTCTATAAAATCAACTTTTATTACTAAAAATTTTCATCTTATCCTTCCATAATATTCAACTGAAATGAAAAGATTTAGTTATCTTACAATGAGGTTCAACTGCCAGAAGTTATTCTAATAATTTTTTAAAACATAATAATTGAGAACAAATAAAATTTTAGCATTTCTCTACCCTCCCCCAAACTTAAAATTTTCAATAAATTTGAAATAATTGAGAGTAAAAGAAAACTAACCTTTCTGTGCTGGGATTTTTGAAGTCTTCAACATTTATCTGGTATTATCAAAATTCACAACTAGCAGGCATGAAACAATTAGTAGCAGGGATATAACAATTTTAAATATTTGCAAGGGTAAAGAGAAATTAACATTAAAGATCTAAACATACAATAGAACACTATAACATGAAACAAACTATCACACTACTAACAGTACAACCAACAATTCAACATGAGAAGTAAATAACTCTACATCACACAGTACAACACAGGGTTACACATCACATGAAAAGTAAATATCGACTACATCACATCAGTACAACACAACAAACTAAAAACAATACAAAAGTACAATGTAGAAATATAAAACTACCACAAATCATCTCCAGCATCGTCAGCAAGGTCAGAAGGTCCAAGCCTGTACGGTGTATAACTAGGACAAGTAGGAAATGTCACATCAGACTCCCCCCTCATAAATCCGGCCTTAGCATCATATTAAGCAATATCGAACTCAACTCTTCTCTGCAAATAGTCTTCATTCACATCTCTCCTGGCTTCGAATACATCCATCAGACTATGCATCATATCAATACTATCACTTTGCAACCTTATCTGTTTCATGACATCAGATAGTGTCGGGGGCTCAGAAGTAGATGGAACATCATAGCTTGTGGTAGGAATATCAGTACTCCTACTCTCCTCTCTTGCACCCACATGAGCCTTATAAGTACGATTAATGGTCTTCGTAATTGGTCTCAAAGGTATCGCCACTTCCTCAGAACAATTATACTCAACTCCAGACTAAACACAAAGGGCATGAATTAGGGCAGGATGTCCTAATCCACCAGTGGGTTCTCCTTTGGCAATAAAGTGAATGCTCTCGAAAATAATAGCTCCAATATTGATTTTCTTCATATTCTGGATGCAATAATTCAAAATAGCTCGATCCCTAGTAACTTCGCTATGATGATAAGAAGGTAACAGTCTCACAGAAATGAAATAATGCCACGCTTTAGAAGCAACATTTAAAGTAGAAGCAGAGAAGTTAATCATCTGTCGCTGATTCATCTTTCACTCCCCTCTTCCATCGGTCAAATACATGATTACACTCATCAAATTCCCTTCACTTGTATCAAAATTCTCAAATTCACAAACAAAAGGTTCTCGAGTTTGATAAAATTCGTTGATATGTGGTGGGGTGAATTCAACCAGCTTCCCTCGGACTAGCACATATTCTGTCTCAGACCAGAGCACGTTAGCATAAAATTCTCGGACAATTCCCAAAACAGCATTAGTAGAAATGTAACAGAAACGCTCCAAATTCCGCTCAGAAATTAACTGTTCCACAGATCCACCAGGATTCTCAAACGCTCAATCTTGAATACATGTCATATTTTGCAACTGAGAGTTAAAGCGAAACTGAGCCTTAATATTAACAAATCTTTTATCGTCCCACTCAAATTTTCACTTCCTCTTACTCATTTTAGGAGCCATGTGAATTTCTAAAAAAATTGCAAAATTTTACCAATAAATCCCAAATCCACAATGTACTAACTCCAAGCATTAATCTAAAAAAGTAAGAACAAATTCCATCATAGGAAACCTGAATTTTTCTAAAAAATCTCTCAACAATATCATCCAAATAATGAGAGAGTTTCACATGGCGAAAATCTAAAAATTTTAACTTAAAGTAAAGCTCTTACTAAGAGAAGTGTATATCCGGCTTCAGAAATCCTTGAAATCCTCTATATTTCGAGAGCTAACAAGCCCGAAAGCTTCAAAATCGCGAACATGGAGGTGGGAGATGAAAGAAATGGCGGAAAAATGGATCCTAGGCAATTTTTGTGAATTTTTAAGGGTCCCGGGCTATTTTTGGTACTTGGGCGCCGGCGACACCCGATAGGGCGTCAGCGGCACTATTCAAATAATAGCCACGCTCTCTGCATTTGGGCGCCGGCGGCGCCAGTCCAAAATTCTATTGGGTTCAAAAATTTTCATCGCAAATTCGATCGTTTCTACCTCCGCAGTCCTATCTAACACATCAGCAAGCATCCATTTCATCTCACAAGAATTAAACAACATCACTTTACACAAACAACACATCACATCACTTTCATATATAAAATCCATGACACAACAATTACACACATATGTCTATAAAATAAGAACAACACTCCTTAGATCCTTAGTGTTGCAAGTACACTACGATAAGCAAACACTATGTCCTGAATACACACAAGAAATCAAAACTTAGTCCAAGCATAACCTACTAAAACAAAGAAAAGCAAATAACATAATAATCAAAGCAAACACTTAAACATAACAAAACAGCATACATAATCCACTAATAACTCCTCGTCAGTCTCAAAAGTCTCATCCTCTCTAATGTCTCCCAATTATTGATGATGAACGTATAGATTGTAGAATGGACGATATGGGAATTCATTAAATGAATCTTCAGCCACCACATCATTATTCTTCAATAGATTAATCAAACACGACTCAATTCGACCAGTATGATGAAATTTCTCTTTCAACCTCCAATCAATGTGATCAAATAAATAAAAAATATTGTTAATAGTATGCAGAACATTTCGTACCTCATTTTCCAATTTCTTTATCTTCTTTAATATCACCCTCGAACTTTCAGAATAGTAAGGCTGAATAGGTTGTGAACTCTCAGTGGGCTGATCAGCAAGCAAATCCATATCTCCTTCATCTCCTACTGTTCTGTAGTCATAAAGATCATTTGGGTCAATAGGTCTCCAGGGTAGAAGAACTTTTTCCCAACTTTCATATGGTACCTGTGATTGACTACATAACAGAAATATGGTGGACGGGTGTCCAAGCCCATATTTAGATCCATGCACAATCAATCCCAATACAGATTTAGTAATGATTGATCCAATATCCACTGGCCTTCTAGTTTGTATACAGAAATTCAGAATTGCACTTTCCTTCGTTACCTTACTTATCTTCATAGTAGGAATTAATTTTGTTGCTTTCATACCGAATTCAAGGTTGAAGAAGAGAAAGTGATATATCTATTATCCCTTACTTTCCATTCTTCATTCTCATCTGTCAAATAATGATAGATTTCATTCATATCATTGCTCGTCGCATTGAAATTTGTATAATGACAAATAGGTACATTCTCGATCATGAAGAGATCATTAATCCTCGCAGGAGTGAATGGTACATACCTACCTCGCACAAAAACACATCCTTGGTCGATCCCATGCAGATTTACATAAAATTCTTTCATGACTGGAATAACCACTGCAGTGGTAGTGTAGCATAACACTTCCCAACACCTTTGCTTCACTATCTCTTCAACTCTTGTATTCGTACTCTCCAAACCTTGATTCACAAAGCCTCTTTCCTTGATAATTCTTCTTTTCATCATCACTTTATGGAATAGACGCTGCGCCTCGAAACTAATGAACTTTCCTTGATTGTAAATGCATGTTCTAGGGAGTTCAATGAAGTAGGAATCCAAGGGATGTGAATTGGGAAAGGAATTTTTCATTCTCTGGTGGTTATGGGTTCAAAATGGAGTTTTGGGGTGTTTTAAGGAAGAAAATCCTGCTCAAAACCGCCAAAAACCGCATTTTAAAACTTAAAAACCGTCACCCAGAATTTAGGCAATGGTGGCGCTCAATTAGGGCGCTCAAACTAGAAATTCAGCTGGTATAAAAGAATAGGGAGCCGGCGGTGCCCAATCGAGAGCCGGCGGCGCCAGTGGTAAAAATTTTCACCGAACTTCGTTTGGCTCGAAATACTTCATTTTCACAATACGATCCAATATATTTTTAATTTTTAACATATTTAGGGGTAATTAGGATTCTTAAATAACAAACTAAAAGCAAAAACAATAATAAGCAAGCAAACACAACACACAAGTACACATGGGTTGCCTCCCATAAACTGCTTGGTTTAACGTCGTCAGCCCCACAAACCATTCAGTTAACCAGGATGACTCATCAATAAAACCTCTTTAAAATCTGGTAAAGACCCTCCAAAGTAAGGTTTTAAATGATGCCCATTAAACTTGAAAAAATTTCCATTAGGATCCTCGATATCGACAGCTCCGAAAGAATGAACTTTCACTACAGTCAAAGGTCCCATCCATCTGGACTTAAGTTTTCTAGGAAATAATTTCAATCACGTATTATATAATAAAACTTTTTGTCCCAGTTCAAATTGTTTTTTCAATATCTTCTGATCATGCCACAATTTCATTATCTCTTTATAAATTATATCATTATGAAATGATTCATTTTTGATTTTTTCCAACTCATTTAATTGCATAAATCTTTTTTCTCCCATATTTTTCAAATTAAAATTTAACTCCTTAATCGCTCAATATGCTTTATGCTCCAATTCAACCTGAAAATGACAAGTTTTGCCAAATACTAATCTATAAGGAGATATTCCAATAGGGGTCTTAAAAGCAGTCCTATAAGCCCATAATGAGGTATCTAATCTAGCAGACCAATCTAATTTATGAATATCCACTGTTTTCTCCAAAATTCTTTTAATTTCTCGATTCGATACTTCTGCTAAACCACTAATTCTGGGATGATAAGCAGATCCTATGAATAATGTTATATTTTTCAATTAATCTCTTAATTTGATTGTTTCTGAAATGGGATCCACCATCAGTTATAATCACTCTCGGCATTCCATATCTTGTAAATATATTTTTCTTTAAAAATTTAGAAACACTCCGAGCATCACATCTTGGTAAAGCAACAGCTTCAATCCATTTCAAAACATAATCAACAGCGACCAATATATATAAATTTCCAAATGAAGGTGTAAATGGTCCCATGAAATCTAATCCCCATACATCAAAGATTTCAACTTCCAAATTATAATTCAAAGGCATTTCATTTCTCCTAGAAATATTACCTACTCTTTGACATCGATCACAAAATTTAATATATTTATAAACATCACGAAAAAGAGTTGGCCAATAAAATCCAGATTGTAAAATCTTATAAGTCGTTTTATCAACACCAAAATGACCTACAAATTCGTAATCATGACATCTCCGAATGATTGGATTAATTTGATCATGTGGCACACATCTTCTAATAATCGAGTCCTTACACTCGTTTATATAAATAGAGCTCATCCCAAAATAAAATTTAGCATCATATTTAAATTCTTTTGTTGTTGCCTTGTTAAATCTGATGGTATAATATCACTCACAATATAATTCACAATATCAGCATACCAAGGCAAATTCTTTTCCATAAGAATATACAATTGTTTATCCGGAAAAGTTTCTGTAACTTCCTTTTCAAATTTAGATAATTTATCATGTTCTATTCTTGACAAATGATCAGCAATTTGATTATCAAATCCTTTCCTATCAATTACCTCAAAATCAAATTCTTGCAAAAGGAGTATCCATCTAATCAATCTAGGTTTAGCATCCTTCTTTTACATTAAATACTTGATAGCTGAATGATCAGTATGCACTATACTTTTAGTCCCAATTAAATAAGATCTAAACTTATCAAAAGCAAACACTATAGCTAATAACTTCCTTTCAGTAGTGGTATAATTAATTTGAGCATCATTAAGAGTTTTACTAGCATAGTAAATGACTTTGAAAGTTTTATCATACCTTTGCCCCAACACAACTCTAATAGCATAATCACTAGCATCACACATCAATTCAAAGAGTTTCTCCCAATCAGGTGAAACAATTATAGGAGCAGTGATTAATTTCTCTTTACGTTTTAAAAGCACACAAACATTCATCATTAAAATCAAACTTCCTATCATTTTCTAGAAGTTGGCACAAAGGTTTAGTAATTTTAGAAAAATCTTTAATATAACGCCTGTAAAATCCAGCATGTCCTATGAAACTCCGCACCTCTCTCACAGTAATGGGTGGTGGTAATCTCTCTATCACTCGAATTTTAGCAGGATCGACCTCCATACCAAATTCAAAAATTTTATGCCCAAGCACTATTCCTCCTGCAACCATAAATTGACATTTTTCCCAGTTCAGAACTAAATTTGTTTCCTCACAGAGTTTCAAAACTTTTGCCAAGTTTTCCAAACAAATATTAAATGAAGTTCCAAACACAGAAAAATCATCCATGAAAACTTCTATTCCATTATCTATCATACTACTAAAGATAGACATCATACATCTTTGAAAAGTTGCAGGTATATTACACAATCCAAAAGGCATTCTTCGAAAAGCAAATGTTCCAAAGGGGCTAGTAAATGTTGCCTTTTCTTGGTCCTCTGGAGCAATGGTATTTGATGATAACCATTATATCCATCTAAAAAGCAATAGTACTTGTGTCCAGCAAGTCTATCCAATATTTGATCGAGAAAAGGAAGAGGAAAGTGATCTTTTTGGGTGGCAGCATTTAGTTTTCTATAATCAATACAAATTCGCCATCCATTAACTTGTCTAGTGGACAAAATTTCATTTCTCTCATCCACTTCCACAGTCACTCCGCCTTTCTTCGGTACACATTAAATTGGACTTACCCAAGCACTATCTGAAATAGGATAAAAAATTCCAGCATCAAGCCATTTTAAAATTTCCTTCTTAACTACTTCTTTCATTATAGGATTTAATCTCCTTTGCGGATCAATTTTAGTTTTATGTTCTTCATTTAATAAAATTCTATGCATACAGATCGAAGGACTGATTTCTTTGATGTCTACCAAAGTCCATCCAAAAGCCTTTTTGTATCTTTTTAAGATGTCCAATAATTTTTATTCTTGATATTCAGTTAACTCCGAAGATACAATAACTGGTAGGGTAGATGATTCTCCTAAAAACATATACTTTAAATGCTTAGGGAGAATTTTCATCTCAAGTTCAAGAGGTTTAATAATAGATGAAATTAAACTTTTATCTCCACCTTCCATGGTATCTAACACTTCAAATTTCTCCTGAATTTACTCCAACTCCTTATTCTTCTCATTATCTGAATCTTTTTCAATTCTAGTTTCATCTTCAATTATATTTTCAGTCTCCACATTCTTTTCAAACATCTCTTTAAAACAATCATTTCTCAAATATTCGCAGACTTCCATCCTAAAACATTCATCATCTTTTGCAACTGAGGGGTACTTCATAGATTTCAAAATATTAAAGGTCACCTCTTGATCATTAACTCTCATAGTTAATTCCCTTTTTGAATGTCAATTATAGCTCTTCCAGTAGCTAGGAATGGTCTTCCTAAAATAATTGGAATATCTTTATCTTCCTCCATATCAAGCACAATAAAATCCACAGGAATGATAAATTTAACCACTTTTACTAACACATCTTCTACTACTCCCTTAGGATAAGTAATATAACGATCAGCTAATTGAAGAGTTACAGATGTAGGAGAAATTTCTCCAATTCTCAATCTTTTGAAAGTTGATAAAGGCATAAGGTTAATACTAGCTCCCAGATCACATAAGGCTCTTCCAAAAAACTTTTCACTTATAGCACACGACATAGTGAAACTACCAGGATCTTTATGTTTTTCAGGAAGCTTTTTTTGAATTATTGCACTACACTCTCCGCTAAGTGTAACAGTCTCATGATCCGTGAACTTTCTCTCTTTTTAAGAATATCCTTCATAAATTTTGCATAATGAGGCATCTGTTCTAATGCTTCAACAAAAGTTATATTTATTGTTAACTTCTTAAGGATTTCCAAAAATTTTCCAAATCTGTTATCCCTATTTTTCTACTTCAATCTTTGAGGAAATGGAGGAGGTGGAGTCTCAACAGTAATCTTCATTGGTTCAAGAAGATATTCCAGGTCTGGATAAATCTTATTTGAACCTTTTTCAATATTCACCTTCTCCTTCTCTTCTTCAACTTCTTTACGCACTCTAGTTTCTAATTCTTTTCCACTCCTTAATTGAATAGCCTTAATTTGTTCCTTGTTTTGATCTTTTGGATTGATCTCCACATTACTAGGAAGCGTTCCAGAAGGTCTATTATTAAGCGCAGTGAAAATATGTCCCAATTGATTTTCAAAAATTTTTATCGCAACACCTTGACTTTGTTATTGATTTCCCATATTCAAAATATTCACCTTCTCCTTCTCTTCACTTTGGATCACACCTCTTCGCGATCCAAACTGTTTCCAAGCATCTAGATATAATGTATCACATATCCTATAATCCAGGAATAACTGCCAATCTTCTAGATGGTCCAATAACCGCTCCAACCGTCAAAATAACCGCCCAAAGCAGTTCAAAAACCATCACAGATTTTGGTATCGAGCTGGTGCTTAGGCGCCGGATTCTGGCACCTAGGCGTCAGGCCCATTATTTTGGCAATTTTGCATTTTGGCTCCATTTTTGCTCCTTTTTTGCTCCTTTTTAATCCTTTTTCATCTTTTTTTCATTTTTTAACATTTTTACATCACCTGCATCCAAAAACAAAAAATATCTTTCATTAAAGCATAATATCCTTAAAATTTTGATAAAAATCAAGGCATAAAAATAGGTATTTTTTTTCATGGATCAAAATCCTCCAAACTTAAACGTTACTTGTCCTCAAGTAATCCTTTTTACTATATAAAATGTATAACATTTGGAATAAAAGGTAAATATTTAAGATTCCTTGTAATTTTTGATTTTATAAAGGCTTTAGTAAATCATTAACTAAATTTCACTAACTAAGTTTAATTTTATGAATTTAAAGAATATTTAACTACCAAATTGTAAGACTTCAAAAATTTTCCATTCATTTCAAAATAATTGTAGTTTATTATATTAAGATCACATAAATTATTTATAAGAAAAAGGATCTTCATGAAAATCTTTTTTAATAAAGATTCTTGCATAAAAATTAAGTAAAATATGTAATTGGTTTTCTTCTTAGAAGATAATTCAAGTGAAGGCAATTTTTTATTAGGCATCTACTCAAGCTTCTCCTCACTTCTTCTTTTTTTTTTCACAGTGAGGATTATTGTATCTGGATAGCCTGTTAATGGTTTTGAACTTCATTGTCCTTAACTTATATTTATAAACTTATGCATCTTCACTTAAATACTATAACATGAATAGTTTTCAAAAAGACTTTCAATCTTTTTCTTTTTCAAGTTAAAATTCAATTATTTCTACCATGAAAAAAAAATTCTTAATCTTACTCTTCTTTAGGTTGAATAATTCTATTCTTAAAATCATTTAAAGTTTTTAAAATTTTGGTTAAGTCTAGTAAATTATTTATAATTTCAAAAATATAAGTGATCTTAAATAGATTTTTCATTCCTTATATTATGTTAATATATTTTTTTAGAAAATATTAGCACTTAAGGACAAATAAATTTTAAATTTGCATGTATTTTCCCTTCCCCCAAACTTAAGTTTTGATATATCATGAAAAATTTTAAAGTATGAGAGAAATAAAATAATTTTAAAAAGGAATTTTATAAGTATGTAAAAACAGTCTACAAAGAAAAATTTACTTCTACACATGTTTCTTTATGAATATCATTTGGAATAATGAAGCATATATAAAGTAAGCGAGGCTCGAATTTTTATATCATTAGCTAAATTAAATGACTAAACTAATCACAATAACGAAACAAAACAACATCACTAACTATTCAAGAATACTAAACGATAGAAGTTGAAACAGAAATAAACATTTATCATAGAAAATGAAAAATAAATTCATCGATATTTCAGTCTTAAACACATATCACACTAGATATTCTAAAAACAGTCTCAACATCAAAAAAAATCCACACAAAGTTACTTAAACAAATTGACACTAACTAACAACAAACTAATCAGTACTAACAAACAAGAAATAAACTAAAAACTGAATCAACTCATCTCAAGAGGTAAATCAAGCTACTAATCACTATCTGTAGCCTTGTCATTATCATCACCAAAAGAAAATTCCACATCCTTTGGATCAACATACGGTGAAAATCTAAGATAGGTAGGGAACTGAACATCATGCTCACCCTTCAAGAATCTAACTAAAGACTCTGAATATTCAACATCATAATCACTTTTCCTTTGGGTATATTCATATAGATGATCAATCTTCTTGTCTATAGTATCTACTCTGCAGTGAGTTAAAAATAACTCGTTCTGCTGCTCTAAAAATTGATAATGCATGGATTCCCAGAAACTAGATGGTGGCTCAGCAGTAGAAGTAGAAGGTCTAGAAGTAGAAACTCTACCTGGAGTAGGTACAGAAGTAGGAGCAGTAGAACTCTTCCCACGAAGACGATCATAAATATTAACACTCTCCTGCCCAATAGGCTTTGTATTCTTCAGCTTCTCCTCTGAAATATCAGCAATAACTCCATTGCTCACACTTAAAGAATATATCAAGGATGGGAATCCTAATCCCACAGAAGTGCTGGATCGTGCAATCGATTCCACGTAATCATAGATAATCGTCGTCAACATCTATCAGCTTCCTTTCCTGAATGCAGTAGTTTAGGATAGCTCTATCTCTGGTAACTTCACTCAGGTGGTTAGAAGGAAGTAGTCTAGCAGAAATAAAATAATGTCAGGCCTTTGAAATACCATTTAGCTTAGAAGATTTAAAGTTTACCTGTTTTTCGTTCCAGATCTTCCAAGCTCCAGTGCCATCAGTCAGATATGCAATAATCATCTCCAGATCTCCTTCAGATAGGGATAGACCAGAATAGTAGCACTCGATGGTAGGTGGTAGGCCGTAGAAAATATTGATCCGTTCCGTAGTGAATCCCACTCCAACACCTCTAACAAAGACTTCATAGTCTTCCGCATCCATAAAGTTGGCATAAAACTCTCGTACAACAGGAATAATAGCAACGACAGTGAAATAACAGAATCACTGCCAGTTGTGTGCAACGATCGTGTTCTCAATCATCTCTCCATGATTGTAAAAACTGTGCTCCGAGATAAATTTCCTTAATGACGCAAATTCGTGAAAACGAAAGTACGCTGCCGCAGTAGCAAACTTGTTGTTGTCAAAATTTTTTTGTGCTTTTCTGCGCTTAGATTTAGGTGCCATCTAAACATGAAAGAAAACACAAATAAATTAAGGAATCAAATATCTAAACTCTTTTAAGCTTGAGAAACTTAAAATAGGTTAAGAAAATCCATGGAGAATTTCTAAAAATCAAAATTTTTCTCCAATATTTTGGTTTTTAGCAGAAATAGGAAAATCCATGGTATAAATAAAAAATAAATGGATTAGAAGGTAGATCTAACCTTAAGATGAAAAAAACAAGTGATTTTGGGCTTAAAATCATGACGTTTTGACCTCAAGATGGATCTAGGGGTGTATTTTCACAAAAATGAGGAAGGAGATGAAGCTTAGGCGTCGGCCATGGCTTTTGGGGGTTTAAATCCCGATTTTCGGGTAGCAGGCCGAACCGACGCTTAGGCGCCAAATTCTGGCGCCTAGGCGCCAGACTCGCCTTTCACAAAAATCATTTTAAAAATTTTATTTTCCACCAAAACTCATAACTTCAACTTCTAATTACTCATATGAGAGTATTGCTTCAGTTTCCAACTTCCAAAATATTTTCCAAAAATTTTAAAAAATTATAAATTAAATCCATCAATTAAACACAAGTTTAAGTTAAACTCTTCTAATTCCATTCATAATCTTCAATTTCAGGCTCAATACAATACAAATAAGTATAATAATAAGATTCAAGTCTTAGCAAACAATCAAACAACACAATTTCAAAGCAAATACAAAACACATTGAACATTAAAACAAACACACAAACAATACATTCGATTTAATAAATTAATACAAAGACACACTAGATAAAGTCTTGATCTAACCACATTTACTATCTAATCATCAAATTAGAAATTTCCACTCTCATCGCAATGAAGATTACTCGGCCCACTTGGGAAGAACACAATGCCCTTGGAAAATCCGTAGTCATTTTCTCGTCGATCCATTTGTTCTTCGCATACATCTCCACTTGAGCATCTTGATAGGCCGCTAGATGATTGAATTGAAGCTTTTTCTGCCATTCCAGAAGTTCAATTTGATGATACATCTCATGGAGGCGATCTCCAATACTTTTGAATTCCGCTTCAAACTTATAACTATGGTGTTGACCTCATTTTTGATGAGGTCTTCTCTTCTTCTTTTTAGTACTTAGGATCTAGCCTTAGGCTTTTCCTTTGACTAACTTAGAGGACTAGAATTGGGTCCCACCTTTTAGAAATTCAAACCACTTCTTAACTCCATGCAAACTCCACAAACTTGACTGTAGACCCCTAATCACCTAGAGGGTTGAAATCAAATGTGGAAGTTTAAAGGATGAGTTCCTATTGGACTCTTTGGCCTTAGGACTACCCCAGGTGGCCCGGTGCAGTGAAGGGGCTGACTTACACACACACTACACCTATCACTACACTTTCACACACCTATACCTAACTTGACCTCCTGACTCATGTAGGTGATTCACATGGATGGTCCTTAACCCCTAAGCCCTCGGTAAGAGGGTTAGGAACAACAATGTGGATACCTCAAATGAGTCCCTTCATGGCTCATGTGGACTTGATATGGCTTCATGGCTCAACCAAAATGATTTTATTCCACTGACATCACCCAATCTTCAATTTTCCAAATTTTCAATTTTTGACCCCCGGGACCCTACACCCGCCTAACCTACCCAAAACCCTTGAAATCCTCCAAAATTCCCAAATCACCCAAAATTCCTCAAAATCAATCCCAAACATTTCCACATTACTCAAATTGACCATCCATACCCAAAAATATCAAATATTCCAAGAAAACCTCCCAATACCCTCCAAATACCCAAAATACCCCCCTTGACCCAAAAATCCAAAAATTCAGAAAATTCCCAGAAAATTCCAAAAAATCCAAAATATTCCCAATTTCATTTTGTTCGACTACACCATGGGCCAATTTTGTCAATTTACCCCACTTTTATCAAAACCCCCAATTTGACCCATTTTAACCCAAAGTGAACCCAATGTTAAACCAAACCTACCCAATTGACCCAAATTCTGGTCCAATTCAATTTTAAACTTCAATTCAACATTCCCAATACCAATCTAGACCAAATCAAAGTCCAATTTGATTGACATTTGGATCAAATTTCACTTTTGGCCTTAAAGCCCAATTTGGACCCAAGACCCAAACATAACCCAAACTCACCCAATTCAACTCCAATTATCCCCAAATCTTTTCCAAATCTTCCTTAACATCCCGACAAAAAAAACACTAACATGATTTGCCCAAAATTTAGGCCCAAACCCCACTCAAATTCAACCCAAAGTTAAAAGGCCCAATTTTGACCTAAACCCAAACCTAACCCAAATAAGCCCAAACCCCAAAATCAAAGCCCAACCAAAGTCAAAACCTCTTTGAAACACTCCCATAAACATTTCCCAACATTAATTTTACATCAATTTCAACCCTAGCCCAACATTGGCCCAAGTTAGCCCACTTTGACCTATATTGGCCCATTCACCAAAGGAGCCCAAATTCAACCCAATTCAAACCCAAATCACTCCCAATTTGCTCCAAGTCACTCATGACACATCTATGAGCTAAACCCAACAATTATTTGGCCCAAGCCTTTACCAAAATTTCATCCTAAAATCCATTCTAAAACCTAAAAGCCCACTTCCCTAAACTATTTTAAAAGCCCATCTAAAACCATTTCAAAGAGCCCAAAATCTACCCTAAAGCCCACATGATATTTCTATTTGCCATCCACTTAATCAAAGCCATTCCCTAAGTTCTAATCCCATCATCAAATAATTCCAACTCAAGCCCCATAACAATTTCCATTAAAATGCCAAAATCCACAAAATCCCTTTTTATGAAATTGACCCAATCTTTTCCCAAGCCACATGGAGCCATGAAGCCACATGCAAGCCATTGGCAAGCCATGAGGATCTCTAAGTTGTAACCTCTCCTTAAATGGCAAAAGGAGGAGGTCCTTTAAGCACCTCCTAAAAGTCATTAACCTTAAGCATGTTTCACCTTAACCCAAATTTAACCCAAATATATTTGGATAAGGACTTCTCCATGCCAAACCAGCTGATCCTTTTGACTCCCCACAACACCCAAAGCCACCTTGAAGGGTGAACCAAGCCCAAAATGGTGGGTTGACCCAAACCAAGCCAAAATGGCCTCTTCCCCATTCCATTCCAAGCCATCCCCTTTACACATGGCCGAGCCCGATTGATCGCACTAAACCCCAGCCCCGACCCACTCGAACTCGAGGGTGACCCATGCTGCTCGGCCGGCCGCCCGGGTCGCCGGAAAACTCCATGGTCGAGAGCTCACATGTGAGCCCAAACTTGGAATTCTCACTGCTGAGCTGCCCCATCCCCAGTGGCCATTGTAAGCTGTTCTTCTCTTGCCAGAGCGGTCGATCCCAAGCCCTAACTCTCCACGGGAGGCCCTCCACCCTCTCCTATTTAAACACCACCCCCTCTCGGCCATGGGAGGTGCTGAACCGGACCTTACCGAAACTGCGCCAAAATTGTTCCGGATCACTCTCCATACTTAGAGCAATTGATCCCCGGTGCCAATTTGCCACTAATCCCCACCAACGAACCCGATTTCTCGGCCAAAATTCCACCCAAAACCGGGACACTTCTCCATAGTGGATCAATCCTCAAATTGATTGGTTCTACACCTTCACCGAGACCAATAGAAGGTGTCCACCGACAAAAGCCCCATCTCCGAGGCCACCCGATTGCTCCGGCCTCCAAGCTTTGTGATCGGCTGTGGTCGAAATCCTACTCAGGCAATTCACCGGACCGGGAGACTTCATCCGGAGCTTGCCGGGATGCAATCGAAGGTGACACAACCCTCGGATTGAAGCCACACTTCTCCGAGCAAAGGTATGAGCTAATTCTTCATCCCGAGCTTCGGAGATTCTCTATTTCAAATGCTTTAATTTCAATGCATGATCACCGTATAGATGTATTCGTCTCTTCAAGAAGAATCCATAGAGCATAAGAACACGAAAATCCATTGAGTATTGAGTGAGATATTAGAGATTTAGTGTGGACGGCTCTCGGGTCAGGACGCTTGGGGACGATGAACGGATGTCGTTCATTTAATACACGCGCGGAAGGACGGCCAGGATCGCGTCGGATCAGGAGATGGAACGATACAGCGGGGCCCCGGAGCGCTGAGTCAGATGGCGGCGTCGAACCAGAACGCGCTGCGTGGCCTTTCGGAGCTGCCGAGGTTGACGCGGCGCCGCGTGGATAAATAGAAAATTAGGGTATTTTTCATTTATTTAATTCCCTAAACTTCAAAAATCCATAACTTTGTGTAGAAAAATCGAGAAAAATAAAATAAAAATACCCTCTTGCTCGAGTGAACAGAGGAGAATAATGTGGAAAAGAAATCATTTAATTTCATCAAGTATTTTATTTTTAATGATTTATTTACCCTCCGCATTGTTTTAATTCTCCATGCATATAGGAAATTCACCATGGCATGAGACCATAGGGCTTTTGAAGCCTCTGAATTTGGGAACATTCCCTGAATTTTCCAAAGTCAGAGGCCATCCCTATGAGAAGTTAATGATTTTTCAAGTTCATGTTACTGTTTTGAGTATTTTAATTCCAATAATTAGCATGTTGTGAAATAAATTCTAGGAAAATTTGGTGATGTCTCTTATGACCAGAGGACCCTAGGAAAAATAGGTTTTGAGTTAAATCATTTAAAATAACCCTAATTGACTTAAACACCCAAAATAGATACCTAATTAATTAGAGCTAACCATACATCAAATTGACTTGAAATCAATTCTCCACTGACCTTTAGGATCAAAGGAACCCACCATAAAAATTTGAAGTCAATTGGACTTGGTTAGCCCTACTAAATGGGTTGATTAAGCCATTTAGGCAATTTGAACTTTAAAAATTCATAACTTTCAAAATACTTTTTAAAAATTCACCAAATTTCAATTTTCTAAAAAAGTTGATTTTTTGTATTATTTTAATATTTTAATAATTAAAAAATAATAAAAATCATAAAAATAATAAAATTCACCAAAATGTCACATTTTGAATTTTAATCACTTAGAACAAACCCCATATTTTTCTTAGAGTCTATTTAATGAGATATTAAATTTTAAAGCCCTAACGTAATTTAAAAATTAAAAAATACATTTTTTTTGGCATTTTCACTAAAATAATTATAATAAATCATAGAAAAATCAAAAAATTGCAAAAATTGATTCTCTGATTTCCTTGATATTAGAGAGATTTTTGAAAAATATAAATTTCATTTTTCAACCTTTATTTTATTTTTTAAATTAATTAATACTCCAAAACTTAAAATAATTATAATAAAAATAATATAATTCAAAAAATCACCAAAATTGGTCCAAGTGGTCTTCTGCTCATTAGGAATGTCCCATAATTTTCTTAAGGACAGAAACTTTCCCTTGGTCATATTATTAAATTTTCCTTGGAAATTCCTATTTTCTACTAAAAATAATTATATAAATAAATTAAATACAGAAAAATCACATTTTCTCCTCTCATGTCTTTATTGGCATATGAGTGAAGTCACATAAAAAATTTCAAGTTCATTTGAGCCCAATATAGTGAGTTATGAAATTATTAAGCTTGAAGGGTAAAATGGTAATTAAAAACTTTTACCCCTAATTAAAACTTTAGGTTTAATAAAAATTAACAAGTAAAATATTTGATCTTAATCTGATTTGGATGATTGAAATTTAAATAATTAAAGGGTAGAAACCCATTAAAAAATTTAAAATAATTAAAATAAACCTTAATTTAATAATTGATTAAATTTGGAAGAATAATAAAATTGGAATTATTAAAATAGGGATATTATTATTAGGAAGAGATTTATTCTTTAATTTAAAAAATCCCTAAATTAATCATTTCAATAATATTTAATTCCTAATTAAAAATGATAACTCAAATTTAAAATTTTAAAATGTTAAAGGACTAATCATTAAATTAAATTAAAGAGTTAAATTATTAAACTCTTTTTAAATTTTCAATTAAATTAAAATTAAAAATAAAATTAAATTAAAGATTAAATTAAATTAAATTAAATTAAATTAAATAAATTAAATTAAATTAAATTAAATAAATAAATTAAATTAAATTAAATTAACCTAAATTAAATTAAAAAATATTAAATTAAAGATTAAATTAAATTAAATCAAACAAATTAAATCAAATTAAATTAAATTAAATTAAATTAAATTAAATTAAATTAAAATTAAATCAAATTAAATTAAATTAAAGGAAATTAAATCAAATTAAACTAAATTAATTTAACATCAAATCAAACTAAATTAAATTAAATTAAATTAAAACAAATTAAATTAAATTAAATTAGATTAAGTTAAATTAAAGTTAAATGAAATTGAATTAAATAACATTACCTAAGACATAAAGAAATTAAATATAAAGCAACTTGAACACTATTCCAAATTTAAACTCATTAACTTAAATTAAATCATTTGAACACCAATTTGCCCTCGAAAGCTTTGGTTATTATAACTCCTAAACAGAACATTAAATGAAATGTTACTTCACCTATAGGATATTCAAATGTCCTAGTTCACTGAGCAAGATAACAACAAAATTTGAATTCCCGGACGATTAATTCATTTGTATAATTAAATTCATTTGGACTTAAAACAATCCTAGAAATATTGAAAAGATGTTTAAGTTTAGTCTTAAGCACTTCCTCGATATGATAGGATGTTCATAAGAACAATTGAACTTAATTATTCTTTGATGAAGAAAATCATCCTCAAACTAAAACACAAAGACCTAGACGTCATAGGAAATGACTAGCTATAGGATTAGGAATTTGGTAGAAAACCATAACCCTTCCCTTAGCTTTACCTAGGAACTTGTTTAAATATTCTAATTGTGTTTTAAGTGCAGCTTGGGATGACGGGAAGACCCTCTAGGTACGCTTTTATTTTATTGCAATTTACACTATTGCAATTTCTTTAATTGCATCGCACTTACTTTTTCTTGCATGATAAACAACTGTTGCATGAGAACCCACACCTTTAGGATAGTCCCTAAAACCGAAACCAAAACTAAATTAAAAGTCATTACAAGATAAAATTCACCGCCACAACATTTCAAAATATAAAACAACTCAAAATTTAATCACAAACAGAACACAAAACTACAATTACAACTAAATTAAAACGTCCTGTTGGATGATCGGGAATACCTCGGATGATGTAACCTACGTGTTGCTAACGGGATTTCCCGCGGTCTAAATGAAAGTGTGGAACTCATTCGGTTGAGTTTAGCAAATTCATCCGGACTAAGTGAATCCGATAAAAATAACGATGCCGGAAGGATGGAACCGTGGGATCTTAACCGGTGTCGTTATAATCAACTTTAAGATTTGTTTTAATTAAAACACAAAAACACTTGGAAATTAAGACTTCTCTAAACCAAAACACTTCTCTCATCTCCCGATTTATGGCTTCTAAAACTAAACCTCTGCAACAACAAGGAGCTTGGAGCATGGTGGGCGAGCACGGCCATCATCGTCGACAAAACTTGAATCTACATCAGCAAAACTTTCCCAGAATTAAACAACAAAGCCATAGGACTTCGAGGTAGTTTGCCTAGTGCAACATAAATCCTCAACCTTTTGTTAGGCATTTGTATTGCAAATTAAGCCCTAACCGGTCTTAGGATTCCGAGGTAGTCGTTCGATACGACATAAACCCTCACATCTTCCAGGCCATTTGTATGATTATGTCATACGGATATAAGTCCTAATTAACTAAAATTGGCAAGATCAAAACATTAGATAAACATTAGGACTTTCCTAAATCCAAGCCAAACAATAGGATAGTCGGGAAATTACCGAAGTTCGCATCGAATCTGTAATTTCTCCTACTTTTCTTCCTTTGAATTCCCAAAACAAAATGTTCCAAACTTGATCCATTCCCTGTTGAAATTCCAAAATTCAATCCTTTGAAAACTTAAACTTTGAAATTCTTGAGAGCAGAACTACTGATTATTATCGAGAGTTTTCTTAGGTGATTCCCGTCACTTAAGATGTAATTAACTATAAGGGCTTGCCCTTATAGGGAATTTTAAAGAACCCAGGTAATATAAACCTCGTTTAATGTTTTTCATATTAAGCGAGGGAATTTGTCGGCACATAAAATTGGTTCGCGGACCAAACGGATGTCACAAATCTTTTAGTTTATTTAATCGAGCCCCACCATCAAGCGAGTGTGTCTATCCTTAGGGATAGATACGGGGTTTGTAGTGCGGTGCTCATTTATATAAACTATTTGGGATGTGAGATCGGTTTGATTTCATATCTTAAAATTTTTAAATTTAAAATTATTTTCAAAATCAAATACTACTTTTCAAATTATATATATTTAAACTAAATTTAAAATCTTAAAATTCGCCGATAATTTCTGTTAGGCGACCCCTTTTCTAAATACAACACACCCTAAAAAATAATGCCGACACATTTCTGGAGACTCCGCTGGGGAAAATTCCTCTCTCCATTTTTAATCAGACAATTCTGCTTTCAAAAATCGGTAGTGTATCCATGTCCCTTGTGGATCAAGCTATCCTTCTTTCCGTTGAAATACTATGTTCATTTCTACCTTGAACAAGTATAGCCAACATTCTCTCAGATTTAGGAGCCACTGTTTAGACACCCCTAAACAGAGAGGTTCTGAGATCCTTCTACCTCATTTCTGAGGTGGGGTGGACCCCAAATAGGTGTTAGTTTAGGAGTAATCCTTCGAGTCGAGAAGTCTTGCATAAGACTTTCTTTTCCTTTCCAACTCTGAATCGAATTCCCTACCTTCTCTACACCTTTGAACATTTCATTCTAAACAAACAAACCCTTTAATGAATGACTCTTTTAACAAATAACTCCTTCTTATAAATACATGAACAAGAATGTGTTCGGACACTTTTCAATTCCTTTCTTTTCGTCCTGATGAGAAGAAGCATAACTTGGGACTGACAATCAGGATCTACCCTGCAAAAATGGAGGCCCCAAAGCTGATTTTCTCCTTCACCAATGGACTCGACTTCGCTGTTTACAAGGATGAGCTGCCCGACAATGGGATCATCCGGTTTGGACAAGGATTCGAGAACACAAATGTCAAGATCACCGACGTTTCCCTTTTCGCGCTGACAAACAAAGTATCTGAAGCTAAGAAGCCGCTGATCGAGTTCAACCTTAGGTCAACTCGAGAGTTTCCTCCCCTGCAAAAGATTCCAGTCGAGAGGAGTACTGTTGTCCACGGAAGGATCGTTGTTGCTACCCCCACCGGTCTAGTTGTCTCTGCACCTACCCCGGCTCGCAGATTAAAGGGGAAGGAAATCCAGAACTATGGTGAACCTGCTACCGTGGAGGGTATTGACTTTCCTGTGAGACCTTCTGTTTTTGAAATCGGGTCCAGCTCTAGAATTCCATCACTAACACGGACCCAAAGAAGGAATAGAAGTAGGAAGATTGCCAGGAAGGCCAGAGCTGCTGAAGTCGCTTTCCTGGAGGAAATCCCAGAAATCCCTGAGTACACACCACTACCTGAATACATACCATTGCCTGAAGATACACCCTTTTTGGAAGGAAGTAGATTCCATCCCCTTCCGCCGCAGGTGATGAGGAAAATGTCCGCAGGATTGTTTCTACATTACCTCGACCGAGCATACTACGACGACGACAGAAAGAAAAGGGCTAGGATCACGCCATTTACCCGACTACAGACTGTGATCGAGAAGCTAGCAAAGAAAGAGAAATGCCCCGTATCGGAGATTCTAAGAAGAATAGGGCGGGTGCCAGTCAAATCCCATCTTGGGCCACGAGTAGAACCTGTCATTGTTACAGAAAAGCCAAATAAAAGGATGAAGGCTAGTCCGCCTATCGTTGTTTCAGGGTTGCAGATTAGGGAGGATACCACCTTCCGACATTTGGGCGACGGACCATCCGGTCCTAGACCTTCCGCCGCTAGAAGGATGGTATGGCGTCCCACTATCTGGACAGTTAAGATTGAAACAACAGCTCGAGAAGGAAAGTCTCGTCGGGAGACTTGAATCCGAAGAAAGTGCTACTTGCGATAAAGGGGACTCGTGAGAAGGGAACCCGACGGCCATCACACTACAACCGCAAGGATGCACGGAAAAGACCGGCTAGAGGACGCTATGGAAAAGTTGAGGACCGATATTCGACGACTAGCAAAAGAAAGGGAGAGAAATTTGGAGATGAGATTGATTCATCGGAATTCATGGACGATGAGTATGCGAAAATCAACATGGTCGAAACACGAGCTTCGTCGGCTTCACAAGGTGCTCCTACGGCCGCGCAGAAGAGAGGAGCCGAAGTGATGAGAAGACGGCTTCAAGAGAAAGACGATACGATCGCCCAAATGGCGAAGAGGATGGAAGAGATGGATGTAGCCCTAGCCACTCTCCAAAGTCAAGTGCAACCCCAAAGAGAAACACCCCCAGAGGTCATTCACATTGTGGACGGAGGAAAGGAGATTACATCCGTCAACGGGGATGATCAGCTAAAGAAAGATACAACACAAAGTATGATTCCAGAAAATAATATCAAAAGCTTGGTGGAACAGTAGGTGCGAGAAGCCTTGGCACAATCAAAGAGCGGGACATCCATTCGGACGGGTAGACCTTACCCGGAAGAATTTGACGCTGTCCAATACCCAAAAGGCTTCGTACCACCTCTCGTTCAAGACCTTTGATGGAGCCGGGAACCCCGACGACATGTTGCACACTTTCGTGCCGGTTGTTGCAATGCGGCGGGAGCGATGCATTACTCTTCCGACAATTCGTCGATAGCACTGTCAGGGATCGCCTTTGATTGGTATGCAGAATTACCAAATGGTTCGGTGAAGACATTCTCAGAACTAGAAAACCTCTTCATCAAGCGATTTGCCGGAGCTCAGCACCACATCACTATAGGTGATTTAGTGGTAGAGAAGCAGAAGCCGAACGAAACTTTGGTGGATTACATACTTCGATGGAGGAACTTAAGCATGAAGTGTGAACCACAATTACAAGAACAACATGCAATCGGCATCTTACTTAAAAGCATTCATGGCCAGATAGCACTTCTCCTCAAAGGATTCACTATTAAGACTTTCGAGAAGTTGTTAAGCAAGGCCGGGAGCTTGCAAGAGGAGGCGAAGCAATTAAGTTTCGCCGACAAGACGGACAAGCAAAAGCCTCGTGAAGACTTTTGAAAAGAAATCCGGGATCGTTGCGAAGTCGACAAAGGCAAGCAACCGATACAAATATCGTCCGAACGACCACGAGCAACCTCAACGGAATTACCGAGCAACCCCGACCCGGCTATCGAGTCATCTCCACGGTATGAACAACCGCCTCGTCCGCAACGTACATTAAGGGAGCTTCGAGCGGGGAATATCCATTCAAGAATGAAGCGAGTGCCGAAAATGTTTCGTAGTCGATGAAGACTCCGGATTTCCAGTCTGCCGCAGCCTAAGAGACCAGAAGAAGTCAACAAGAAAGGTGATCCCAACTTTTGCCCTTATCACCGGATGCTTGGACACAAGATAGAAGATTGCATTACCTTCAAAAGTTGGCTCAACGACAACCTTCAGAAAGAGAATATAACAATCCCAAAGGAGTACATGAAGGAACCCCGAAAGGAGGTTCCGTCAATGTTGTCTCGACTGATCCCATCATTCCGATAGATCCCTATACAACTGACGATGGATGGACTACCGCTTGGACGAGGTCTTCAAAAAAGATTTTAGATAGCATCCAAACCGCTTCGGTACGAGCTTCAATTCAGAGTTTGAAACCTGCTAAGCCGACACTGTCACTTGCGATAGAAGAACCACCTAAACAGGAGACAATTGAAGAGAAGAAGAAAATCGACAAAGAAGAGAAGACCGAGGCTCCTAAGGCTAGACTAGGGGCTGCTTATCCTAGGATAGTTGTTTCGGATTCGGGGGAGAAATCCCTCGAACCTCTGACTCTGTATGATTATCTGCTCACTTCGGTGGGATCTTATAATGATAAGGGTGATGGCGTTGGCTACGTTTTGACTGTTTCTAACGATTACGTAACTAGCGACAATCCGGACATCGATTTCGATACCAATGACAATTCTCAAATCATACACAATCTCGACGATCAAAATGACGAAGAAGACATCCATCAAGGAGGCTATGAGAGTTCAACAAGCAACGAATCTATCTGCGAGTTTCGAGGAGCTCCAATCACAATAGAGTTAGAGCCTTCAAACTCCGAAGCTAATCCGGAAGAACGTGTCATTCCGATTCAAGAAGAAACACCAGCAAGCTCAACACTAGATTCAGAAGAAATTACAGAAGTTAACTTAAGAAGTGGAAGAGTTCTACCTCCGAGAATGGGTCCAAAGGACAAAGGAAAGCAGATGGTTGTTCAAGAAGAACCAACCCCAGCAGAAGAAATACCCATTCGAGAAGAAGCCGAGACACATGAAAATAAAGTGGACTATAACGTGCTAGCCCATCTTAGGAAACTACCGGCCAAACTGAGCATCTACGACGCCCTCATCTTATCGAAAGGAGATGAGAGAAGCTCTGATCAAGGCCTTACTTGATCCAGAAATTTGCTTAGCTCAAATGGCCGGAGATTCCTTAGATGAGGTTTGCTCGTTAAAGGAACAACGAGGTGTTACCTTCACGGACAATGACCTTCTACTTGGGACGACGAGACCACAACCGACCGTTGTACATTTCGATTCATAATTGGGAAGTTTACACTCTCCGGAGTATTGGTGGATCCAGGAGCATCAATCAATATAATGAGTCTTCGAACACTAGCATATTTGGAAATTGATGCCCGCGAGCTCGAAGCCGACAAAATGTTATTAAGAGGATTCAACCAGAAAGGAGAAAGAGCCCTCGGATCAATAACGCTACTAATGAAGACCGGTGACTTAGCAAAGACGACCGCAAAATTTCACATAATTGATTCAGAAACGTCGTTCAACGCTCTACTGGGCCGACCATGGATACATGAAAACAGGATGGTACCATCATCTTTACATCAGTGCATCAAATACTACGATGGAGGGGAACAGTGCATCAAAGGTGACTTACAACCATTCTCCGTACATGAAATTGGAATCCATGAAGATGCAGCTTATTATGCACCACCGAAGAAAACAATCTTCTCCAGAGATACCATAACAAATGAAGCAAAGAAAGTTCGGGACAACGAAGAACCTGAAGTTCTAGTCCAACAGTCACTCACCACTCCCTTACGGCGAGATGGTGAAGGTCTCTCCACAACTCGCATCCGAGGTCGAGGCCGGGGACGAGGTCATGGTAGAGACGTTAGGACAGTTGGACAGATGAAACCAGCCATCAATGTTGATTGGGAAGACAGTTCTGAAGAAGAAAAAGAAATCAAACAAGAAACAGCGACAATAAGTTGGAAAAAGCCGCAATTCAAGATCTCTCTCGAAGATGAGAAGAATGAAGAATATAAATCGATGTACGAGAAGATTAACCACTATGTACATACTATGACCCTGACCCCGATCCATTCTAATAAGATCGAGGGTATGGTGGTCAAAGAGGTACGTAGCGGCGGTGCAAAGCCAATCAAATTCTACCATGGTGCTACTTCCTCCAAAACTGAGAATAATGTACAATTTGAAGATGTCACTTCATCAAAATTAATGGAATTACCTTTTGAGTGGTATTCTCCCCTGTGTTCAAAATTTAATTCAGCGTGGTTTCTTACCTCGACAATGGACAAAAGGCCAATCACAACATTTTGAAAAGTTATGGAATAACTCCGGTCGTCCACCCAATTCAAAGCATGGACTCGGATTCGGCACAGTAGGATCAGTTGACGATACTAAATTTTGCTTGGTTGTCACTTGCGAATCTAATGAAAACTACATGGAAACCACAGAAGAATTTGAAGATTCACAAATTGGAGACGCTCCACCAGAATTCGAAGAAGAAATTAAATCTACAATAGATGAGTTAACGGAAGTTAACTTAGGTACTAGCGAAGAGCCTAGACCTACCTTTGTTAGCTCCTTACTCAATAAAGAAGACTCCGAAGAAATAATCAAGTTATTAATGGAATTTAAAGACTGTTTTGCTTGGAACTACGATGAGATGCCAGGATTAGCTCCAAAGGTCGCAGTCCATAAGCTAGGAGTGGATCCTACTTCTATCCTAGTCAGACAAGGTCCCAGAAGAATGCGTCTAGAAATTGAACAACAAGTCATAGCTGAAGTTAAAAAGCTAATAGACGCTAAATTTGTCCGTGAAGAACAATACCCGACTTGGTTAGCCAATGTGGTGCCAGTCAGAAAGAAGAATGGTCAGATCAGAATTTGTGTGGACTTCAGAGATTTAAACAAGGCATGTCCAAAAGATGAATTCCCTCTACCGATCCCAGAACTAATGATCGACATTGCTTCGACACATGAGATATTCTCATTCATGGATGGATCTTCAGGATACAACCAGATAAAAATGGCTCCAGAAGATGAAAAGCTTACAGCATTCAGAACGCCGATCGGAGTATATTGCTACACAGTGATGCCATTCGGACTGAAGAACGCATGAGCAACATACCAGAGAGCGATGACAAGAATTTTTGATGATCTCATCCACAATCAAGTCGAATGCTACGTGGACGATGTGGTCATTAAAAGCAAAGTAAAGGAAAACCACTTGTATGATTTGAGAATTGTTTTCGAACGATTAAGACAATTTAACCTTAAGATGAATCCCTTAAAATGCGCCTTCGGCGTCACCTCCGGGAAATTCTTAGAATTCGTTGTCCGACATCGTGGAATTGAAATCGACCCAGAAAATATTAAAGCTATCTTAGAAATGCCGCCTCCCAAAACCTTAAAATAACTACGATCTTCTCAAGGGAAGTTGGCATATCTTCGACGCTTTATCTCGAACTTGTCAGGTAGGTGTCAGCCTTTCTCGGCAGTAGTTAAAAAGGACGCCAAATTTATTTGGGAAGAGAAATGCCAGAGGGCCTTCGAAGACATTAAACAATATTTAATGACATCTCCTGTCTTAGCGGCCCCGAGTCTCGGTGTAGACCGTTGATACTTTATACCGCGGCTTTAGACGACTCTCTCGGAGCCCTGTTAGCCCAGGTCAATGATGAGGGTAAAGAAAATGCTCTTTACTACCTAAGCCGTCGTTTACTTCCGACGGAAATAAAGTATCCCGCAATTGAAAAGCATTGTTTGGCCCGGATCTTCGCCGCTCAAAAGCTCAGGCACTACAAGCTTTCTCATAAGGTCAACCTGATCTCGAAGTTTAATCCATTGCAATACTTGATGACTCGTCCAACACTTTCCGAGCGGACTTGCCGGATGGTCGATGATATTATTGCAATTCGATATAACTTTCGTGCCTCTTAGTGCCGTAAAGGGACAAGTCCTAGCAGACTTCCTCGCAGCACACCCTTTGCCGGCAGAATCTCCTCTCAATGACGATTTGCCAGATAAACAAATAATGAGCCTAGAAGACCACGATGATCGACGTTGGGAATTATACTTCGACGGAGCATCTTCAGCACACAAAGATGAAGAATCGCAAGTGATAGTGCCCGGTAAGGCAGGAATCGGGCTAATCTTTATAACAACGGAGCGGGGGATGTTAAGATACTCCTACCACTTAACAGAACCGTGTACAAACAACGAAGCAGAATACGAAGCCCTCATAACGGGGTTGAAATTAACTATTCAAATGGGGATAACAGACATCAACATCTACGGGGATTCGCAGTTAATCATTCAACAGATCGTCGGACGATACGGAATTTTAAAACCAAGACTCGAGCAATACTTCCGGTATGCCATACGATTGTTGGAACAAATTCCGAATGTGACAATCTACAAAATTCCCGAGAAAGAAAACGCTTTAGCGAGATGCGTTAGCTCGCCTCGCAAAAGAATTTGCCTGTTTGTAAGATGAGTCGGTGGAAGTGTCGGTTCACGGACATCGGGTCCTATCGCGGCTCGACATAGACACAATACACAAATCGGAAAAAGAAGAAAAAGGATCGGTTGCAACGAGTGACGGAAAACACAGAAGATTGGCGACGACCATTAATGAACTACCCGCAAACAGGAAAACTACCGGACGATAGGTCGTTGGCCCATCGGATCAAGAAAAGAACTCGTCCTACGCATTAATAAACAACACGTTATACGGAAGGTCTTTCGATCAAATGTGGCTAAGGTGCCTAAGCGGGTCCGAAGCCCGTGAAATTGTTAAAGAGGTGCATTCGAGGACTACGTGGCGCTCACCGGTCGGGTCCGAAGATGAAAATGAAAATTAAAAGACTAGGGTACTACCGGCCCTCGATGATGACCGATCGCATGAAAATCGCCAAGGGCATCACCAATGCCAAGTGCGCGGAGTGGTTCTACACCAACCTCCAAATGTGTTACATCCGACAATTGCATCGTGGCCATTTGAATGTTGGGGCACATATATAGTGGGTCCGATAGAACCACCATCTTCAAAAGGACATCGCTTCATTCTTGCGGCTACATATTACTTTTCCAAGTGGGCAGAGGCAGTTCCACTCAGAGAAGTGAAAGCACACCACGTGCTATAGTTTTTCAAGAACCAAGTTGTCTACCGTTTCGGAGTGCCGCGCAGGATCATCTCGGATAATGGGTCGGCATTCGAAGCACACAAATCAATAATTTTGTCGGGAGACACGGAATCGGCGGCGATACTCAACAATTTACTATCCAAGAGCAAAAGGCCTCGGCGAGGCTTTTAATAAAACTCTCGTTCAAATCTTAAAGAAAACTTTGGACGATAATAAGAGAAATTGGCATGAGAAGTTATTAGAAGCCTTATGGGCCTACCGGACAACCTTCGAACTCCTACTCGAAGCTACACCTTACGTTCGGTATATGGGTCCGAGGCGAGTGTTACCTTTAGAGGTTCGGCTTCCTTCACTCGGAATTGCGATTGCAAATAAGATCACGACGGAAGAGAATGCCAAATTACGACTAGAAGAATTAGAAAGCTCTGGAAGGAAAAGACTTGCGGCGCGAGCGAATTTAGAACTATACCAAGCTAAGATGGTTCAAGCCCAAGGCAACGCGGTCCGCCCAAGAACCTTCAAAGTTGGTGACTTAGTTCTCGTTCTCAAAAGACTTATTCTTGCACACCGCAAGATAGGAGGAAAATTTGAACCCACTTGGGAAGGGCTTTTTGTGGTTGAAGCAGTATACTCAGGAGGTTCCTACCAGCTAGTGAATTGCCAGGGAGAATGACATATGCTTCCGATCAACGGACGATACTTGAAAAAGTATTACGCTACCTGATGTTTCGAAGGAATGAATTCTTCATCCCTAAGAAACATGGGCGGAGTAGTTACTTATGACTGGGTCCGAACCCAAAAATAATAATAAAATATGCTAAAATAAATAAAATCATGATAATAAAGTTTTCCTTGTTTTCTCTTCCATATCAAAATCTCTTTCCTGATCTTATCCCACTTCATTCCTGTTAAATTTAAAAATACAAGAAGTAATAAAAAATGTCTTTAATAAACATTTTCTTAATGTTCTTGTTCTTAGTACAGCCCCTGATCCTTTTCCTTGTCTTTTCGCAGGGAAATGTCGAACGGGCGGTTGGTCCTGAACTTTAGAAATGGCGTAAGCCTTGCACTCGATGAAAAGAGGGTGAAAGATGGAGCGATAATCGAGATTGACTCGGATTTCGCACCAGCAAGCCTACAGTACGAGGAAAGTGACTGGGTCCCAGTTGACCGAGAAGAACTGCCCGAGCAGACAGTGATGAAAGTGGGTGGCCCAAGCCACCAATCCGACGACAAGAAAAGAAAGGCAAACACTTGAAGAAGATAAGAAAATGAAGTCCGTAGTCGCTACAGCAGAGGGCAGGCTTGTCAGTGCCGCGCCCACAGAGATTCAAGAAGTTCGAAGAGCTACTCTCACAGCAACGCAACGAAGAAATAAAAATCGCCGTATTCTCAAGATGTTAACCAAACTAGCAGCGGAACAGCGCGACGAGGCGGTGCTTCTTGCCGGTGCATATACTTCGAGGATGCCGGTTCACCGGGTACACGAAGAAAGGAGGCCAACTCCTAGGATAACGAAGGGGCCGAGGAAATCTCACGAAGATCGGAAGAAAGAAGGCTACCATGCCACCGGATAGAACCACCAGGTAATGCATGACCTTGTTGCGGAAGCAACCCGGGGGATGTCCCGATGGACATCATCCCCGAGGAGCCGAGGTATGCGGGGAGAACGTGAAGGGATTGAGCCGTATATCCCACAATACATCACCGAGGCCTCGCCATTTGCAGATTATTCCGAGTACGAGCTGGAAAGAATGCGAGAATGTCGAAAAGAAAACCTTTGAATACTTTGAGAGAATCGGAGGCGGAAGGATCGATATACTTAGAAGGCCTCGAGCTACATACGGACGTATTCTCGGAATATGAACAACAACAAATCGTGGATTGCATCCGGGATTTGAAAAGAATGGGCCGAGCAGGTCACCTAAGGGAAAATACCTACTCAGAACCCCGGAAATGGATGCCAGGGAAGGGAACAATTATAATACAATGCGGATGCTGCTACAACTTTGCAGAAGACAGGAAGGGAAACCCACCAGGGATACTCCGTCATGGGCAAGTGGATCCGATGCCATTAGTCATCAAGAGAATGGTAAAGAGATTGATAACATGGAGGGTACGCCGGCGGATTGCATACTCAATAGCTGCATTATTAACATCTACAAGCAGGGTGATCTGTATACCCCACACATAGATCACCACGACTTTGTCGGACCTTCTACGCACGGTCTCTTTCCTGAACGAGTGTAACATCATGTTCGGATCCGACCTCCGGATAGCGAGCCCGGGTGAGTTCCGAGGGCCGGTGAAGATACCATTACCGGTAGGTTCCGTCATGATGTCGAAGGGCAACGGAGCGAGATATCGCTAAGCATTGCATACCGGGAGTACCAGTGAAGCGGATCTCGGTTACTTTCGAAGGATGGACAACGGAGAAGACACCTTACCATTTCCAGCCGAGACCCGGAGCTAGAGAGCCTCCGGCCTTACGAGCCGTGAGCTACATGGAAAATATCACACCTCCGATGTACATCCATACGGCATCCTTGCCGAGGATGGCTTGGAAGGTGATGTTATTGACCATGTACCCCACTATTCGGACATGGATTTTTGACGGATGCTTTTTTGGATGGATCGACGAAGATCATACATAGTCCGTTTTGAGTCTACATGGATTGTGTGAGATGTATTCCAGATCGAGTTATATGATGTATCTTCGACATGATTGGAATGAAAGTGACCATGTCACATTTTTGGCCTTCACCTCTTTTGTGCAAATTGACTAGGAAACGCCATTAAAGTTAAATGAACTTCGAACAAAGAACAGAAAAGAAATAAAAAAAAGGAATAAAAGAAAACTTTACTTAAAAATCTAAAAAATGATGAACTCCAAATTCACAATAAAATAAAATTTGAATCGTTAAAGGACAAACAAAATGAACATAGATTTCAAATCAAATCTAAATCAAGTTCAAATTCAATAATTCCAAATTCAAATCTCAATCAAATTTCAAATTCAATCTTTCCAAATCCCAAATCAAATTTCAATCAAATTCCAAATCCAGATCTCAATCAAATTAAAATTCAATCTTTCCAGATTCCAAATCAAATCTCAATCAAATTCAAATTCAATCTTTCCAGATTCCAAATCAAATCTCAATCAAATTCAAATTCAATCTTTCCAAATTTCAAATCAAATTTCAATCAAATTCCAAATCCAATCTCGATCAAATTTCAAATTTGATCTTCCAGATTTTAAATCAAAACTAAATCAAATTTAAATTCAATCTTTCCAAATGTCAAATCAAATCTCAATCGAAAATTCAAACTCAACCTCCCAAATCTGAAATCCAATCCGTTCTACTCTCTCCCTTGTCTGTGATGGAGGCGGTTGATTCCATTGACACGGATCGAATCTGATGGCGAGGAATTATATCCAATCCAAACCAGTGACTTCCGATCAACTCTTTTGAATGGGATATGTAGCATCTACATATTCCCTCATAATTTGTTTCTTTCCAAAAAAAAGTCTTCTACAACTTTCATGAAATTTTCGAAACACCAAAATTCCACACTTTTCAAATCAACACTACAAATCTTTGCAAAGTCAATGACTATTCAAAATCAAAATTTTGGGGTTGAGGATTTTACATCCGAGACTGCATTGCTTTAGGATCCTTTCCCTATCGCAATGAAATACATCGAAATCAAACTTTTTGGGGTTGAGGATTTTACATCCGAGACTGCATTGCTTTAGGATCCTTTCCCTATCGCAATGAAATACATCGAAATCAAACTTTTTGGGGTTGAGGATTTTACATCCGAGACTGCATTGCTTTAGGATCCTTTCCCTATCGCAATGAAATACATCGAAATCAAACTTTTTGGGGTTGAGGATTTTACATCCGAGACTGCATTGCTTTAGGATCCTTTCCCTATCGCAATGAAATACATCGAAATCAAACTTTTGGGGTTGAGGATTTTACATCCGAGACTGCATTGCTTTAGGACCCTTTCCCTATCACAATGAAATACATCGAAATTCAAACTTTTGGGTCGAGGATTTTACATCCGAGACTGCATTGCTTTAGGATTCTTGCCCTATCGCAATGAAATACATCAAATTCAAACTTTTGAGTCGAGGATTTTACATCCGAGACTGCATTGCTTTAGGATTCTGTCCCTATCGCAATGAAATACATCAAATTCAAACTTTTGGAGTTGAGGATTTTACATCCGAAACTGCATTGCTTTAGGATCATTTCCCTATCGCAATGAAATACATAAAAAAAATCAAATTCTTGGGGTTGAGGATTTTACATCCGAGACTGCATTGCTTTAGGATTCTTTCCCTATCGCAATGAAATACATCAAATTCAAACTTTTGGGTCGAGGATTTTACATCCGAGACTGCATTGCTTTAGGATTTTGTCCCTATCGCAATGAAATACATCAAATTCAAACTTTTGGGTCGAGGATTTTACATCCGAGACTGCATTGCTTTAGGATTCTTGCCCTATCGCAATGAAATACATCAAATTTAAATTTCTTGGGGTTGAGGATTTTACATCCGAGACTGCATTGCTTTAGGATTCTTTCCCTATCGCAATGAAATACATCGAAATCAAACTCTTGATGTTAAGGATTTTACATCCAATACCGCATTGCTCTGAGATCTCTCCTCATTGTAATGATTCAATCCAATCGATTCAATTTTCTTTTGAGGTTGAAGATGTTACATCTAAAACCACAAAATTCCAATCTTCATTTCAAGTTCGAATTCCTTCAAATTAATCTTAACAAAACTTCAATCTAAATTAAAACTCCAAACTAAAATCTAAGCTCACACATCAAAACTTAAACTAAAACAAAATGAAATCTGAATCGAAATTCCCCCAGATCATGTGATTTGGAAGTCACCTTCTTTTCCTTTCCCGGCGAGAGTTCAGGAATCTCCAGCTTCGGAGATACACTTGACACTCCCCAGCGGAAACTCTTCTACTTCGTCCTAAGTTTGTCACTTGGAAATCTGTGTTGGTTTTGTTGATCGCTTCAGTCAACACCAGTACGCGCGGTGTGCTCCGTCAGCTCACCACACCTATTGGGGGTCCATTTGTTGACCTCATTTTTGATGAGGTCTTCTCTTCTTCTCTTTAGTACTTAGGATCTAGCCTTAGGCTTTTCCTTTGACTATCTTAGAGGACTAGAATTGGGACCCACCTTTAGAAATTCAAACCACTTCTTAACTCCCTGCAAACTCCACAAACTTGACTGTAGACCCCTAATCACCTAGAGGGTTGAAATCAAATGTGGAAGTTTAAAGGATGAGTTCCTATAGGACTCTTTGGCCTTAGGACAACCCTGGGTGGCCTGGTCTGGTGAAGGGGCTGACTTACACACACACTACACCTATACACTACACTTTCACACACCTATACCTAACTTGACCTCTTGACTCATGTAGGTGATTCACATGGATGGTCCTTAACCCCTAAGCCCTTGGCTAAGAGGGTTAGGAACAACAATGTGGATACCTCAAATGAGTCCCTTCATGGCTCATGTGGACTTGATATGGCTTCATGGCTCAACCAAAATGATTTTATTCCACTGACATCACCCAATCTTCAATTTTTCAAATTTTCAATTTTCGACCCCCGGACCCTACACCCGCCTAACCTACCCAAAACCCTCGAAATCCTCCAAAATTCCCAAATCACCCAAAATTCCTCAAAATCAATCCCAAACATTTCCACATTACTCAAATTGACCATCCATACCCAAAAATATCAAAAATTCCAAGAAAACCTCCCAATACCCTCCAAATACCCAAAATACCCCCCTTAACCCAAAAATCCAAAAATTCAGAAAATTTCCAGAAAATTCTAGAAAATCCCAAATATTCCCAATTTCATTTTGTTCAACTACACCATGGGCCAATTTTGTCAATTTACCCCACTTTTATCAAAACCCCCAATTTAACCCATTTTTAACCCAAAGTGAACCCAATGTTAAACCAAACCTACCCAATTGACCCAAATTCTGGTCCAATTAAATTTTAAACTTCAATTCAACATTCCCAATACCAATCTAGACCAAATCAAAGTCCAATGTGATTGACATTTGGATCAAATTTCACTTTTGGCCTTAAAGCCCAATTTGGACCCATGACCCAAACATAACCCAAACTAACCCAATTCAACTCCAATTAACCCCAAACCTTTTCCAAATCTTCCTTAACATCCCCACAAACAAAACACTAACATGATTTGCCCAAAATTTAGGCCCAAACCCCACTCAAATTCAACCCAAAGTTAAAAGGCCCAATTTTTACCTAAACCCAAACCTAACCCAAATAAGCCCAAACCCCAAAATCAAAGCCCAACCAAAGTCAAAACCTCTTTGAAACACTCCCATAAACATTTCCCAACATTAATTTTACATCAATTTCAACCCTAGCCCAACATTGGCCCAAGTTAGCCCACTTTGACCTATATTGGCCCATTCACCAAAGGAGCCCAAATTCAACCCAATTCAAACCCAAATCACTCCCAATTTGCTCCAAGTCACTCATGACACATCTATGAGCTAAACCCAACAATTATTTGGCCCAAGCCTTTACCAAAATTTCATCCTAAAATCCATTCTAAAACCTAAAAGCCCACTTCCCTAAACTATTTTAAAAGCCCATCTAAAACCATTTCAAAGAGCCCAAAATCTACCCTAAAGCCCACATGACATTTCCATTTGCCATCCACTTAATCAAAGCCATTCCCTAAGTTCTAATCCCATCATCAAATAATTCCAAATCAAGCCCCATAACAATTTCCATTAAAATGCCAAAATCCACAAAATCCTTTTTTTATGAAATTGACCCAATCTTTTCCCAAGCCACATGGAGCCATGAAGCCACATGCAAACCATTGGCAAGCCATGAGGATCTCTAAGTTGTCAACTCTCCTTAAATGGCAAAAGGAGGAGGTCCTTTAAGCACCTCCTAAAAGTCATTAACCTTAAGCATGTTTCACCTTAACCCAAATTTAACCCAAATATATTTGGATAAGGACTTCTCCATGCCAAACCAGCTGATCCTTTTGACTCCCCACAACACCCAAAGCCACCTTGAAGGGTGAACCAAGCCCAAAATGGTGGGTTGACCCAAACCAAGCCAAAATGGCCTCTTCCCCATTCCATTCCAAGCCATCCCCTTTACACATGGCCAGACCCAATTGACTGCACTAAACCCCAGCCCTGACCCACCTGGACCTGAGGATGACCCATGCCTGCCAGCCAGCCGCCTGGGTCGCCGGAAAACTCCATGGCCGAGAGCTCACATGTGAGCCCAAACTTGGAATTCTCACCTGCTGAGCTGCCCCATCCCTAGTGGCCATTGTAGCTGTTCTTCTCTTGCCAAGAGCAGCTGATCTCAAGCCCTAACTCTCCCTGGGAGGCCCTCCACCCTCTCCTATTTAAACAACACCCCCTCTCGGCCATGGGAGGTGCCTGAACCGGACCTTACCGAAACTCTGCCAAAATTGTTCCGGATCACTCTCCATACTTAGAGCAATTGATCCCTGGTGCCAATTTGCCCTAATCCCCACCAACAGAACCCAATTTCTCAGCCAAAATTCCACCCAAAACCAGGACACTTCTCCACAGTGGATCAATCCTCAAATTGATTGGTTCTACACCTTCACCAGACCAATAGAAGGTGTCCACCAGCAAAAGCCCCATCTCCAGGCCACCCAGTTGCTCCAGCCTCCAAGTTTTTTGATCGGCTGTGGTCGAAATCCTACCTAGGCAATTCACCAGACTAGGAGACTTCATCCGGAGCTTGCTGGGACGCAATCGAAGGTGACACAACCCTCAGATTGAAGCCACACTTCTCTGAGCAAAGGTATGAGCTAATTCTTCATCCTGAGCTTCTGGAGATTCTCTATTTCAAATGCTTTAATTTCAATGCATGATCACCGTATAGATGTATTCATCTCTTCAAGACGAATCCATAGAGCATAAGAACACGAAACTCCATTAAGTATTGAGTGAGATATTAGGGATTTAGTGTGGACGGCTCTCGGGTGAGGACGCTTGGGGACGATGAACGGATGTCGTTCATTTAATACACGCGCGGACGGACGGCGAGGATCGCGTCGGATCAGGAGATGGAAAGACACAGCGGGGCCCCGGAGCGCTGAGTCAGATGGCGGCGTCGAACCAGAACGCGCCGCGTGGCCTTTCGGAGCTGCCGAGGTTGACGCGGCGCCGCGTGGATAAATAGAAAATTAGGGTATTTTTCTATTTATTTAATTCCCTAAACTTCAAAAATCCATAACTTTGTGTAGAAAAATCAGAAAAATAAAATAAAAATACCCTCTTGCTCGGTGAACGAGAGGAGAATAATGTGGAAAAGAAATCATTTAATTTCATCAAGTATTTTATTTTTAATGATTTATTTACCCTCTGCATTGTTTTAATTCTCCATGCATATAGGAAATTCACCATGGCATGAGACCATAGGGCTTTTGAAGCCTCCGAATTTGGGAACATTCTCCGAATTTTCCAAAGTCGAAGGCCATCCCTATGAGAAGTTAATGATTTTTCAAGTTCATGTTACTGTTTTGAGTATTTTAATTCCAATAATTAGCATGTTGTGAAATAAATTCTAGGAAAATTTGGTGATGTCTCTTATGACCAGAGGACCCTAGGAAAAATAAGTTTTGAGTTAAATCATTTAAAATAACCCTAATTGACTTAAACACCCAAAATAGATACCTAATTAATTAGAGCTAACCATACATCAAATTGACTTGAAATCAATTCTCCACTGACCTTTAGGATCAAAGGAACCCACCATAAAAATTTGAAGTCAATTGGACTTGGTTAGCCTCTACTAAATGGGTTGATTAAGCCATTTAGGCAATTTGAATTTTAAAAATTCATAACATTCAAAATACTTTTTAAAAATTCACCAAATTGGTTTTGGAGCCTCTCTGATATTAGGGAATTTAAGAAAATTAAAATTTCAATTTTCTAAAAAAGTTGATTTTTTGTATTATTTTAATATTTTAATAATTAAAAAATAATAAAAATCATAAAAATAATAAAATTCACCAAAATGTCACATTTTGAATTTTAATCACTTAGGAACAAACCCCATATTTTTCTTAGGTCTATTTAATGAGATATTAAATTTTAAAGCCCTAACGTAATTTAAAAATTAAAAAATACATTTTTTTGGCATTTTCACTAAAATAATTATAATAAATCATAGAAAAATCAAAAAATTGCAAAAATTGATTCTCTGATTTCCTTGATATCAGAGAGATTTTTGAAAAATATAAATTTCATTTTTCAACCTTTATTTTATTTTTTAAATTAATTAATACTCCAAAACTTAAAATAATTATAATAAAAATAATATAATTCAAAAAATCACCAAAATTGGTCCAAGTGGTCCTCTGGTCATTAGGAATGTCCCATAATTTTCTTAAGGACAGAAACTTTCCCTTGGTCATATTATTAAATTTTCCTTGGAAATTCCTATTTTCCACTAAAAATAATTATATAAATAAATTAAATACAGAAAAATCACATTTTCTCCTCTCATGTCTTTATTGGCATATGAGTGAAGTCACATAAAAAATTTCAAGTTCATTTGAGCCCAATTTAGTGAGTTATGAAATTATTAAGCTTGAAGGGTAAAATGGTAATTAAAAACTTTTACCCCTAATTAAAACTTTAGGTTTAATAAAAATTAACAAGTAAAATATTTGATCTTAATCTGAATTGGATGATTGAAATTTAAATAATTAAAGGGTAGAAACCCATTAAACAATTTAAAATAATTAAAATAAACCTTAATTTAATAATTGATTAAATTTGGAAGAATAATAAAATTGGAATTATTAAAATAGGGATATTATTATTAGGAAGAGATTTATTCTTTAATTTAAAAATCCCTAAATTAATCATTTCAATAATATTTAATTCCTAATTAAAAATGATAACTCAAATTTAAAATTTTAAAATGTTAAAGGACTAATCATTAAATTAAATTAAAGAGTTAAATTATTAAACTCTTTTTAAATTTTCAATTAAATTAAAATTAAAAATAAAATTAAATTAAAGATTAAATTAAATTATATCAAATAAATTAAATTAAATTAAATTAAATTAAATTAAATTAAATTAAATAAATTAAATTAAATTAAATTAATAAATTAAATTAAATTAAATTAAACTAAATTAAAATAAAAAATATTAAATTAAAGATTAAATTAAATTAAATCAAACAAATTAAATCAAATTAAATTAAATTAAATTAAATTAAATTAAATTAAAATTAAATCAAATTAAATTAAATTAAAGGAAATTAAATCAAATTAAACTAAATTAATTTAACATCAAATCAAACTAAATTAAATTAAATTAAATTAAAACAAATTAAATTAAATTAAATTAGATTAAATTAGATTAAAGTTAAATGAAATTGAATTAAATAACATTACCTAAGACATAAAGAAATTAAATATAAAGCAACTTGAACACTATTCCAAATTTAAACCCATTAACTTAAATTAAATTATTTGAACACCAATTTGCCCTCGAAAGCTTTGGTTATTATAACTCCTAAACAGAACATTAAATGAAATGTTACTTCACCTATAGGATATTTAAATGTCCTAGTTCACTGAGCAAGATAACAATAAAATTTGAATTCCCGGACGATTAATTCATTTGTATAATTAAATTCATTTGGACTTAAAACAATCCTAGAAATATTGAAAAGATGTTTAAGATTTGTCTTAAGCACTTCCTCGATATGATAGGATGTTCATAAGAAAAATTGAACTTAATTATTCTTTGATGAAGAAAATCGTCCTCAAACCAAAACACAAAGACCTAGACGTCATAGGAAATGACTAGCATATAGGATTAGGAATTTGGTAGAAAACCATAACCCTTCCCTTAGCTTTACCTAGGAACTTGTTTAAATATTCTAATTGTGTTTTAAGTGCAGCTTGGGATGACGGGAAGACCCTCCGAGTACGCTTTTATTTTATTGCAATTTACATTATTGCAATTTCTTTAATTGCATCGCACTTACTTTTTCTTGCATGATAAACAACCGTTGCATGAAAACCCACACCTTTAGGATAGTCCCTAAAACTGAAACCAAAACTAAATTAAAAGTCATTACAAGATAAAATTCACCGCCACAACATTTCAAAATATAAAACAACTCAAAATTTAATCACAAACAGAACACAAAACTACAATTTCAACTAAATTAAAACGTCCTGTTGGATGATCGGGAATACTTCAGATGATGTAACCTACGTGTTGCTAACGGGATTTCCCACGGTCTAAATGAAAGTGTGGAACTCATTCAGTTGAGTTTAGCAAATTCATCCGGACTAAGTGAATCCGATAAAAATAACGATGCCGGAAGGATGGAACCGTGGGATCTTAACCGGTGTCGTTATAATCAACTTTAAGATTTGTTTTAATTAAAACACAAAAACACTTGGAAATTAAGAATTCTCTACACCAAAACACTTCTCTCATCTCCTGATTTATGACTTCTAAAACTAAACCTCTCGCAACAACAAGGAGCTTGGAGCATGGTGGGCGGCACGGCCATCGTCGTCGACAGAAACTTGAATCTACATCGACAAAACTTTCCTGAATTAAACAACAAAGCCATAGGACTTCGAGGTAGTTTGCACTAGTACAACATAAATCCTCAACCTTTTGTTAGGCATTTGTATTGCAAATTAAGCCCTAACCGGTCTTAGGATTCCGAGGTAGTCGTTCGATACGACATAAACCCTCACATCTTCCAGGCCATTTGTATGATTATGTCATACAGATATAAGTCCTAATTAACTAAAATTGGCAAGATAAAAATATTAGATAAACATTAGGACTTTCCTAAATCCAAGCCAAACAATAGGATAGTCGGGAAAGTACCGAAGTTCGCTTCGAATCTGTAATTTCTCCTACTTTTCTTCCTTTGAATTCCTAAAACAAAATGTTCCAAACTTGATCCATTCCCTGTTGAAATTCCAAAATTCAATCCTTTGAAAACTTAAACTTTGAAATTCTTAAGAGCAGAACTATCGATTATTATCGAGAGTTTTCTTAGGTGATTCCCGTCACTTAAGATGTAATTAACTATAGGGGCTTGCCCTTATAGGGAATTTTAAAGAACCTGAGTAATATAAACCCTGTTTAATGTTTTTCATATTAAGCGAGGGAATTTGTCGGCACATAAAATTGGTTCGCGGACCAAACGGATGTCACAAATCTTTTAGTTTATTTAATCGAGCCCCACCATCAAGCAGTGTGTCTATCCTTAGGGATAGATACACGGTTTGTAGTGCGGTGCTCGTTTATATAAACTATTTGGGATGTGAGATCAGTTTGATTTCATATCTTAAAATTTTTAAATTTAAAATTATTTTCAAAATCAAATACTACTTTTCAAATTATATATATTTAAACTAAATTTAAAATCTTAAAATTCACCGACAATTTCTGTTAGGCGACCCCTTTTCTAAATACAACACACCCTAAAAAATAATGCCGACATATGGTTGCTTAGGGATTGGGGACGAAGATAGGGTAGTTTACAGGAGAAAATTGTGTAAAAAACTGAAAATTTTCAGTTTTTACACGACCCAGTAACTGTGGCGCTTAGGCGCTAAATCTGGCGCCTAGGCGCCTGACCCATCGATACATAGTCTACTCTGGCTCTTAGGTACCAAATTTCGGCGCCTAGGCGCCGGAACCATGTTCGACTCCATTTCTCCTAACGTCAAATTTCAAAGTTTTGATCTCTAAAATAGGTAAATGATAAGATCCATATAGACTTAATAATAAAAATTATCTCAAATAATAAACAGTCATAATGAAGGTTAACTTGATCTCCTTTTTACTCACATACGAAATGGAGTGATCCAAAGTGTTGACCTCATTTTTGATGAGGTCTTCTCTTCTTCTCTTTAGTACTTAGGATCTAGCCTTAGTCTTTTCCTTTGACTATCCTAGAGGATTAGAATTGGGACCCACCACTTAGAAATTCAAACCACTTCTTAACTCCCCGCAAACTCCACAAACTTGACCGTAGACCCCTAATCACCTAGAGGGTTGAAATCAAATGCGGAAGTTTAAAGGATGAGTTCCTATAGGACTCTTTGGCCTTAGGATCGCCCCAGGTGGCCTCGGTCCAGTGAGGGCTGACTTACACATACACTACATTTATACACTACACTTTCACACACATCCTAGAAGCACACCCATACTTAACTTGACCTCCTGACTCATAAAGGTGACTCACATGGATGGTCCTTAACCCCTAAGCCCTTGGCTAAGAGGGTTAGGAACAACATAGTGGTTGCCTCAAATGAGTCCCTTCATGGCTCATGTGGACTTGATATGGCTTAAAGGCTCAACCAAAATGATTTCATTCCACTTACATTCACCCAATCTTCAATTTTCCAAATTTTCAATTTTTGACCCCCGGGACCCTACACCCGCCTAGCCTACCCAAAGCCCTTGAAATTACCCAAATTTTTCAAAATTTCCAATTCACCCAAAATTCCCCAAAATTAAGCTTTAACATTTCCTCACCAATCAAATTGATCATCCATGCCCAAAAATACCAAAAATTCCAAGAATACCTCCCAATACCCTCCAAATACCCAAAATACCCCTCTTGACCCAAAAATCCAAAAATTCAGAAAATTCCCAGAAAATTCCAGAAATTCCCAAATATTCCAAATTTCACTTTGTTCAACTACACCATGGGCCAAGTTTGTCCAATTACCCCACTTTTATCAAAACCCCCAATTTAACCCATTTTAACCCTAAGTGGACCCAATGTCAAGCCAAACCTACCCAATTGACCCAAATCCTAGTCCAATTCAACTATAAACTTCAATTCAACATTACCAACACCAATATAGACCAAACCTAAGTCCAATTTGATTGACATTTGAATCCAATTTCACTTTTGGCCTTAAAGCCCAATTTGGACCCATGACCCAAACCTAACCCAAACTAACCCAATTCAACTCCAATTAACCCCAAATCTTTTCTAAACCTTCCTTAACATTCCCACAAACAAAAAACTAACATGATTTGCTCAAAATTTAGACCCAAACCCCACTCAAATTCAACCCAAAACCAAAAAGCCCAATTTTGACCTAAACCCAAACCTAACCCAAATAAGCCCAAACCCCAAAATCAAAACCCAACCAAAGCCAAAACCTCTTTGAAACACTCCCATAAATATTTCCCAACATTTATTTTACATCAATTTCAACCCTAGCCTAACATTGGCCCAAGTTAGCCCAATTTGACCTACATTGGCCCATTTACCAAAAAGGTCCAAATCAAACCCAAAACTAACCCAAATCACTCCAAACTTATTTCAAATCACTCATGACATATCCCTAAAACAAACCCAACAATTATTTGGCCCAAAACTTCTACAAAATTCTCATCCATGAATTCATTTTTAAACTTAAAAGCCCACTTACATGAAACCTTCCTAAAGCCCATCTCCACCAAAATCCAAAGGGCCAAATTCAATCCAAAACCCATATGACAATTGCTCTACACCATATTTTCAATTAAATCAATCCCTAAGTTTCAAAGCTCATCATGAAGCCATTCCAAATTAAGCCCCATACAAATTCCCATCAAAATACCAAAATTTTCTTAAACCCATTTCCATGAAATTGACTTAACTTTTCCCAAGCCAAAGATGAGCCATGAAGCCATGCATGAGCCACATGGAAGCCATGAGAGCCTCTTTACATGTCACCATGCCACATTGGGTAAGAGGGGAGAGAGCTTTCCTTAATTCCTAAAAGTCTTTAACCTCACCCATGATACCCCTTAACCAAGATTTAATCCAAATATTCTTGGATAAGGACATCACCACCTTTTGACCAGCTAGCCTAACTGATTTTCTCAGCCCAAGGCTAGCCATGGGAAGGTGAACCCAGCCAAACAAATGGGTTGACCAAACCTAGCCAAGATTAGCCATATCCCCATGCCATTTTAATCCAAGTGCTTTACACATGTTCATGCTCAATCGATCGCACTAATGTCAAGCCCCGACCCCACCGGCCAAGATGGTGACTCGAGGCCGGCCGGCCAGCCACCAGGCCGCCGGAAAACGCCATGCCCGAGAGCTCACATGTGAGCCCAACATTGGAATTCTCCCTTGCTGAGCTGCCCCATGCCCAATTGTCACCATGGCTGTTCTTCTCATGCCCAAAGCAGCTGATCCCAACCCTTGGCCATCCCTGTGAGGCTCTCCAGCCACCTCTATTTAAACCCGACCCCCTCACGGCCATGAGGGAGAGTTGCACAAACCTTGTTGAAACTCTGCCAAAATTGTTCCAGGACCTACTCCATACTTAGAGCAGTTAATCTCCAGTGTCAATTTGCCCTAATCCCCACCAACAGAACCCAATTTCTCAACTGAAATTTCACCCAAAACCAGGACACTTTGCCATAGTGAGCCAATCTTCAAATTGACTGGCCCTACACCTTCACTAGACCAAGAGGAGAAGTTTCCCACTGAAAGCCCCATCTCTAGAGCCACCCGATTGTTCCAGCCTCCAAGCTTTGTGATCGAGCTGTGGTCATTTTCATAGCTGAGCAATTCACCGGACCGGGAGACTTCATGCGGAGCTTGCTTAGGACGCAATCGAAGGTGACACAACCCTCAGATTGAAGCCACACTTCTCTGAGCAAAGGTATGAGCTAATTCTTTATCCCTAGCTTCTGGAGATTCTCCATTTCAAATGCTTTAATTTCAATGCATGATCACCGTATAGATGTATTCGTCTCTTCAAGACGAATCCATAGAGCATAAGAACACGAAAATCCGTTGAGAAATGAGTGAGTTCTTATGGTTTTAGTCTGGACGGCTCTCGGGTGAGGACACTTGGGGACGATGAACGGATACTGTTCATTCCATGCACGCGCGGACGGTCGGCCAGGATCGCGCCGGATGAGGAGACGGAACTATACAGCGGGCCCCCAGAGCGCTGAGTCGGATGGCGGCGTCGAATCAGAAAGCGCCACGCGGCACTTCGGAGATGTTAAGGTTGACGCGGCGCCGACTCGGATAAATAGAAAATTAGGGATTTTCTGATTTATTTAATTCCCTAAACTTCAAAAATGTATAACTTTGTGTAGAAAAATCAGAAAAATAAAATAAAAATACCCTCTTGCTCAGTGAATAGAGGAGAATAATGTGGAAAAGAAATCATTTAATTTCATCAAGTATTTTATTTTTAATGATTTATTTACCCTCTGAATTGTTTTAATTCTCCATGCATATAGGAAATTCACCATGGCATGAGACCATAGGGCTTTTGAAGCCTCTGAATTTGGGAACATTCCCTGAATTTTCCTAAGTCAGAGGTCATCCCTATGAGAAGTTATTGATTTTTCAAATTCATGTTACTATTTTGAGTATTTTAAATCCAATAATTAGCATGTTGTGAAATAAATTCTAGGAAAATTTGGTGATGTTTCTTATGACCAGAGGACCCTAGGAAAAATAGGTTTTGAATTAATTCATTTAAAATAACCCTAATTGGCTTAAATACCCAAAATAGGTCCCTAATTAATTAGAGCTAATCATACATCAAATTGACTTGAAATCAATTCTCCACTGACCTTTAGGATCAGAGGAACCCACCATAAAAATTTGAAGTCAATTGGACTTGGTTAGCCCTACTAAGGGGGTTGATTAAGCCATTTAGTCAATTTGAACTTTAAAAATTCATAACTTTCAAAATGCTTTTCAAAAATTCACCAAATTAGTTTTGGAGCCTCTCTGATATCAGAGGAATTTAAGAAAATTAAAATTTCTATTTTCTAAAACAGTTGATTTTTTGTATTATTTTAATATTTTAATAATTAAAAAATAATAAAAATCATAAAAATAATAAAATTCACCAAAATGTCACATTTTGAATTTTAATCACTTAGGAACAAACCCCATATTTTTCTTAGGTCTATTTAATGAGATATTAAATTTTAAAGCCCTAAGGTAATTTTAAAATTAAAAAATAATATATTTCTAGTATTTCCACTAAAATAATTCTAATAAATCAAAGAAAAATAAAAAAATTGTAAAAATTAATTCTCTGATTTCTTTGATATTAGAGAGATTTTTGAAAAATATAAAATTCATTTTTCAATCTTTATTTTATTTTAAAATTAATTAATACTCCAAAACTCAAAATAATTATAATAAAAATAATATAATTCAAAAAATCACCAAAATTGGTCCAAGTGGTCCTCTGGTCATTAGGAATGTCCCATAATTTTCTTAAGGACAGAAACTTTCCCTTGGTCATATTATTAAATTTTCCTTGGAAATCCCTATTTTCCACCAAAAATAATTACATAAATAAATTAAATAAAGAAAAATTACATTTTCTCCTCTCATGTCTTTATTGACATATGAGTGAAGTCACATAAAAATTTCAAGTTCATTTAAGCTCAATTTAGTGAGTTATGAAATTATTAAGCTTGAAGGGTAAAATGGTAATTAAAATTTTAACCCTTAATTAAAATTTTAGGCTTAATAAAATTATAAAGTAAAAATATTTGATCTTAATCTAATTTGGATGATTGAAGTTTGAATAATTAAAGGGTAGAAACCTATTGAACAATTTAAAAATAATTAAAATAAACCTTAGTTAAATAATTGATTAAATTTGGAAGAATAATAAAATTGGAATTATTAAAATAGGGATATTATTAAGAAGAGATTTGTTCTTTAATTTAAGAATCCCTAAATTAATCGTCTCAATAATATTTAATTCCTAATTAAAATGATAATCCAAATTTAAGACTTAAAATGCTAAAAGACTTAACCATTAAATTAAATTAAAGTTAAATTATTAAACTCTTTTAAATTTTCAATTAAGATTAAAAATAAAATTAAATTAAAATTTAAATTAAATTAAATTAAAACATATTAAATTAAATCAAATTAATTTAAATCAAATTAAATTAAATTAAATTAAAATTAAAAATAAAATTAAACTAAAATTTAAATTAATTTAAATTAAATTAAAATTAAATTAAATTAAATCAAATTAAATTAAATTAAAGGAAATTAAATCAAATTAAATTAAATCAAATTAAATTAAATCAAGTTAAATTAAATTAAATTAAATCATATCAAATCAAACTAAATTAAATTAAATTAAATTAAATTAAATTAAACCAAATTAAATTAAATTAAAATTAAAACTAAATTAAATTAAATTAAAGTTAAATTAAATTAAAAATAACATCACCTAAGACATAAAGAAATTCAAAAATAAAAATAAAGCAACTTGAACACTATTCCAAATTTAAACCCGTTAACCGAAATTAAATTAAATCACAAACCATTTGAACACCAATTTGCCCTCGAAAACTTTTATTATCATAACTCCTAAACTGAATGTTAAATGAAGTGTTACTTCACTTATAGGATGTTCAAATGTCCTAGTTCACTGAGCAAGATAACAACAAAACTTGAATTCTCGGACGATTAATTCATTTGTATAATTAAATTCATTTGGACTTAAAACAATTCTAGCAATATTGAAAAGATGTTTAAGATTCTTCTTAAGCACTTCCTCAATATGATAGGATGTTTATAAGAACAACTGAACTTAATTGTTCTTTGATGAAGAAAATCATCCTCGAACCAAAACACGAGAACCTAGACGTCATAGGAAATGACTAGCTATAGGATTAGGAATTTGGTAGAAAACCATAACCCTTCCCTTAGCTTTACCTAGGAACTTGTTTAAATTTTCTAAATTATGTTTAAGTGCAGCCTGGGATGACGGGAAGACCCTCCAGGTACGCTTTTATTTTATTGCAATTTACTTTCTTGCAATTTACCTTATTGCAATTTATTTAATCGCATCACACTTACTTTTCTTGCATGATAAACAACTGTTGCATGAAAACCCACACCTTTAGGATAGTCCCTAAAACTGAAACCAAAACTAAATTTAAAAGTCATTACAAGATAAAATTCACCGCCACAACATCTCAAAATATAAAACAACTCAAAATTTAATCACAAACAGAACACAAAACTGCAATTACAACTAAATTAAAACGTCTTGTTGGATGATCGGGAATACCTCGGATGATGTAACCTACGTGTTGCTAACGGGATTTCCCACGGTCTAAATGAAAGTGTGGAACTCATTCGATTGAGTTTAGCAAATTCATCCGGACTAAGTGAATCCGATAAAAATAACGATGCCGGAAGGATGGAACCGTGGGATCTTAACAGGTGTTGTTATAATCAACTTTAAGATTTGTTTTAATTAAAACATAAAAAACACCTGGATTTTAAGATTTTCTCTAAACCAGAACACTTCTCTCATCTCCTGATTTATGACTTCTAAAATTAAACCTCTACGACAACAAGGAGCTCAGAGCATGGTGGGCAGCACGGCCATCGTCATCAACAAAACTCGGATCTACTTCAACAAAACTTTCTTAGAATTAAATAACAAGCCATAGGATTCGAGGTAGTCTGCCTAGTGCGACATAAATCCTCACCCGTTCTTTTAGGCCTTTGTACAGCCTTGCTGTGCAATATAAGCCCTAACTCGCTTTAGGACTCCGAGGTAGTCGTCCGATACGACATAAACCCTCACATCTTCAAGGCTATTTGTATGATTGTCTCATACGAATATAAGTCCAAATTAATTAAAATTGGCAAGATCAAAACATTAAATAAACATTAGGACTCTCCTAAATTCGAGCGAAACAACAGGATAGTCGGGAAATTACCGAAGTTTGCTTCGAATCTGTGATTTCTCCTACCTTTCTTCCTTTGAATTCCCAAAATAAAATGTTCCAAATTTGATTCATTCCCTATTGAAATTCCAAAATTCAATCCCTTGAAAACTTAAACTTTGAGATTCTTGGGAGCAGAATTACTGATTATTATCGAGAGTTTTCTTAGGTGATTCCCGTCACTTAAGATGTAACTAACTATAGGGGTTGCCTTTATAGGGAATTTCAAGAACCCAGGTAATATAAACCCTGTTTAATGCTTTTATATTAAGCAGGGGAATTTGTCGGCTTATAAAATTGGTTTGCAGACCAAACGGATGTCACAAATCTTCTAGTTTATTTAATCGAGCCCCATTACCAAGCAGTGTGTCTATTCTTCGGGGTAGATACATGGTTTGTGGTGCGGTGCTCGTTTATGTAAACTATTCGGGATGTGAGATCAGTTTGATTTCATATCTTAAGATTTTCAAACTTAAAATTATTTTCAAAATCAAATGCTACTTTCTAAATTATATATATATTTAAATTAAATTTTAAATATAAAATTCGCCGACAATTTCTGTTAGGCGACCCCTTTTTCAAAAATTAAACACATAACCTAAAATATGCCGACACAAAGTCCAAACTTTATATACTTCGAGATCATCTTTTGCTTAAGTCAATTAAAACTTGTTAGCATCCAATTTTCTATAGTTATATAAAATTAGTCAAGACCGAGGCATAACCTTACAAAAAATATAAAAACATACAAAAATAACTATGGGTTGCCTCCCACAAAGTGTTTGGTTTAACGTCGTCAACCCGACCTAATTAAGTCTTTAATCAGGTAGACTTAACTTGTAAGCCTCTTTATAAATCATTTTTATGTCTCCCAAATAAGGCTTCAGTCTTAATTCATTAACTTTAAATATTTTTCCATTTTGGGGTCTTTAATATCCACAACTCCATAATGGTATACTTTCTCAATTATATATGGTTCCATCCATTTAGATCTTAATTTTCCAGGAAAAAGTCTTAAACGAGTATTAAATAATAATACTTCTTGTCCAGGCTTGAATATTTTTCCTGAAACTTTTTATCATGTAATATCTTCATTTTCTCTTTATAAATCTTTGCATTTTCATATGACTCATTTCTTATTTCATCCATCTCATTTAATTGTAATAATCGTTTTTCTCTTGTAGTATTTAAATCAAAATTAAACTCCTTTATCGCCCAATAAGCTTTATGTTCTATTACAATAGGTAAGTGACAATGTTTACCATAAACTAACCGGTAATGTGACATTCTGATTGGTGTCTTATAAGCTGTTCTATAAGCCCAAATGCAGAATCAAGTCTATCAACCCAATCAGTTCTTTTAGGATTAACAGTCTTCTCTAAAATTCTTTTAATTTCTTTGTTTGATACTTCAGCCATTCCACTTGTTTGTGGGTGATAAGCGGTTGAAGTTCGTGTTTGATTCCAAATTTTTCGGTAATGATTGAATTCTTATATTTCTGAAATGACTTACACCATCTGTGATAATTACCTTAGGCATTCCAAATCTTGAAAAAATCATTTTCTTTAAAAATTTCGAAACACTTTTTGAATCACAGTTAAGTAAAGCTACAGCTTCAATCCACTTTGAAACATAATCAACTGCTAATAAAATATAAATCTTTCCGGATGATGGTACAAATGGTCCCATAAAGTCTAAACCTCGTATATCAAAAATTTCAACTTCCAATATATAGTTTAAAGTCATTTCATCTTTCCTAGATATATTTCCCATCCTTTGACATTGATCACATGTTTTAACATAATTTCTCACATGTTTGAATATGGTAGGCCAATAAAATCCTGAATTTAAAATTTTAAATGCAGTTTTATCTACTCCAAAGTGTCCTCCAAATTCGGAATCATGATATTTTTGAATAATAGCAAAAGTTTCTTCATAAGGTACACATCTTCGAATTACAGAATCTCTTCCCATTTTAAATAAATGAGGATCTTCCCAAATATAAGATTTAGCATAATTTTTAAATTTCTTAATATATTTGTTATTCAATCCATAAGGTAGAATATTGCTAACTAAATAGTTAACTATATATGCATACTAAGGTGTTTGGCATTCTTGAATAACATATAATTGTTCATCAGGAAATTTCTCATTTATATTTTTTTCAATAATAATATCATTCTTAATTCTAGATAAATGGTCAGCAATTTGGTTGTCAGTTCCTTTTCTATCCACTATTTGAAAAACAAATTCTTGCAGAAGTAAAACCCATCTTATCAGTATAGGCTTAGCATCTTTTTTTGACATTAAATATTTAATAGCGGAATGATCAGTATGAACTATGCATTTGGTACCAAGAAGATAAGGTCTAAATTTATCAAAGGTATATACTATAGCTAAAAGCTCTTTTTCAGTAGTAGTGTAATTTCTTTGAGTTTCAGTAAGAGTTTTACTAACATAATATATAACTTTGAAAATTTTCTCATATTTTTGTCCTAATACAGCTCCAATTGCAAAATCACTTGCATCGCATATTAATTCAAAAGGTTTATTCCAATTAGGTACAATAATTATAGGTGCACTTATTAATTTTTCTTTTAAAATATTAAAAGCATTAACACAATCTTCATTAAATTCAAATTTAGCTTCTTTTTCCAATAAATGACTAAGAGGTTTAGCAATTTTAGAAAAATCCTTTATATATCTTCTATAAAATCCAGCTTGTCCCAGAACACTTCTCACATCGATAATGATAGTAGGTGGTTGCAATTCGGCGAATAATTTTCACTTTTGCTTGATCGACTTCCATCCCTTTTTGTGAAATTTTGTGACCAAGTACAATGCCTTCTGTGACCATAAATTGACATTTTTCCAGATTAAGAACTAAGTTTGTTTCTTCACATCTTTTCAGAACTTTGGAAATATTTTCCAAACAAGATTCAAAAGAAGTTCCAAAAACTGAAAAATCGTCCATAAATATTTCAATTCCTTTGTCAATCAAATCACAAAATATTGACGTCATACATCTTTAAAAAGTTGCAGGTGCATTACATATACCTAAAGGCATTCTTCTAAACTCAAATGTTCCATAAGGACTTGTAAATGTTGTTTTCTCTTGGTCCTCAGGAGCGACAGGTAATTGATGATAACCAGAATATCCATCCAGAAAATAGAAATATGAGTGTCCAGCTAATTTATCAAGCATTTGATCCAAGAAAGGTAAAGGAAAATGATCCTTTCTAGTGGCGTTATTTAATTTCCAATAATCAATGCAAATTCACCATCCAATAACTTGTCTTGTAGGAATTAATTCATTTTTATCATTGACAATGACAGTTACTCCTCCTTTTTTCGGAACAAAATGAATAGGACTCACCCATTGACTATCTAAAATAGGATAAATAATTCCAGCTTCTAACCATTTTAAAATTTCTTTTTTAATAACCTCTTTCATGATAGGATTTAACCTTCTTTGAGGTTCAATAGTAGGTTTAAAATCTTCTTCCATTAAAATCCTATGCATACAGATGGAAGGGCTTATTCCTCTTATATCAGCAATAGTCCAACCAAAATCTTTCTTATAATTCTTTAACACTCCTATTAATTTTTCTTCTTGATCTAAGCTTAGTTTAGAAGAAATAATAACAGGTAAAGTTAATGAATTTTCAAGAAAAGCATACTTTAAATGTGCATGTAGCATTTTTAATTCTAGTTCAGGGGCTTTTTTAATCGAGGGTAAAAGTATATCATTTTGAGTTATGTCCAAAATTTCCCAATTATCTTTAATATAATGAGTTTTTTTAGATAATTCTTCTTCTATTAGTTCTTCATTTTCGTCAGTTAATAATTCAATTTTTTCGTCAGAAATGACTTTATATTTTTCTCGATAATGTTTTTCAATTATATAATTAATAATATCCATACGATAGCATTTTTCTTTTGTCAGGGTACTTCATTAATTTAAGGACATTTAATTTAATCTCTTGATCATTAACTCTCATAGTTAATTCTCTTTTTTGCACATCAATCATAGCCCGTTCGGTAGCTAGAAAAGGTCTCCCTATAATAATTGGTATTTCTTTATCTTCTTCCATATCAAGTACAATGAAATCCACAGGGAAAATAAATTTATCCACTTTAACCAGAACATCCTCCATAACTCCTTTAGGATAAGTGATAGATCTATCGACTAGCCGAAGGGTTACGAGTTGTGGGAGTAATCTCTCCTAAATTCAACCTTCAAAAAATAGAAAATGACATGAGATTAATACTTGCTCCTAAATCACATAAAGCTTTTCCACAAAATATTTCTCCAATAGCACAAGGTATAGTGAAATTTCCAGGATCTTTAAGTTTCTGAGTTAATTTCTTTTGAATTATTGCACTACATTCTTCACTTAATGCAACAGTTTCAAAAGCTTCAAATTTTCATTTCTTACTTAAAATATCCTTCATAAATTTTGCATAAGTTGGCATCTGTTCCAAAGCTTCAGAAAAAGATATGTTAATAGTAAGTTTCTTAAAAATTTCAAAGAACTTAGAAAATTGATGATCAAGCTTCTGCTGTTTTATTCTTTGAGGAAAAGGTGATGGTGGTTTTTTAACTTCTACATTAATCGGAATAACAGTCTGATCTTTAGTAGGAGAAGGAGTTTCTTTAGGTTTTTCAATCTCTTCAACCTCAATCTCATTTTCAATTTCATTATGAATTCTTTCTTTTAATTCCTTTCCAATTCTAAGTTGTACAGCCTTAGCTTGTTCATGTTCTTTTCCAGTTTCTTTTGGATTGATTTCAACACTACTAGAAGTGTTCCTGAAGGTCTGTAATTAATTAAATTAACGATTTATCCCATTTGATTCTCAATATTACGAATAGCAGTGTTTTGATTTTGTAGTTGATTACTCAGTTGTAAAATTAATTCTTCTATAGATAACTTCTTTTGTTGATTATTAAATCCAGGAGGTTTATAGTTTGAATTTACTTGATTGTTCCAATTTCCAGTTAGATGAGATTGATTATTACCCCATTGTTGTTTTGAATTATTACAGTTAAAATTAGTGTGATTTTTCCATCGAGGATTATAATAATTTGAATAAGGGTTATTTTTACTAGCAATAGCTTGTAAAGTTTCAATAGTTTGAGAATCTTCCATATTTGCAGAGTTGTTATGTGATACATTGATAGCAAAATTATCTAATTTCTTAGATATTGCAGCTACTTGTGAAGCTAAGATAGAAAAGGCTTCGTTATCATGAATACTTGCCATTCTTTTAGGATTAACCCTTTCAGAAGGCCATTGAAAATTATTGTTAGCCATTTCTTCAATTAAAGTATAAGCTTCTTCAAATGATTTAGCCATTAAAGAACCTCCAGCAGCAGCATCAATAATTGATTTTAGTGATCCAATAAGTCTGTTATAAAATGTTTGAATAATTAACCAATTAGGTAAATCTTGATGATGACACTTTCTTAATGGTTCTTTAAACCATTCCCAAGTTTCATAAATTGTCTCCCCGTCAAATTGACTAAATGAAGTAATATCATTTCTTAATTTAGCAGTTTTAGAAGGAGGAAAATATTTAGCAAGGAATTTTTGTGTCATTTCAGCCTATGTTTTAATAGAACCTACTACTAATTAGTTCAACCACATCTTTGCTTTGTCTCTTAAAGAGAAAGGAAAGAGTCTAAGTCTAATAGCATCATCAGAAACACTGTTATATTTAAAGGTAGCACAAAGTTCTAAAAAACTAGCAAGGTGTAAATTTGGATCCTCATTTAGTGTTCCCCCAAATTGATTATTTTGAACCATTTGAATAATAGATCGTTTAAGCTCAAAAGAATTAGCATCTACGGCGAGTATTTGAATACTATTATGAAGTTCATCAACTGTAGGGTTAGCATAATCCCTTAATGGTTTGTAAGCATTTTGCTCATTAATTTCAATTAGATTCTATAAATTGTTATGTAAATTAGCCATCTCTTGCTATTTTTGAATTTGTTTTCCTTTTTTAATTCTTCTAACAGTTCTTTCTAATTCAGAGTCTAAAGGTAATAATCCTTCAGATCCAGAACTACGCATAAAAAGTAACTAAAAAGTAAAATTACAATAAATAAAATCTCTACTTTACTTTTTTTTTTTTTTTATTTTTTTATTTTTGTTTTTTTATTTTTTTTATAAATGTTTTTGTATTTTATATTTTTTGTATTTTGACAATAAAAGAAATAAATAAAATTAAAATTAAAATAAATATTTAAAATCTAAAAATTCGCCCTCCCCGGCAATGGCGCTAAAAACTTGACCTTGATCCGCGGACAACGCAGTAATTTATGCTTTCAAAAATATGTTATAGCCAATACTTTGACCCAAATAATAATAGCAGCTAGTGTATATGAATATAATTTTATGGAAAATATTTTACACACTAGAGGTACTACGCAAGTATACGTATCGTTTCAAGTAATATGGGGTTGTAAATAAAGACCCCAGTATCGATCCCACGAGGAGGTTTATAGATTTTTAAATATTTTAATTTTATTTTTATGTATTTCTTTTAAAGTTTTAATATTTACTTTACTAAATGCAGAAATAAAGTAGTAATAAAATAATGAGTGATGTAAATAATAATAAACAAACAACTTTCTTCCTTTCAATTAATCCAAGACTTTTTAGATAATATAATAATCGTGGAGAATATAAATTAATGGTATTGTGCCAAATAAAAGCAGTCCTATTATTTACCTTCGCTCGATAGTATAAAGAACATTAGTTAATCTATAGATCAGGTTTGGATGTATTGTTAGTAGAATGGGTTAATCTAGGCTAACACTACTAGATGTCCAAGGGTGGCTTTAGTCGGCCCTACTAGTGACCTGTTCCCTCTCTATAAACCAAATTACAAGAATTTAGTCTGTCACTCTAAAAAATTATCAATTCTAGGCCCATTAAATAATATTTTCCTATTTATTTGCACTTCACCTTGAATAACCAGCACAAGGCCTTCGACTACCCAAGGATTAATGTGATATCTACTAGTTAAGAATTCATCTCCTTCTAGGTCTCAAATTCTTCAACAGATTTTAACAATTTAAATGGCCAATTTAAATAGTAAATTAAGATCTGGTATTAATATCATCACAATATTTAAACATATTTTGTTTTTAATTCTCCAACAAATTTAATATCATCTTATTTATCTTTTCATAATTGAAAGGAGAAAGAAAAGTAACTACTCAGAACACATTGAATTTAAACAACAAAACATATAAAGAAAACTTTGAATCAAAATTACAAATACTTATCTCAAATGTTTCTCCAACTGAACCTCTGATTCCTTCTGACTCCAAAGCGAAATAGACTTCAAAAGCACCAACTCTTTCAAACTCTCAATACAAACTCTAAATAAAATAAACTCACTAATTTATGAAGGAAAGTAAACTAAAAGTGTGGCCCTAAAATTTCTCTCTAATTCTCTCTCTAGTTTTTAGCTTCTTATTGGGCTTGGGCATTTTTCTCTGTTGAAATGGCCTCCTATTTATAGGTTTCAAGGGTTGCCTAAAGCTTCTCTTAAAAATGTGTCTAAGTTCAATGAATCTTCTAGAAAGTGTGTATGGCGCCTAGGCACTGGAATCTGACACCTAGACGCCGGAATCCGCATCCAGTTCTTTACACCTCTTCACTTTGGATCGCACCTCTTCACGATCCAAACCGTTTCCAAGCGTCTAGATATAATGTATCACATGTCCTATAATCCAGGAATAACTGCCAATCTTCTACATGATCCAATAACTGCTCTAACCGTCAAAATAACCGCCCAAAGTAGTTACAAAAACCGTCACAGATTTTGGTATCGAGCTGGCGCTTAGGCGCTGGATTCTGGCGCCAGGCTCGTTATTTTGGCAATTTTACATTTTAGCTTCATTTTTGCTCCTTTTTCATCCTTTTTCATCTTTTTTTCCTTTTTGAATATTTTTACATCACCTGCATCCAAAAACATAAAATACCTTTCATTAAAGCATAATATCCTTAAAAATTTTATAAAAATCAAGGCATAAAAACAAGTGTTTTTTTTTCATGGATTAGGTTCACATTAGCATTATTATTATTCCAATTGAAATTTGGGTGATTCTTCCAACCAGAGTTATAATAATTCGAACAAGGGTTATTAGGTCTATTAATCGCGTTTAAAGTCTCATAAGGTGTTTGAGATTCAATTATCTGCCCAAATGAATTTTCCTCTAAAACTGGGGGTGGTTGAGAATAATTCAATCAATAATGATCTATTTTCTTAGAAAGTACTGCCATTTGAGAAACTATCATAGTCATCATATCAGAATCATGAAAACTAGCTACTCTCTTAGGATTTACTCGTTCAGAGGGCCATTGAAAATTATTAGTAGCCATCTCTTCAATCAACGAATATGCTTCATTGAAAGGTTTTGACATTAATGATCCACCAGCAGCAACATCAATAATTGATCTCAATGATCCCGCTAATCCATTATAAAAAGTTTGAATTATTAACCAATCTGGCAAAGCATGGTGTGGACACTTCCTAAGAAGATCTTTAAACGTCTCCCAAGCTTCATATATTGACTCTCCTTCAAACTGGCCAAAAGATGTGATATCATTTCTTAATTTCACAGTTTTTTATGGAGGGAAATATTTTGATAGAAACTTTTGAGAAAGTTCTCCCCAAGTTCTAATAGATCCAGGTGCTAATGAGTTTATCCACGCCTTAGCTTTATCCCTTAAGGAAAAAGGAAAAAATCTAAGTCTCACAGCATCACTCGACACTCCATCATATTTAAAAGTAGCACAGTTTGAAAAAACTAGCGAGATGTAAATTTAGGTCTTCATTAGGTGTTCCTCCGAATTGATTATTTTGTACCATTTTGATAATAGCAGGTTTAAGTTCAAACGAATTAGCTGCAACATCAGGATTTTGAATAGTTATATGAATTTCATCTGTTGTTGGGTTAGCATAATCTCTTAAAGGTCTTGGCAAATTTCCAACATTAATATTCTGATTCTCTTGACTATTCGCCATTTCACAGTAATTTTCAATTTGTTTTTGTTGTTTTTAAATTTTTCTAATAGTACGCTCTAACTCTGAATCGTGAGGTATCAAACCTACAGATCCACTACTATGCATATAAAATCACACTAAAAAGTAAATAAGCACACAAATATACTACAAAGAAAAGGTTTTCAGTTACTACAATATCTATAAATAAGTACCGTATATCTACCTCGCATGCAACAGTGCCAAAACCTTGGTGCGACTTTATATATTATGCAAGAATTTATGAATTCAGATTTATATATTTTTATATTGAATTAGTAAAGTCACAAAATCAATGCAAGTATATGTATCATATTAATTAATACAGGGCTCTAATGGAGTCCTGGTTATCGATCCCACAGGAAGGTGAACAATCTTTAAATCAGATAATATAGCACTAAATTCCAATACCAATTGTAATAATTGCTCAAGTGTACTACAACTAGTTAATGCAAAGTACGGTAATAATAAAGCTACTAAAATTACTTCTACTTACTGAACTAATTTAACTAACACACACTAGCTTATGTGATTTATAAGATACTTCTATATGAAAAGTGTCTTCCTTCCTGCATAAAGATTATGATTTGTGGATGATGAAGAATGTTAAACTTTTGTATTGTGTCAAATAGGGGCATTTTTACTTCTTTACCCTTAAAAGAGTACCCCCTCTTCCAAGAAAGTAAAGAACATTACCATATCTTAAGTTTAGTCACTAAATCTAAGGCTAGGCTAGGAGGATACCGACTCTCACTACAGAGCTCCCACACACCCTTCACCCGAAGGCTGACCATAGGCTTTAGTTACCAATCTTAAGACCAAATTGGGGATCCCATTCTGTCACCATGAAACCTCCAACTTGAAGTCCATCAAAACTCATTTCCCTATTTATTTGCACTTAATCCCCATGAAATACGCAATTCATTCATGGACATTAAATGGGTTCTTCAATCTTGTTGTAGAACATTCAATTCTTTATGGAATTAATATTCCTCAACATGTTTTAACGATTCATTTGGCCGGATTAAAAAGTAAATTAAGTTCCAAATGAAAGAAACATCACAACTTCTATATACTTAAAGGGCACATCAATTCCACATCACCACATCATCACTACTTTATGCAAGAAGAAAGGCAAGGGAAACATTCTCAAATCATGGAGAAGATATAAGAGCAAATGGATTTTATATAAGAAAGAAGAGTCATACAAACCATAATAGTAAATACAACTTATCTCTTCCTCTTCCCCAAGCAAATTCCTTTAAAGTTTCCTTGATTCCTCTTCCTATTCTTTGCAACACTTAATTATCTCCTTGGAATAAAGATGAAGAAGAAATCTCTCACTTTACTCCATCTTCTCCCCTCCTTAGAGAAGAATCTCTCTTAAAATCACAAACCCTAACTCTCTCTCACAATTTCCTTACACTCTCTACAGCAATCCTCCTCTCTATTTTCATCTTGAACACTTAATTTTATGTTAGGAATGAATTTCCCAAGAGTTTCTTCAAGCACCTCTTCAAAAATCTGCCAAAACTCTTGAATTTGAAATGAACCGACATAGGGCACCGACGGTGTCCTATAGTGCCAATAATTTCTGGAGGTTTTAGAATAGGGCGCCGTCGGTGCCCATTCTGGCGCCGATGGTGCCAATGGCTGTTTGCCTCTAAATTGCTCCATTTTGCTCCAAATTTGTTCCTTTTTGCATCTTTTCACTCCACTCACCTATATTCATCATACCTGCAACAAACCATGAAAAATACCTTCCTTTAAAGTGAAATATCACCAAAAATAGGTAAAAACATATAGCTAAAAGAGTATATATTTTTGATGCATTAGATGCCCATTTTTATATAAACAGGGAAAGGATCTTATAATTCGAAGATGTGTACCTTTGGAAGAGACTTATGAAATTATTCAAAAATGTCATGATTCTGATTATGGGGGACATTTTGAAAGTGATAAAACTGCATATAGAATATTATAATCACGATTTTATTGGCCTGCAATTTTTAAGGATGTGAATGTTTATATTAAAAATTGTGATAGATGTCAAAGTGTAGGAAATATTTCTAGAAGAAATGAGATGCCCCTCAATTAAATGTTGGAAGTTAAAATATTTAATGTTTGAGGACTAGATTTTATGGGACCAGTTACACCATCTTTCAAAAATGTTTATATTTTGATAGCAGTAGACTATGTTTCCAAATGGATTGAAGCTATTGCTTTACCTCGATGTGATGCTCAAAGTGTTGCAAAGTTTTTAGAAAAGAATATATTTTGCAGATTTGGAATACAAAGAGTAATAATAACTGATGGGGGAAGTCATTTTAGAAATGCGATTTGGGAAGTTAGCAAAGAAATATCAAATTAATCATCACATTGATATTGCTTATCATCCGCAGACAAGTGGTTGAATTATCCAATCGTGAAATTAAAAGAATATTGGAAAAAACTGTTAATCCAAATAGAAAGGATTGGTCAATCAAACTGGATTATGCTTTGTGGGCCTATTGGACTGCTTACAGAGCACCTATAGGAATGTCCCCATATAGGCTGATTTTTGGAAAAGCTTGTCATTTACCTTTTGAACTTGAGCATAAAGCATATTGGGCTATTAAAGAGTTCAATTATAATTTGAAAGATGCTACTGAAAAGAGATTATTGCAATTGAATGAGCTTGAAGAAATAAGGAACGAATCTTATGAAAATGCTAAGATTTATAAGGAAAAGATGAAGTTATCGCATGATCGGAAGATTCTTACTAAAAATCTTGTACCAGGACAAAAAGTTTTACTGTATAATGCTAGATTGAGAATATTTTCTAGAAAACTTAAGTCTAGGTGGATGGGTCCATTTATTGTGATAAAAGTTTATTCTTATGGAGTTGTAGATATTCAAGATCCTAAGACTGGAAAAGCATTTAAAGTTAACGGACATATACTTAAATCATATTTTTAGTCAATAAATCTAAATCTGATAATAATTTGATGTTGGGTCACTCAGAATGAGTTCTGGGTATGTCAGGCTAAAGTCATTAAAACAAGCGCTTTGTGGGAGGGAACCCATAAATATCGGTGTGCTTTGCTTTATGTTTATTTTGTGTACTTTGTTTGGTTTGTTTTATATTTTTAGTGGTAGTAATTTGGAGTTTTTAAACTATAGTTGAGTTTATTTGACCTTAATTGATGATTTAGAGAATTCAGAATGAAAATTTGGACACTTAGCAGACCTGTGCTAAATTGAGCACTAGCGGCTAAGCGCCGACTGGTTGGCACTTAGGCGCCGTAGTTATAAAAAACGTGAAAAATGGGGTTCTAGAAGCCTAGATCGTGGGGTAGTGGTTTTGGAAGTTATTTTGGAGTTTTAAAACGTCTTAGGGCAGTTTCAGCACTTTCCAAGTCTATAAAAAGGACCTAATTTAAGAGAAACACTTGCCCCAAGTCCTATTTTCATTTCTGAGTCTTAAGAAAAGAGTTTTGAGTGCATCATGTCTTCCTGGGAGAATGAGATTAAGAAGAAGCAAGATTCTGACAAGAGTAAGTTCTTTAGTGACAGTGTTAAAGAGTAATTCAATGGATATCTCAGTGTTAGTATTCAAGGGTTTGCTGAAATAATTACAAAAATTGAAGCCTGAATGACTTCAATGGAAGGAAAAATCCATGGAAGTAACCTACATTTGGAGCAGATGGAATGGCAACTCAAGATGCAATTCAGTCATTCAAGGTACGTGGAAGAAGCGGATAAGGCGATGTTTCTGAAGAACAAATGAATTGAAGAAGATGATTTAAGGATGAACATTTATCGCCTGTTTTATCAGATTTATATTCCATAAGGGTCAAATGAGAATCATAATGGTTCGAGATATAATCCGCCTAATGGAGAACAAAATTAAGAGCGCTTTGTTATTATTTTTTTAGTGTTCTTATGTGTTATATTTAGTGTTCATGTGTGTTATGTTTGGTGTGTTTAGTGTTTATATTTAAGTATTAACTAAGCCTGATGATGTGATGGTTACATCCTAGAGATGTATACTTATCAGTTTGAGATTAAAGTCTCTTGTCTTTGGAGAATTTCATCCTTTATGTGTGGATAGAAATTCTAGAATTATATTAAGTGTTATGTTTCTATTAATATAAGTTTGTGTTTGTGTGAAATTTGTGTGGAATCAGTGGATATTAAATTTTGATTTGGAATATTGGAAGATTTATGTGGGGAGAAATAATTATTCTGGAATAATTAAGGGTGATTAACAGAGTTATTTAGTGCATACACCTTAATTATGAAAATCTGGGTACTGGCAGCTAAGCGCTAGAGTGCCAGCGCTTAAGCACCAGATTTCACAGTTAAGCACCGAGGGGTTCGCGCATAGGCGCCAGTTCGTGAAAATTGGTTCCCAACAGTTAAAACCCAAAAATTGCCATTTTTAAACCCCCCATCATCTTCAACCTTCGGTTTATCGAGAAAGAGGAGCCTAGGGCATCATATTGTGGATCATTTAAGAGCCGATCTCAACAAAAATTGTTAGATTTGGATTCCTTGAGGTAAAAGCACTAGTCCTAAGTAAAAATTTTTTGATTTTCACCATATATTTTGAGTACATTTTGGAAAATCTTAAAATCACTATTCATGGTGAAAATTTGAGAAAAAACTTGAGAAATTGCTTGGATTTAGTGAAAATATCTATTTAAAGATAATTTAGTAAGTTTAGTTTGATTTTGGAATTTATGGTAAATTTTTTGTGAATTTTTAGAGATAGCTCCAAAGTCAAAGCGTGCGAGAGAAAAGGCAAGATTTGATTTTGATAAATTTGTTAGCACGAGGACTGAGGAATGATACGTTGACGCACTACAGTCACGTAAGTTGATTCCTGAGCGTGTATTTAGTAAGCCAGGAAAAATAATTGAAGATATGATTGCTAGAAGAAACTGTGAGAATTACTGTTGCTTCTCCGCTGTTGCTGTTGTTTCTGTGGTCAGAGAATTTTATGCAAATTTACTGTAGGCATATTTTTAGGTTGTGTTGTACTTTAGAAAAATGGGTAGCCAGCAGAAGTTTTCAGTGAATTTTAGATTTTAAATTTAATTTAAATATGTAAAATTTATAAAGTAGCATTTGATTTTGAAAATGATTTTAAGTTTAAAAATTTTAAGATATGAAATCAAACCGATCTCACATCCCAAATAGTTTATAAGGGCAAGCCCCTACAGTTGATTACATCTTAAATGACGGGAATCATTTAAGAAAACTCTCGATAATGATCAGTAGTTTTGCTCTCTAGAATTTCAAAGTTTAAGGTTTCAAACAAATTGGATTTTGGAAATTTCAATAGGGAATAACTCAAATTTAGAACAGTTTATTTTAGGAGTCCAAAGGAAGAGAAGTAGGGGATGTCACGGACCCGAAGTGAACTTCGGTGACTTCCCAAACTATCCTAATGTTGGGCTTGATTTAAGAGTTTATTTAATGTTGTAATCCTGCCAATTTTAATTAATTAGGACTTATGTTTGTATGATATAATCACACAAGTAGCCTTGAAGATGTGAGGCTTTATGTCATACCAAACGACTACCTCGGAATCCTAAGACGAGTTAGGGCCTAATTTACATAATATGATTATGCAAATGTCTAACGAAAAGTTGAGGATTTATGTTGCACTAGGAAAACTACCTCAAAAATCTATGGCTTTTTTATTTAATTCTAAGAAATGTTTAGCTGATGTAGACACAGGTTTTGCGGATGATGATGGCCGTGCTGCCCACTATGCTCCAAGCTCCTTATTGTTACAGAGGTTTAGTTTTAGAAGGTGAAAATTAGGAGATGAGAGAAGTGTTTTGGTTTAGAAGAGTTTTAAAGTTCAAATGTCTTTAATGTTTTATTAGGGGAATCTTAAAGTTGATTATAACAACATCGATTAAGATCCCACCGTTCCATCATTCTGACACCATTATTTTTATCGGATTCACTTAGTCCAGATGAATTTGCTAAACTCAACTGAATGAGTTCCACACTTCCATTTAGACCATGGGAAATCCCGTTAGCAACACGTAGGTTACATCATCCGAGGTATTCCCGATCATCCAATGAGATGTTTTAATTTAATTGCAATTCTAGTTTTGTGTTCTGTTTGTGATTAAATTTTGAGTTGTTTTATATTTTGAAATGTTATGGCAGTGAATTTTATCTTGTTGTAACTTTTAATTTATTTTTGGTTTCAGTTTTGTGGCTATCCTAAAAGTTTCAGTTTTCATGCAACAATCTTGTTTAACATGCAAGAAGAGTAAGGTGTAGCTCATATAAATAAATTGCAATAAAGTAAATTGCATTAAAATAAAAGCGTACCTGGAGGGTCTTCTCGTCATTCCAAGCTGCACTTAAAACACATGTTAAGGCATTTAAATATTTATAACAAGTACCTATGTAAAGCTAAGGGAAAGGTTTTGGTTGTCTACCAAAGTCTCAATCCTATTGCTAGTCATTTCCTATGATGTCTAGGTTCTTGTATTTTGTTTAAGGATGATTTTCTTCATCAAAGAAGAATTAAATTCAATTGTTCTTCTAAAACATCCCATCATATTGAGAAACTGTTTAGGAAGAGTCCTAAACATCTTTTCAATATTTTTGGAATTACTTTGAGTCCAAATGAGTTGAACTGTACTGGTGAATTGATCATCCAAGGATTCAGTTTAGTTTTCCTTCTTGCTGAGTGAATTAGGATGTTTGATTATCCTATAAGTAAAATGACGTTTCACTTGATGCTTTACTTAAGAGTTATAATAATAAAAGCCTTAAAGGTCAAATTAATTTATTAAAGAATTTCAACAATTTAAAATTAGAATTAATGTTTTAAGGTGATTTAATTTAGTTATAAAATTTTAATGAATTTAAGTTTGGAATAGTGTTCAAGTTGTTTTATTCTTAAGTGTTTTGAACCATTTGAATTAAAAGAGGAATTTAAATTATTTAATTTAGACTTTAATGATTTAATTTTAATCTAATTGCAATATTCTGGATTAACTTTTTAATTGGTAGGATTATTATATTAATATTTTTTAAGAATTTATCTTTATGAAATTAATTTTTAATGTTTCAAATTTGTTTTAAATTTACTATCAAGTGATTTTTGAAATTAATAATAATTTTTTTATTTGATTTAATTTTATTTCAATTTAATTATCAAATTATTTAATGTTTTAGGTTTTAATTTAATTAAAGTTCACTTTCCTTTTAATTATTTAATAATTAATTTTAATTATCACTTTAAATTTAATTAAAAAAGTTAAATATTATTAGAGTGATTCATTTAGGGATTTTAGTTTAAGTTATTATAATCTCTCTAAATTATATCCTCATTTAAATAATCCAAATTTTAACTGATTCTTCCAAAATTCAAATTATTTAATTAATTAAGGTTTACTTCAAATATTTTCAAGATGATTAATGGGTTTCTACCCTTTCATTCTCTATGTTTCAATCTTCTAATGAAAATTTTAAAATCAGATATTTTACCTTCCCCTTGATTAAACCTAAATATTAATTAGGGTTAAAATCCTTTAATTACCTTTATGCCCCTTTAGGTTTATTTATTTCATAACTCACTAAGTTGAGCTAAAATGAACTTTAAATTTTTATGTCACTTCACACATATGTCAATTAAGACATTACGGGAGAAAATGTGATTTTTCTGAATTTAATTTAATTTATATAATTATTTTAATGAAAAATAGGGATTTTCAATGGAAATTCAACAACATGACCAAGGAAAGGTTTTTGTCCTTAAGAAAATTATGGGATGTTCCTAATGACCAGAGGACCACTTGGACCAATTTTGGTGATTTTTTGAATTATATTTTATTTATTATAATTATTTTGAGTTTTGGAGTGTTAATTAATTATAAAATAAAATAAAAGTTAAAAAATAGATTTTATATTTTTCTTAAATCTTTCTAACCTCAAGGAGTTCAGAGAAACAAATTTTATAATTTTCTGATTTTTCTTTGATTTATTAGAATTAATTAGTGAAAAGGTTGGAAAATTCATTTTTTAATTCAAAAATTGTTTTAAGCATTTAAAATTCAATATCTTTACTTTGAGACTTGGGAAAAATATTTGGTTTGTTCCTAAGTGATTAGGAGTCAAAATATTACATTTTTATGATTTTTAATATTTTTTTATTTTAATTATTTTTTTAATTATTTAAAATGTTAAAATATGATGGAAAAATGAAGATTTTTAGAAAATTTTAATTTTAATTTTCTAAGGCTCCTCTGATATCAGAGAGGCTCCAAAACTAATTTGGTGAATTTTTAAAGTGTATTTTTGGAGTTATGAATTTTTTAAGTTTAATTTTAGTTATGTGACTTAATTAATCTATTTAGTGGGGTTAAACATTTCCAATTGATTCCAAATTTTTATGTGAGGTCCCTCTGATCCTAAAGATCATTGAAAAATTATTTTCAAGTTCTTTTGATGTGTGGTTAACCCAAATTAATTAAATTTTAATTTTGAGTAATTAGGCCAATTAGGGTTATTCTTAATGAATTAACTCAAAATATAATTATCCTAGGGTTCTCTGGTCCTAAGAAACTTCTCCAAATTTTTCTAGAATTTTCTAAGCAATATGCTAATTAATGGAATTAAAATACCTAAAACAGTGACATAAACTTGAAAAATACATAACTTACGATAGAGATGGCTTCTGACCTTGAAAAATTCAGGGAATGTTCCCATGATCAGAGGCTTCAAAAGCCCTATGGTCTCATGCCATGATGAATTGTCTATGCAAATGCAAAATCAAAATACTGAAATGAGTAAATAATTAATTAAAAATAAAATACTCATCAAAATAACTTGATTTCTTTTCAACATTATTCTCCTCTATTCACTGAGCAAGAGGGTATTTTTAGTTTTTTTTTCTGATTTTTCTACACAAAGATATGGATTTTCTAAGTTCTGGGTATTTAAATAAATAGAAAAAATCCTACTTATCTACTTATCCGACTCAGCGCCATGTCAACCTACGGTGGATCGAAAGACCACGCAGCTTGCTCTTATTTGACGCCGCCATCTGAGTCAGTCGTCACGCGTCCCGCTGTTCCGCTCCTTCCTTTGATCCTACGCAATCCGAGTCGTTCAACAGATACATGCTCGATTGGACAGCGCCTGGTCGTCGTCTACGACTGGTGCGCACCCGTGACCATCCGCACTAAAACCCTAAGAACTCTCTCATTTCTCAATGGATTTTTGTGTTCTTATGCTCTATGGATTCGTCTTGAGGAGACGAACACATCCATACGGTTTACATGCTATGAAATTAAGTAAATCAAAATGGAGAATCTCTGGAAGCTCGGGAGGAAGGAGAGGTCTATACCTTGGCTCTGAGAAGTGAAGCTTCAATCAGAGAGTTGTGGCACCTTCGATTGCACCCAAGGAAGCTCCAGATGAAGTCTCTGGCTTTGGGAAATTGCCTAGGTACAACTTCCACCAAGCCCGATTTCAAAGCTTGGCCGATAGAGAGAATGGCTGGCCTGGTGAGTGGGCTTCCACTGGAGAACTCCTTCTCTTGGTCCTGTGCAGGTGTGGGTGAGTTTAATTTTATTTTGGTGGAAGTTTTAGAGATGTCCTGGTTTTAGGCTGAGAATTGAGCTCCAAAATTGAGCTCAATCAATGGGGTTTAGGGCAGAAGAACAGTGGGGATTAATTGCTCTAGGTTAGGAGAAGGTCCCAGAGCAATTTTGGCAGAGTTTTGTTTAGGTCTGGTTCATCACTTTGTTTGGCCGAGAAGGTGGTGGGTTTAAATAGACATGGCTGGAGGGCCTCCCAGGGGGAGTTAGGGCTTGGGATCAGCTGCTCTATACAAGAGAAGAACAACCATGGTGTTCAATTGGACTAGGACAACTCAGCAAGGAAGAATTGAAAATTTTGGCTCACATGGAGCTCTTGGCCATGGCATTTTCTGGCGACCCAGGCGGCTGGCCGGCAGGGTTAGGTCACCATCTTGATCAGGAGGGTCAGGGGTTGGCAATGGTGTAGTCAATTGGCCATGGACATGTGTAAAGAGTTTAGCTTTAATTGGTATGGGGAGAGGGGTGATTTTGGATCCAAATGGGTCAAGTCATGCAAATGGGTTGGGTTCACCTCTCCAAGCTCTGTTTTGGGCCAAGGGAGATCAGGTGAATCAGCTAGCTTAGTGGGGAAAAGTCACCATCTAAGCATATTTAAGTTTAAGCATGGTTTAGGGGAAACATGGGAGTGCTTAATCACTTTAAGGGAATCAAGAAAGAGGCTCCTCCTTTTGCCCAATATGGTATGGTCACATGAACACCACTCACATGGCTTGCATGGGACTTATGCATGGCTCCATGGCTCCATTTGGCTTAGGGATGGCTTAGCTTGGTTTCATGAAAGTGGGTTTTAAGGATTTTGGATATTTAGGGGTAATGTGGCACATGGCTTAGTTTAGAAAAGTTTAATGATGAATTTGAAACTTAGGGGGTGATTTAAATCAAAGGGATGATGAGATGAAAGTGTCATGTAGGCTTTGGATTGATTTTGGGCCTTTTGAAATCATTTTAGATGGACTTTTAAAATGGCTTAAGGAAGTGGGCCTTTAGGTTTGAAAACAAATTGGTGGATGGAAATTTTGTAAAAGGTTAGGCTAAACAAATGTTGGGTTTAGTTTAGGGATGTGTCATGAATGATTTGGAGTAGGTTTGAAGTAATTTGGAGTTGGATTGAGCTTAATTTGAGCCTTTTTGGTAAAGGGGCCAAAGTGGGTCAAATTGGGCTAACTTGGTTTAAGGTTGGTCTAATGTTAGATTTGATGTAAAATTAATGTTGAGAAATTTTTATGGGAGTGTTACAAAGATTTTTCAATTTTGGTTAGGCTTTGATTTTGGGATTTGGGCCTATTTGGGTTAGGTTAGGGTTTAGGCCAATTTAGGGGATTTTGGTTTTGGGTTAGGTTTGGGTGGAGTTTAGGTTCAAATTTAGGGTAAATATTGTTAGTTTTTTGTTTGTGAGGATATTAGGAAGGTTTTAGAAAAGATTTGGGGCCAATTGGGGTTGAATTGGGTTGGTTTGGGCTAGGTTTAGGTCATGGGCCAAAATTGGGCTTTATGCTTTAAATTGAAATTGGATCCAAATGTCAATCAAATTGGGCTTGGATTTAGTCTAAATTGATATTGGGGATATTGAATTGAAGTTTAGAATTGAATTGGGTCAAAATTGAGGTCAATTGGGTTGATTTAGTTTAACATTGGGTCCACTTTGGGTTAAAAATGGGTCAAATTGGGGGTTTTGATAAAAGTGGGTTAAATTGACAAAATTAGCCTATGGTGTAGTTGAAAAAAATGAAATTAGGGATATTTGGGATTTTTTGGAATTTTCTGGAAATTTTTGGAATTTATGGATTTTTTGGTTAAAAAGGGCATTTTGGGTATTTGGAGGGTATTGGGGGGTATTTTTTGAATTTTTGGTATATTTAGCTATGGATGATCAATTTGAATGGTGGGAAATGTTTAGGATTGGTTTTTAGGAATTTTGGGTAATTTAGGAAATTTTGCAAATTTTGGGTAGTTTCAAGGACATTTGGTAGGTTTGGTGGGTATAGGGCCCCGGGGGTCAAAAATTGAAATTTTAAAAAAATAAAGATTGATCAAGTTTGAGTAGAATGGAATCACTTTGGTTGAGCTATTAAGCCATATCAAGCCCATAAGAGCGATTGGAGGACTCATTTGAGGCATTCACTATGTTGTTCCTAACCCTCTTAGCCAAGGGCCTAGGGGTTACGGTCCATCCATATGAATTACCTACATGAGTCGGGAAGTCAAACTAGGTATGAATGGTTTTAGGCTTTAGAATGTGTGTGAAAGTGTAATGTGTGCGAGTCGACCCCACTGGACCGGACCACCCAGGGTAGTCCTAAGGCCAAAGAGTCCTATAGGGAACTCATCCTTTAAACCTCCACATTTGATCTTAACCCTCCAAGTGACTTAGGGGTTGACCCACAAATTTATATTATGATATTTTAATTTGATTGCGACGAAGCCAAAAACTTGACCCCGCTATATTATATGCATAAAATTGTAATTTATGTTGTGGATGCTACGCAAGTATATGTATCGTATCGAAGTAATACGGGGCTCTAGTGGAGTCACGGTTATCGATCCCACGGGGAAAGAGAAAATTAAATAACGACTAATTTTAAAATAATAATAATAATAATTTTAAAATAGTATACGAAAATTTGGAGTTCTAAATTTAAGCACAATAAAGTAAACTAAGTATCCTAATCAGGTAACTTAACTAAGTAGAAAATTAATATGAATTGCAAGTGCAGGAAATAAAACTAATTGCTAAATAAGTTTTAACTATTCAGAAAAAGTATCTTCCCCCTTGTTTAGAAATTTAAATGATTGACGAATTTAAATAGATAATGTTAAGGTACTGTGACAAATAGAAGCATTCCTATTATTTACCCTTTAGTCCAGGTGTAAAGAATATTGACTAATCTTATGTTTGATTACTGAATCTGCGGCTAGGATGGGAGGATACCGATCGCCACTTCGAGCTCTCACGTTCCCCTCGCCCGAGGACTAACATCTACACTTCAGCTCTCGAACAATAGGACCGAATTGAATATTTTAGTCTGTCACACTAAAATGCTCGATTCTACGCCCGATGATATTATTTCCCTATTTATTTGCACCCTCCTTCCAAGGATTTTGAATTTCCCCGAATATCAGATGTAATTTTTACTATAGTTGATAATCAACATATTTTAACAAATCAAATGGCCAGTTCGAAAAGTAAATTAAGTTTTAAGTAAAAATTATCACAATTTATTAATATATAAAAATACTTCTATTTTTAGTTCATCAAATCACTTAATTTCATAAACAGGGAGAAAGACTAAATAAACTACTCAGAATGCATGGAAACTAAACTAAGCATGGATTTCATTTAAAGTTAAAAATAATAAATACAAATACTTATCTTAATTTATCCCCAAGCAGACTCCTCGCAGTTCCTTTGACTCTTCCTTCCAGTACAGCACGACTCACTAACTCACTAAATACTCAAAATAACTCACTTATAATACTCAAAGACTCTCTAAGACTCACTAAGACACACACAGACTGCACTAAATGACACAAAAGTAACACAAAAATAACACACAAAAGACTTAATTTCGGCTTCTATATATAGAGGTGAGCAAAGGACCAAGAGATGTGTAAGCATCCTTTCAAAAAGTATCCAGGTTCAATGTATCTGCACCATTTGAACTAGCTCGCCGTCGGCGACTTCAGCACAATTTGAATGATTTTGCTCCAAATTCGCTCCTTTTTATGATTTTTGCTTTTATCACATAAATTATTCATTCCTGCAATAAAATAAAGAAAATACCCTTCTTTAAAGTGCAATTTCATCAAAAATAGGTATGAATTTCTTAATAAAATTTTCAGCGATCAAAATCCCCCAAACTTACTTATTACTTGTCCTCGAAGTAATTTTTAGTACTACATAAAAATAATGAGTTTTATAATAAGATTTTTCAATTTAAATAACTATGAATTAGATTAATTAATATCATAATAAAGTTAAATAAAAATAATTCATGTATTTTAATTAATCTTATAGAAAGAAATTATTTAGTCATCAGGTCTAAGATTTCTAGCTTACTATTTATTTCAGGAATGACTATATTTAAAAGAATAACTACTTATGATATTCATATGATAAGAAATTCAAGAAAATACTATTAGGTAAAATTATAATCCATAAACATAAGTTTGGAAATATCTAAGTTTTTCCCTTTAGGTTAAATCAAATGAAGCCAATTTTTGATAAGGCATCTCCTCAAGCTTCTCCTCATTTTTCTTTTTCTTTTTCTTTTTCTCTATTTTTTTTTTAATGAGGATTACTGTATCTGGAGAGCCTGTTAATAATTTTGAACTTCATTTTCATCTTCCTAAATTTGAAACTTAGAAATATTTCTTAGCTTATATATACTTCATAGTTTTCACTTCATTGATTTTCAATCTTTTCTTTTTCACTTGAATACTTAAGAATTTTAATTTTAGAATATAGTTTTCCTTACTAAAAATAGTTTACTATATTCTTATTCCCTTTAACCAAATACTTTATTCTATTTCATTAATTAAAGTACTAGAAATATTTTATTTAACCTTTTCTAATAATTAAATAAAATAATTCATATTAAATCAAATTGAAAAATTTGCTATAAAAATCATTTTATAATCATTTGAAAAATAGAACTTGAGAATAAGTTAATAACTAAATTTGTATTTTACTCTCCCACCAAAATTAAATTTTTATATCTATTCTAAATAATGAATAAGAAGGAAAGTAAATATAATCATACCATTGAAGTTTAGGTATTTCTTTTTTTCTTTGAAATTTTTGCAGGCTTTTTCATTTTTCATTGAACTTGTACTGTTAGTATTCTCTATATATATATAACAATTTAAAGAAAATGCAGGGATAAAACCTAAGATAAGTATTAAACATAACAATTAAAATAATTCTACACTACACATATGAATTAATAACATATTAAAAACAATTGAACTAACAAATTAACAATTTTAAAAACTTAAAACAATACAAAATAAAATAAAAACATATTAAAGAAAACTAACATCCTAATTAACATAAAAACAAATGTAATTAACTAACACAAAAACAAAAACTAACTACTATAACAATCCAAGCAGATTAATCTAACTAAATAACCAATGTCTCAAAATAAAGTACTGAATTATTACAAACATATACAGTTCTCAAAATAACTTACATCAAACAAATAAAATACAAAAAGTCCTAATCTTCAGCATCGAAGTCCCAAACTATATCATCTCCCCACGATCCGTAAGTCGTCGAGAAGGCGAAGCGAGGTGATACCGAGTGTACACAGGGCATTCGGAAAGACTACATCTAAATCTCCACTCCTATAACGACGTTCGGCTTCATAATATGCAATCTCGTATTCGAATGTCGCTGGAGTTATTCACTATCATAATCATGTCTCCTCTCCGGATTATCGATCCTTTGATCAAAATGATCAAACCTTCTCCCCATGGTCTCTCCAAGCCGCTCAAAACTCTTCCTATGCAGAGTCAATTCATTCATCAGATCTTGTAAGGTAGGGGTGGTAGGCTCAGGAGGTCCATAGCTAGTAGAGGGTATATCTCTACTTGATTGAGTAAAATAACTTCTTACTCCTGCTCTCCACTCTTGATGGGACTCATGCTTCTTAATGTTAGCAGCTGTAAGTGGTTTCATTGGTTCCACCCATTCTTCATCATCTCTAGCCTCAACTCCAGAGAGTTGGCAGAGTGCAAAAATCAATCCAGGGTGGCCCAATCCGGCTCCACTCTCATTTCGAGGCGTGGCCAGGATGTTCTGACAAATAACCCTCCCGATGTTGATGCTTCTGTTATTCTGAATGCAGAAATTCAGAATTGCTCTATCTCGTGTTACCTCACTATGGTGATATGTGGGTAACAGGGTAGAACAAATGAAGTAATGCCAGGCTTTTGATACTGCATTTAATTTAGAAAGAGGAAAATTCACTCTTTCCTACTGCTTTATTTTCCATACTCCGGTCCCATCAGTGAGAAAGTTAATGACTTCCTCCAGTGGTCCTTCCATCGTTCCAAAAGTTTCATACTCGCTAAAGTGCGAGTCATGAACTTCATAGAACACGTTAATTCTAGCAGCATTAAAATCTACAAAAAAACCCTCGTACCTTTACGAGTGCATCTTCGACTAGCGATCAATTGGCATAAAATTCTTTCACCACTTCTACAGCTGCTCTATACTGAACATAACAGAAATTTTCCCAGCCTCGTTCCTTTATAATTCGCTCTACTTCTCCTCCCGGATTTTTGAATACTCAATCCACAATGCACTTTCTTCCTTATATATTTTCAAAATATTTTGCTTGTGCTCGTGCGTTGATGAATCGGTTTTCGTCGAACTCTACTCGACGTTTCTGTCGTGGAGCCATTCGATCAATCTGTGAAAATCACGAAAATTTTCACTAAACTTAAAAATAATCCTAAGAAGGCTTCTACAATATTTGTAAGCAATTTAAATCAAATTCCATGGATTTCCACCGAATATTTCTTCCACATTTTGATTTTTCCCAAAATTTGCAATGTGGTGAAAATACATGGTGAAAATCAAAAATTTTTGCATAGGAGTGAAGCTCTTACCAAGAGAAGATGAAATCCGGTGTTTTTGAGTGATAAAATCGCTTCAAATCCAATATCTCTCAAGCCCTAGGTCTGTTTTTGCGAAAATTGGAGGTTGGGGATGATGAATAGTGTTTTTGACCGGTCAAATATATGTTTTTTTCTACCTCGCTGTCAGCGAGATTTATCTCGCCGTCGGCGAGCTAATATTTTTCAGAACCAAAAACTTTCGGGAAAAATCCGCTGTCGGCAAGATTTTCTTCGCTGTCAGCGAGATCGATCTCGCTGTCGGCGGGATTTTTCTCGCCGTCGGTGAGATTCCAAAAATTTTAAATTTCTAAAATTCGTCACTTATTTTCGTCCTATATTTGTCTTATATTATATTTTCGATCACAACATTTACTAATTTAATAAGAAGATTAGCTATTTATACACAAACAAAATCACACAACACAACAAATTAACTTTAATATTGAAATCCATGAGACATACAAACTAACATAATTTTTAGACTCTATAATCAAACTTCAAACGTAAATCCTTACTACTAATCAGCATCGCAAACCAAACCACGACACACTAAATGCTGATACAAACTATGACGCATATCTCAATTAAGTTTGAGATATTCAAATCATCACTCCAATCATAATAAAAATCTAAATCAAATCAAATAACATAAACACAAACATACTATAGAAATCTTTACTACTACTCTTCAAGGTCAGAATCTTCATTTTCTCTGATATTTCCGATATGACGATGATGCACAAATAAATTATAGAAAGGCCTGAAGGGAAATTCCAAGGCGATTCTTCGGTGATCCAACCCTTCTGTCTCGGTAAATGAAGAAAGCTAGCTTCCGAGTGTCCGAGAATGATCGAAGTGTTCCTTCATCCTCCGATCAATGTGATCAAATAAATCAGATATATTGTCGATTAAATCTCTCACATTCTGTAGTTCTTTCTCCATTCCATTAATTTTTTCATAAGTAACTCCGTTTTATCTGAAATAGGCCTTGCTATAGGATGATTCTGTGAAGCTCTATCAGAGATAAATGTAATATCTTCATTATTGTCCAAAGTAGGGAACATATCTGTAGGATCAAGCGGCTTCCAAGGTAACAATACCTTTTCCCAAGCTTCATAAGAAACACAGTACCGGTCGCATAATGCAAAAATAGTAGATGGGTATCCTAGTCCGTGAACTGACCCATGCACAATTAACCCCAATGCAGACTTAACAATTATTGATCCCACGTCAATAGGCAATCCAATTTGAATACAATAATTCAATATAGCGCATTCTTTCGAAACCTTGTTTACCCTCATAGTAGGTAACAATTTAGATGAGATGAAAAAGTGTCAGTGCTTCGAGACAGGATTCAAAAGTGATGCAGAGAAACTAATATACTCGTCTTCACTCATTTTCCAATCTTTTGTTTCATCTGTCAGATATCGAAATATCTCATTCATATTATATCGAGAAGGCACAAAATTTGAATAATGACATACCTGGGTGTTTTCTATAGAGAATAACTCATTTACTATGGATGGAGTAAACGTCACTCATCTTCCTTAGATGTAGATATTCCCATTATTGATCTCATGTAAATTAGAGTAGAACTCTTTCACAACTGGAATAACAACAGCGGACGTAGTGTAACAGAATACCTCCCAGTGCCGCTGTGCGATCATATCTTCTATCTTCATAGTGGAATTCTCTAATCCTCGATTAACAAATCCCCGTTCCGTAATAACTCTTTTCTTCACCAAAACCTTGTTGAAGATCCGCTGCGCTTCCGCACTCACAAATTTCCTCTGGTTAAACACTCCAGATTTTGAAGAATCTAAGAATTTGGAGGCCATTATGGTGAATGGAATGAATTCTATTGAAGAAGGCAGACTTAGAATGGTTTAAGAATGGTTTTTCACTAAGGATTTGGTGTTGAAACCGTCCAATTTGGCTTTAAAGTATATATAACTCATTTTTATAACTTCCTCGCTGTCGGCGGGAGGTTTCTCGCCGTCGGCGACTTAGTTATAAAAACTGCATTTTAGGTTCTCACTGTTGGCGAACTCATTTCTCGCTGTCAGCGAGCTTATAAATAAACTGAATTAGGAGCGAACCTCGCTGTTGGCGAGTATCGACCTCGCCGTCGGCGAGATTTCAAAATAATGTCCAATTTCGCTCTAAATCGAATAATTTCTTTTCTCATCATAATGGTTCGAATATGTGACGATTCTTAATACAATTTGAGTAGTAAAGTTTCAATAATATAAACTAACTATTAAAATACAATAAAAATAGATAACTAATATGGGTTGCCTCCCATAAAGCGCTTGGTTTAACGTCGTCAGCCCGACCTAATTTCAATTATTAATCAAGTCGACTAAGCATTAAAACCTCTTTATAGTTAGGTCTTATACCTTCGAAATATGGTTTTAATCTATGTCCATTAACTTTAAATTTATGTCCAATTTTTGGATCTTCGATCTCTATAGTTCCGTATGAGAATATTTGAGTTATGGTGAAAGGTCCTAACCATCGAGACTTCAATTTTCCAAGAAATAATTTCAATCTAGTATTATATAGCGTAACTTCCCGTCCCGGTTCAAAATTTCTCCGATTAATCTTCCGATCATGCCATAATTTCATTTTTTCTTTATAAATCCGATCATTATCATATGATTCATTTCTTAATTCTTCCAATTCATTTAATTGCAGCAATCTTTTCTCATCAGCTTCCTTCATATTATAATTAAATTCTTTAATCGCCCAATATGCTTTATGTTCTAATTCAACTGGTAAGTGGCATGTTTTTTCATATATAAGCCTGTAAGGAGTCATTCCAATCGGATTTTTATAAGCGGTCCTATAAGCCCATAATGCAATGTCTAATCTAATAGACCAATCCAACCTATTTAGGTTTACAGATTTTTCTAAAATACGTTTAATCTCACGATTAGATACTTCGACTAATCCGCTAGTACGTGGATGATAAGCGAGTGGATATCTTATGAGTAATATTGTATTTTTCTACTAGTTTGTGAATGTATTTATTTCTAAAATGAGTTCCTCCGTCGATGATAATCACTCTCGGAATTCCAAATCTAGTAAAAATATTTTTCATCAGAAATTTTGAAACACTCTTAGCATCACACCTAGGTAAAGCTTGTGCCTCGATCCATTTGGAAACATAATCAACAGCTACTAATATATATGAGTTTCCAAACGAAGGAATAAAAGGTCCCATAAAATCTAATCCCCAAACATCAAAAATTTCAACTTCTAATATAAAATTTAGAGGCATTTCGTTTCTTCTAGATATATTTCCTACTCTTTGGCATTTATCGCAAGTTTTAATATATCTATATACATCTCTAAATAGAGTAGGCCGAGTAAAATCCGGATTGTAGAATCTTATAAGCGGCTTTATCGATCCCAAAATGTCCTCCAAAATCGGAATCATTACATTTTTGAATAATTGGTTCAGTTTCTTCATAAGGTACACATCTTCTAATAATTAAATCTTTACATTGCTTATATAAATATGGTTCATCCCAAAAATAGGTTTTCGTATCATGGATGAATTTTTTCTGTTGTTGCAAAGTTAACATAGGTGGTAAAATATTACTAACTATATAGTTTACTATATCAGCATACCATGGTATTTTCCACTCATTGATATTATATAGTTGTTCATCAGGAAAACTGTCTATAATTTCATTTTCAATATCAGATAATTCATGATTTTCTAATCTTGATAAATGATCCGCAATTTGATTATCGGTTCCTTTCTTATTAACGATCTCAAAATCGAATTCTTGCATTAATAGCATCCATCTAATTAATCTTGGTTTGGAATCTTTCTTTTGCATTAAATATTTGATAGCAGAATGATCAGTATGCACGATATATTTTGTTCCAATCAGATAAGGTCTAAATTTATTAAAACCATATACTACCGCTAATAATTCTCTTTATGTGACTGTATAATTTATTTCAACATCATTTAGAGTTTTACTAGCATAGTATATAACTTTAAAAATCTTTTCATATCTTTGCCCAAGAACTGCTCCTACAAGCATAATCACTAGCATCACACATAAGCTCAAATGGTTTCTCCCAGTTAGGTGAAACTATTATAGGTGTTGTAATTAATTTTTTTTTAAGAGTTCAAAAGCATTCAGGCATTCGATTGTAAATTCAAATTTCTTGTCCTTTTCGAGAAGTTGGCATAGAGGTTTAGTAATTTTTGAAAAATCTTTTATATAGCGTCTGTAGAATCCAGCATGTCCAAGAAAACTTCTTACCCCTTTTACCGTATTTGGAAGTGGTAATTTAGCTATAACTTGAATTTTTGCAAGGTCCACTTCCATGCCTTTTTCCGAAATTTTATGCCCTAATACAATGCCGCCAGCAACCATAAATTGACATTTCTCCCAATTTAGAACTAAATTTATTTTCTCACATACTTCTAATACTTTTTCAAGATGAGTTAAGCATGTGTCAAATGATGTTCCAAATACAGAGAAATCATCCATAAATACTTCTATTACATTGTCAATTAACTTACTAAATATAGACATCATACATCTCTGGAATGTTGCTGGTGCATTACATAATTCAAAAGGCATTCTTAGAAAAGCGAAAGTTCCATAAGGACTAGTAAATGTAGTTTTCTCTTGATCCTTAGGAGCAATTTGTATTTGATGATAACCGGTGTATCCATCTAGAAAACAAAAATACTTATGTCCGACTAATCTATCTAACATCTGGTCTAGAAATGGTAAAGGGAAGTGATCTTTCCTGGTGGCGGTATTTAATTTTCTATAATCAATACATATACGCCAACCAGTAACTTGCCTTATAGGAATAAGGTCGTTATTTTCATTGGCAGTGACGGTCACTCCTCCCTTCTTAGGAACACAGTGAATTGGGCTTACCCAAGCACTGTCAGAAATAGGATATATAATACCATTATATAACCATTTTAAAATTTCTTTCTTAACTACTTCTTTCATTATCGGGTTTAATCTCCTTTGGGGATCTGCTTTAGGTTTATGTTCATCATCTAAAATAATTCTAAGCATACAAATTGAAGGACTAATTCCTTTAATATCTGCTAAAGTCCAACCAAAAGTTTTTTTATATTTTTTTAAATTTTCTAAAAGTTTTTGTTCTTGAGATTCGTTTAATGCAGATGAAATAATAACTGGTAAAGTTGAAGAATTACCTAAATAAGCATATTTCAAATGATCATGTAATATTTTTAGCTCAAGTTCAGGAGGTTTAATAATTGATGGAACTATATTCTTGTCAGTATTTTCAGTATTATCCAGAAATTCAAATCTTTCCTGAATATAATCTATTTCTTCATTATTATCTTCAATTAATTCAGTATTTTCTTTTTCTAAATTATCTTCGTAATATTCCTTAAAATGTTTGCGTTGTAATTGTTCAAGTATTTCCATCCGAAAACATTCATCATCTTTTTCTAGCGCAGGATATTTCATTGATTTTGCAATATTAAAGGTAACTTTTTGGTCATTTACTCTCAAGTTAATTCTCCTTTCTGAACATCAATCATAGCTTTTCCAGTAGCTAAAAATGGTCTTCCTAAAATGATAGGAATTTCTTTATCTTCCTCCATATCTAAAACAATAAAATCTACTGGGAAGATAAATTTATCTACCTTTACTAACACATCTTCAATAACTCCCTTAGGATAAGTAACCGAACGATCGACTAATTGAAGGGTTACTGAAGTAGGTGTAATTTTTCCTAATCCTAATCTCTTAAAAATCGATAGAGGCATTAGATTGATGCTTGCTCCTAAGTCACACAAAGCTTTTCCATAAAATTTTTCTCTTATAGCGCAAGGTATAGTGAAACTACCAGGATCTTTCAATTTTTCAGGAAGCTTCTTCGAATAATAGCACTACACTCTTCACTAAGTGCGACCGTTTCATTATCAGTGAATTTTCTTTTCTTATTTAGAATATCTTTCATAAATTTTACATATTTTGGCATCTGATCTAAAGCTTCGACAAAAGGTATATTGATCGTTAATTTCTTTAGTATTTCAAGGAATTTAGCAAATTGTTTATCTTTTTTATGTTGAGCTAGTCGTTGAGGAAATGGTGGTGGAGGTGTTTCAACAGAAATTTTCATAGGTATTAAAGGATGTTCCAAGTTTGAATCTTGTTGATTTGTTTCCTTTTCAATTTCCACTTCCACATTTTGGCTTTTAAGTTCTTTTTGAATTTGAGGTTCTAATTCTTTTCCACTCCTTAGTTGTATTGCTTTAATTTGTTCTTTTCCTTGATCTTTAGGATTTATTTCCACATTACTAGGAAAAGTTCCAGGTATTCTATTATTTAGCGCAGTAGCAATATGTCCAAGTTGAGTTTTGATATTTTTAATAGATGTTCCTTGAATTTGTAGTTGATTTCCTTGAATTTGTAGTTGATTTCCTTGATTTTGTAGTTGATGACCCATATTCAAAATTAATTCATCCATAGATAATTTCTTATCTTTGAATTGTGGGTTATTGTTATTAAATCCGAGTGGGTAATTAGGTTTATAGTTTGGATTTGTTTGATTAGGTTGATTCATCCATTGTTGATTAGATGTGTTATTCCAATTAAAATTTGGATGAGTTTTCCAACCAGGATTATAATAGTTTGAATAAGGGTTATTAGTTCTATTATTAATAGCATTTAAAGTTTCATAATTACATTGAGATTCTATGATTTGTCCAGATGAGTTTTCTTCTAAAGTAGGAGAGTAGTTCATTCCAAAATGATCTAATTTCTTAGATATAGCAGCAATTTGAGAAGCTAACATAGATATTGCATCGTTTTCATGAATGCCGGCTATTTTTTTCAGATTTACTCTATCAATGAGCCATTGGAAATTATTTGTTTCCATTTCTTCGATTAGTGCATAAGCTTCATCAAATGGTTTAGACATTGATGAACCTCCAAACGACGAAGCATCGATGATTGATCTTAAAGATCCCACTAATCCATTATAAAAGGTTTGAATAATCAGCCAATCTGGTAGCGCATGATGTGGGCATTTCCTAAGAAGTTCCTTAAATCTCTCCCAAGATTCATATATTGATTCTCCATCTATCTGACAAAAAGAAGTTATATCATTTCTAAATTTAGCAGTTTTAGATGGTGGAAATTATTTGGATAGAAATTTTTGTGATAATTCTCCCCAAGTTTTAATAGATCCGAGTGCTTAACGAATTCAACCACATTTTAGCCTTATGCCTTAATGAAAAAGGAAAAAGTCTAAGTCTTATAGCATCGTCGAATACTCCTTGATATTTAAAAGTAGCACAAAGTTCTAGAAAACTAGCAAGATGTAAGTTAGGATCTTCAGTAGGTGAACCACTAAATTGATTGTTTTGTACCATTTGGATAATTGCAGGTTTAAGTTCAAATGAATTAGCAGCTACATCAGGGTTTTGAATAGTCAAATGAATTTCATCTGATGTAGGGTTGGCATAATCTCATAATGGTCTTTGTTGGTTCATATTTTGAATTTCAGGAATATTCGCCATTTGTGTTAAATTTATAGTTTGTTTCTTTTGTTTTCTAATTCTTTTAATTGTACGTTCTATTTCAGAATCGTAAGGTATTAAATTTTCGTTTCCAAATTTGCGCATACAATTTTAGAATAGATATTAATTTATTTATTATGATTATTTTAAAATAGTCCGTTACTTTAGTAAATTTTTCTTACTTTCCCCGGCAACGGCGCTAAAAACTTGACCCACAAATTTATATTATGATATTTTAATTTGATTGCGACGAAGCCAAAAACTTGACCCCGCTATATTATATGTATAGAATTGTAATTTATGTTGTGGATGCTACGCAAGTATACGTATCGTATCAAGTAATACAGGGCTCTAGTGGAGTCCTGGTTATCGATCCCACAGGGAAAGAGAAAATTAAATAACAGCTAATTTTAAAATAATAATAATAATAATTTTAAAATAGTATACGAAAATTTGGAGTTCTAAATTTAAGCGCAATAAAGTAAACTAAGTATTCTAATCAGGTAACTTAACTAAGTAGAAAATTAATACGAATTGCAAGTGCAGGAAATAAAACTAATTGCTAAATAAGTTTTAACTATTCAGAAAAAGTATCTTTCCCCTTATTTAGAAATTTAAATGATTGATGAATTTAAATAGATAATGTTAAGGTATTGTGACAAATAGGAGCATTCCTATTCTTTACCCTTTGATCCGAGTGTAAAGAATATTGACTAATCCTATGTTTGATTACCGAATCTGCGGCTGAGTCGGGAGGATACCGACCGCCACTTCGAGCTCCCACGTTCCCCTCGCTCGAGGGCTAACATCTACACTTCAGCTCTCAAACAATAGGACCAAATTGAATATTTTAGTCTGTCACACTAAAATGCTCAATTCTACACCCAGTGATATTATTTCGCTATTTATTTGTACCCTCCTTCCAAGGCTTTTGAATTTCCCCGAATATCAGATGTAATTTTTACTATAGTTGATAATCAACATATTTTAAGTAATCAAATGGCCAGTTCGAAAAGTAAATTAAGTTTTAAGTAAAAATTATCACAATTTATTAATATATAAAAATACTTCTATTTTTAGTTCATCAAATCACTTAATTTCATAAACAGGGAGAAAGACTAAATAAACTACTCAGAATGCATGGAAACTAAACTAAACATGGATTTCATTTAAAGTTAAAAACAATAAATACAAATACTTATCTTAATTTATCCCCAAGCAGACTCCTCGCAGTTCCTTTGACTCTTCCTTCCAGTACAGCACGACTCACTAACTCACTAAATACTCAAAATAACTCACTTATAATACTCAAAGACTCTCTAAGACTCACTAAGACACACACAGACTGCACTAAATGACACAAAAGTAACACACAAATAACACACAAAAGACTTAATTTTGGCTTCTATATATAGAGGTGAGCAAAGGACCAAGAGGTGTGTAAGCATCCTTTCAAAAAGTGTCCAGGTTCAATGTATCTGCACCATTTGAACTAGCTCGTCGTCGGCGACGAACTACCTCGCTGTCGGCGAGGCTTCTAGAAGATTTTCAACTGCTCTAGCTCGCTGTCAGCGAGACAGTTATAAATCCTTCAGAATTTTCTTCTCGTAACTTCGCCGTCGGCGGGCTCGATCTTGCCGTCGGCGACTTCAGCACAATTTGCATGATTTTGCTCCAAATTCGCTCCTTTTTATGATTTTTGCTTTTATCACCTAAATTCTTCATTCCTGCAATAAAATAAAGAAAATACCCTTCTTTAAATTGCAATTTCATCAAAAATAGGTATGAATTTCTTAATAAAATTTTCAGCGATCAGGGGTTTACAATCAAACTTATGGGGTTTGTAGGGAGTTAAGAGGTGTTTGAATTTCTAAGTGGTGGGTTTCATTTCTAGTCCTCTAATATATTCAAAGGGAAAGCCTAAGGCTAGATCCTAAGTACAAAGGAGAGAGAAAAGAAAAGACCTCATCAAAAATGAGGTCAACAAATGGACCCCCAATAGGTGTGGTGTGCTAACCAAGCACTCCACGCGTATTGGAGTTGACCGAAGAGATCAACAAAACCAACACAGACGTCCAAGTGACACACTTAGAACGGAGTAGAAACAAATTTCCACTGGGGAGTTGTTGACCTTATTTTTTATGAGGTCTTCTCTTCTCTCTTTAGTACTTAGGATCTAGCCTTAGGCTTTTCCTTTGACTATCTTAGAGGACTAGAAATGGTACCCACCACCTAGAAATTCAAACCACTTCTTAACTCCTCGCAAACTCCACAAACTCGATTGTAGACCCCTAATCACCTAGAGGATTGAAATCAAATGTGGAAGTTTAAAGGATGAGTTCCTATAGGACTCTTCGGCCTTAAGACTGCCCTGGGTGGTCTGGTCTGGTGAAGGGCTGACTTACACACACACTACACTTATACACTACACTTTCACACACCTCATAAAACCACACCCATACCCAACTTGACCTCCTAACTCATGAAGGTGATTCACATGGATGGTCCTTAACCCCTAAGCCCTCGGCTAAGAGGTTGAGAACGAAGATAGTGAATGCCTCAAATGAGTCCCTACATAGCTCATGTGGGCTTGATATAGCTTCATAGCTCAACCAAAATGATTTCATTCCACTTACATTTACCCAATCTTCAATTTTCTAAATTTTCAATTTTTGACCCCTAGGACCCTACACCCGCCTAGCCTACCCAAAACCCTTGAAATTACCCAAAATTTTCAAAAAATCTCCAAATACCCAAAATTCCTCAAAACCAATCTCAAACATTCCCACATTACTCAAATTGATCATTCATAGCCAAAAATACCAAAAATTCCAAAAATACCTCCCAATACCCTCCAAATACCCAAAATGCCCCTCTTGACCCAAAAATCCAAAAATTCAGAAAATTCCCAGAAAATTCTAGAAAATCCCAAATATTCCCAATTTCATTTTGTCCAACTACACCATGGGCCAATTTCTTCAATTTACTACACTTTTGTCAAAATCCCCAATTTGACCCATTTTAACCCAAAGTGAACCAATGTCAAACCAAACCTACCCAATTGACCTAAATTCTGGTCCAATTCAATTCTAAACTTCATTTCAACATTCCCAACACCAATCTAGACCAAATCCAAGCCCAATTTGATTGGAATTTGAATCCAATTTCACTTTTGACCTTAAAGCCCAATTTGGACCCATGACCCAAACTTAGCCCAAACTAACCCAATTCAACTCCAATTAACCCCAAACCTTTTCTAAACCTTCCCTAACATCCCCACAAACAAAACACTAACATGATTTATCCAAAATTTAGACCCAAATCCCACTCAAATTCAACCCAAAGCTAAAAGACCCAATTTTGACCTAAACCCAAACCTAACCCAAATAAGCCCAAACCCCAAAATCAAAACCCAACCAAAGTCAAAACCTCTTTGAAACACTCCCATAAACATTTCCCAACATTAATTTTACATCAATTTCAACCCTAGCCCAACATTGGCCCAATTTAGCCCAATTTGACCTACATTGGCCCATTTACCAAAGAGGCCCAAATCCAACCCCATTCAAACCCAAATCACTCCAAGCTCATTTCAAATTACTCATGGCATATCCCTAAACCAAACCCAACAATTATTTGGCCCAAACTTATACAAAATTCCCATCCATGAATTTATTCTTAAACCTAAAGGCCCATCCCCTTAGCCTTCCTAAAAGCCCATCAAAAATAATTTCAAAAGGCCCAAAGCCCACATGACAATCCTTTATCATCATCCATTTGATAAAGCCATCTTCTAAGTTCTAAATCCATGATAAAATAAATCCAAATCAAGCCATATGCCAATTCCCATTAAAATGCCAAAATTCACAAAACCCTTTTTCATGAAATTGACTTAACTTTTCCCAAGCCAAAGATGAGCCATGAAGCCATGCATGAGCCACATGGAAGCCATGAGAGCCTCTTTACATGTCACCATGCCATTTTGGGCAAAAGGAGGAGACTCTTTCCTTAATCTCCTAAAGTCATTAGCCATAACCATGATTCCCCTTAACCCAAATTTAATCCAAATATATTTGGATAAGGACTTCTCCATGTCAAACCAGTTGATTCCTTTGACTCCTCACGACACCCAAAGCCACCTTGAAGGGTGAACCAAACCCAAAAGGTGGACTTGACCAAATCAAGCCAAAAATTGGCCTTCCCCCATGCCATCTTAATCCAAGCTTTTGACACATGGCAAAGCCCAATTACCTACACTAAACCCCAGCCCTGACCCACCTGAACCTGAGAGTGACCCATGCCTGCCGGCCAGCCGCCTAGATCGCCGGAAAACACCACACCCGAGAGCTCACATGTGAGCCAACATTGAAATTCTCCCTTGCCGAGCTGCCCCATGCCCAGTGGCCATTGCAGCTGTTCTTCTCTTGCCAAGAGCAGCTGATCTCAGTCCCTAACTCCCCCTGGGAGGCCCTCCAGCCTCTCCTATTTAAACTCCACCTCTCTCGGCCATGGAGGAGGTGCTGAACTAACCTTAAGGAAACTCTGCCAAAATCACTCCAGACTCTCCCCCACACTTAGAGCATTTGATCCCCACTGTTCTCTTGCCCTAATCCCCACTAATTGAGCTCAATTTTGGAGCTCAATTCTCAGGCCAGAACAGGACACTCCCAAATCCTCCACCAAAGTCAAATTAAACTCACCCACACCTGCACAAGACCAAGAGAAGGAGCTCCCCAATGAAAGCCCCCTCTCCAGGCCACCCATCTGTTCCAGACTCCAAAGGTTGAAATCGGGCTTGGTCAAAATCATACCTGGACAATTCACCAGGCCAGGAGACTTCATCTGGAGCTTGCTTGGACCCAATCGAAGGTGACACAACCCTCAGATCGAAGCCACACTTCTCTAAGGAAAGGTATGGTCTCACTCTTCTTCCCGAGCTTCTGAACATTCTCCATTTTTATTGAGTCAATTTCATGCCAAATAAACCATATGGATGTGTTCGTCTTCTCGAGACGAATCCATAGAGCATAAGAACGTTTAATTTGGTCAAGTATCGAGTGAGATCTTAAGCCTAGAAGATGGACGGTTCTCGGGCTAGGAGGCTTGGGGACGATGAACGGATGCCGTTCATTCAATACACGCGCGGACGGACGGCTCAGATGGCGTCGGACCAGGAGGTGATACCTGAACCGCGGGCCGCGTGGCGCTGAGTCGGAAGGCAGCGCCAAATCAGGAGACGACGCGTGTGCGTTCGAAGCTGTCGAGGTTGAGCTGGCGCCGCGTCACTTAAGTAGGAAAATAGGATTTTTCTTATTTATTAAATACCCAGAACTTCAAAAATGCATAACTTTGTGTAGGAAAATCAGAAAAATAAAATAAAAATAACCTCTTGCTCAGTGAACAGAGGAGAATAATGTGGAAAAGAAATCATGTAATTTCATCAAGTATTTCATTTTTAATTATTTATTTACTCTCTGCACTATTTCAATTCTCCATGCATGTATACAATTCACCATGGCATGAGATCATAGGACTTTTGAAGCCTCTGAATTTAGGAACATTCCCTGAATTTTCCAAAGTCAGAGGCCACCCCTATGAAGAGTTATTGATTTTTCAATTCTAGGTCACTATTCTGAGTATTTTAATTCCAATAATTAGCATATTGTGAAATAAATTCTAGGAAAATTTGGTGATGTTTCTTATGATCAGAGGACCCTATGAAAAATAGTTTTTGGAGTTAACTCACTTGTAATAACCCTTATTGGCATAAATACCCAAAATGGAGCTTTAATTAATTAGAGCTAATCATACATCAAATTGGCTTGAAATCAATTCTCCACTGACCTTTAGGATCAGAGGAACCCACCATAAAAGTTTGAAGTCAATTGAACTTGGTTAGTCGTATCAAATGGGTTGATTAAGCCATTTAGCCAAAATTAAACTTCAAAAATTCATAACTTTCAAAATCCTTTTCAAAAATTCACCAAATTAGTTTTGGAGCCTCTCTGATATCAGGGGAATTTAAGAAAATTAAATTTTAATTTTCCAAAAAAGTTGATTTTTTACATTATTTTAATATTTTTAATAATTAAAAAATAATAAAAATCACAAAAATAATAAAATTTACCAAAATGTCACATTTTGAATTTTAATCACTTAGGAACAAACCCCAAATTTTTCTTAAGTGTCTATGATGAGATATTAAATTTTAAAGCCCTAAGGTAATTTTAAAATTAAAAAAAATGTATTTTCTAGCATTTCCACTAAAATAATTCTAATAAATCAAAGAAAAATCAGAAAGTTATAAAAATTGGTCTCTGGTTTCCTTGATATCAGAGAGATTTTTAAAAATATAAAATTTATTTTTCAACCTTTATTTTATTTTTAAATTAATTAATACTCCAAAACTCAAAATAATTATAATAAAAATAATATAATTCAAAAAATCACCAAAATTGGTCCAAGTGGTCCTCTGGTCATTAGGAATGTCCCATAATTTTATTAAGGACAGAAACCTTCCCTTGGTCATGTTATTAAATTTTCCTTGAAAATTCTTATTTTCCACCAAAAATCATTATATAAATAAATTAAATACAGAAAAATCACATTTTCTCCTCTAATGTCTTGATTGACATATGAGTGAAGTTACATAAAAATTTCAAATTCATTTAAGCTCAATTTAGTGAGTTATGGAATTAGTAAGCATAAAGGGCAAAATGGTAATTAAAATTTTAACCTATAATTAAAAATTTTAGGTTTAATTGAAAGGGTGAGTAAAATATTTGATACTAAGTTGATTTTGGATGTTTGAAACTTAGGTATTTAAAGGGTATAAACCTACCAAATAATTTGAAAGTAATCAAAATAAACCTTAATTAAATAATTAATTAAATTTGGGACAATAATGAAAAATTGGAATTATCAAAATAGGGATATTATTAGGAAGAGATTTATTCTTTAATTTAAAAATCCCTAAATTAATCACCACAATAACATTTAATTCCTAATTAAAATGATAATCTAAACTCAAGGTTTAAAATGTTAAAAAGCTTAATCATTAAATTAAATTAAAGTTAGAACATTTAAATTAAATCCTTCCAAAATTTCAATTAAATTAATACTTTAACAATTAAAATTAAATCATCCCTAAAACAAAAAAATATATATATTAAATTAAAATTAAAAGAAAAATAATAAAATTAAATTAAAATTTTAATTAGATTAAAATTAAAATGAAATTGAATTAAATTAAATTAAATTAAAATTTAAATTAAATTAAATTAAATTAAATTAAATTAAATCACATTAAATTAAATTAAATTAAAACATATTAAATTAAATTAAATTAAATAATAAAAATAGTAAATAAAATCAAGTTAAAATAAAATTAAAATTAAACTAAATAAATAAAATTAAATTAAAAATTAAAACTAAACCAAACCAAATTAAATTAAATTAAATTAAATTAAATTAAATTAAATATAACATCACTTAGGACATAAAGAATTCAAAAATGAATCTAAAACAACTTGAACATTATTCCAAACATAAACCCATTAATTGAAATTAAATTGAATTACAAATCACTTGAACATCGATTTGCCCTCAAAAGCTCTTGTTGTCATAACTCCTAAATGAAGTGTTAAGTGAAGTGTCACTTCACTCATAGGATATTCAAATGTCCTAGTTCACTGAGCAAGATAACAAAATTTGAACTCTTGGATGATTGATTCATTGTATAATTAAATTCTCTTGAACTTAAAATAATCCTAAAAGTATTGAAAAGATGTTTAAGATTCGTCTTAAGCACTTCCTCAGTACGATAGGATGTTTATAAGAACAATTGAACTTAATTGTTCTTTGATTAAGAAAATCGTCCTCAAACCAAAACACAAGAACCTAGACGTCATAGGAGATGACTAGCTATATGATTAGGAACTTGGTAGAAAATCATAACCCTTCCCTTAGCTTTACCTAGGAACTTGTTTTAAATGCTTAAATATTCTAAATTGTGTTTAAGTGCAGCCTGGGATGACGGGAAGACCCTCTAGGTGCGCTTTTATTTTATTGTAATTTACCTTCTTGCAATTTACTTTATTGCAAATGCACTTACTTTTCTTGCATGATAAACAACTGTTGCATGAAAACCTACACCTTTAGGATAGTCCCTAAAACTAAAACCAAAACTAAACTAAAAGTCATTTCAAGATAAAATTCACCGCCACAACATTTCAAAATATAAAACAACTCAAAATTTAATCACAAGCAAAACAACAAAACTACAATTATAACTAAATTAAAACGTCTTGTTGGATGATCGGGAATACCTCGGATGATGTAACCTACGTGTTGCTAACGGGATTTCCCACGGTCTAAATGAAGTGTGGAACTCATTTAGTTGAGTTTAGCAAATTCATCTGGACTAAGTGAATCCGATAAAAATAACGATGCCGGAAGAATGGAACCGTGGGATCTTAACCGGTGTTGTTATAATCAACTTTAAGATTTGTTTTAATTAAAACATAAAAAAAAACACTTGGACTTTAAGATTTCTAAAACCAAACTCTTCTCTTCTCTTTTGCTTACAATCTTCTAAAACTAAACCCTCTGCAACAACAAGGAGCTCGGAGCATGGTGGGCAGCACGGCCATCATCATCAGCAAAATCTGAGTCTACTTCAGCAAAACTTTCTCAGAACTAAACAACCAAGCCATAGGATTTTGAGGTAGTTTGCCTAGTGTAACATAAATCCTAAACCTTTTGTTAGGCATTTGCATTGTAAATTAAGCCCTAACCGGTCTTAGGACTCCGAGGTAGTCGTTTGGTATGACATAAACCCTCACATCTTCGAGGCTATTTGTATGGTCATGTCATACGAATATAAGTCCTAATTAATTAAGATTGGCAAGATCAAAACATTAAAAAAATATTAGGACTTTCCTAAATTCAAGCCAAACAATAGGATAGTCGGGAAATTACCGAAGTTCGCTTTGAATCTATAATTTCTCCTACCTTTCTTCCTTTGAATCCCCAAAACGAAATGTTCCAAACTTGAGCCATTCCCTATTGAAATTCCAAAATTCAATCCCTTGAAAACTTAAACTTTGAGATTCTTGAGAGCAGAACAACTGATTATTATCGAGAGTTTTCTTAAGTGATTCCCGTCACTTAAGATGTAATTAACTATAGGGGCTTGCCCTTATAGGGAATTTTAAGAACCCAGAATTTGTCGGCTTATAAAATTGGTTCGCAGACCAAACGGATGTCACAAATCTTCTAGTTTATTTAATCGAGCCCCATCACCAAACAGTGTGACTATTCTTCGGGATAGATACACGGTTTGTGATGCGATGCTCGTTTATATAAACTATCTGGGATGTGAGGTCGGTTTGATTTCATATCTTAAAATTATTTTCAAAATCAAATACTACTTTTCAAATTATTTATTTAAATTAAATTTAAAATTCGCCGACAATTTCTATAGGCGACCCCCTTTTCAAAATAAAACACAACCTAAAAATAAGCCGTACAGGAGTATCGAGTATATCTCTAAGACTGGAGATCCCTGAACTCTCGCTGGAGAAAAGAAAAGGAGGTGAATTCCAGATCATAAGATCTGGGGAAATTTTATTTAGATTTCATTTCATTTTCTATTCTGAATTTTTTTTAAATGTGTGAGTTTAGATTTCGATTCGTTCTGAGTTTTAATTTGGATTGAGGTTTAATTTAAAAATCAATTTAAGGAAATCTGGATTTGAAATGAGAATTGGAACCTAGATTGCAAAGAGAACTGGAATTTAGGTACCAGCCTCAGAGTGAGAATCAGAGTTTAAGTATTGAAAAGGATGAGAATCAGAATTTAGGTACTGATCTCGAAAGTTTAAAGAGAACTGGAATCGGGTTCCAGTTTCGAAGGTTTGATGAGAACTGGAATGTGGTTCCAGTCTCGAAGGTTTAAAGAGAACTGGAACCTGGTTCCAGTCTCGAAGGTCTAAAGAGAAATGGAATGTGGTTCCAGCCTTAAAGGTTTAAAGAGAAATGGAAATTGATTCCAATCTCGAAGGTCTAAAGAGAAATTGAAACTGGTTCCAATCTTGAAGGTTTAAAGAGAACTAGAATCTGTTTCCAGTCTCGAAGGTTTAAAGAGAACTGGAATCTTGTTCCAGTCTCGAAGGTCTAAAGAGAATTGGAATTTGGTTCCAATCTCGAAGGTTTAAAGAGAAATGGAAACTGGTTCCAGTCTTGAAGGTTTAAAGAGAACTGGATTCTGGTTCCAGTCTCGAAGGTTTAAAGAGAACTGGAATCTGGTTCCAGTCTCGAAAGTTTAAAGAGAACTGGAATCTGGTTCCAGTCTCGAAATTTTAAAGAGAACTGGAATCTGGTTCCAGTCTCGAAATTTTAAAGAGAACTGAAATTTGGTTCCAGTCTCGAAAGTTTAAAGAGAACTGGAATTTGGTTCCAGTCTCGAAGGTTTAAAGAGAACTGGAATCTGGTTCCAGTCTCGGAGGTTTAAAGGGTTGAAATTTGCTGTGGAGATTTGAGTTTAGCGGCAGATTTGGAATGAGACGTGAAAGTGTTTCACATCCCACGAGGATCGATCAAAGTCTGATTATTTGGTGAAGGATATGAATCAATGCCATCATAACCAAATCGAAAATTTTCGTGATTCTGTGCAAATAAATTAAAACATGACATGGTCACTTTCATTCCAATCTTATTGAAAATACATCATACATCTTGATCCAAAATGTGATGATATTTTCTTTGAGAATTTAATATCTCATACAATCCATATAAATCAAAAAACGGATTGTGTAAGATTCTTCAAGTTTCTTCTAAAAGCATCTGCGAAAATCCATGTCTGAATAGTGAGATACATGGACAATAACATCACCTTCCAAGTCATCCTTGGCAGGAATGTCGTATAGATGTGCATTGGAGGTGTGCGATATCCCATGTAACTCACAGCTCGTAAGGTCGGAGGCTCTCTAACTCTAGGTCTAACAGGAAGTGGAAAGGCATTTTTCTGTCGTCCATCCACCTGAAAGTAACAGAGATCCGCTCAACAGGCACTCCTTGAATGCAATGCTTTGTGATGTTCGCTCCATTCCCTTTTAACACCATGACGGAACCTACCGGTAGTGGTATCTACATTGGCCCTCAGAATTCTCCGAAGCCTGCTATCAGGAGGTCAGATTCGAATATGATATTGCACTGGTTGACAAAAGACACTGTGCAGAAAGGTCTGACGAAATCATGATGGTCTATGTGTGGAGGTATGCAGTCACCCTCCTTGTAGATGTTAATGATGCAGCTGTTGGGTATGCAATCTGTAGGCAATACCCTCCATGTTATCATCCTCTTTACCATTCTTTTAATAACATTCATCATCGGATCCACCTCACTGCGACGGAGTATCCCTGGTGGATTTCCTTCTCTATCTACCGCAAAGTTGTAGCAACATCCTCACTGGATCGTAACTCTTCCTTTCACTGGCATCCATCTTCGGGGTTTTAAATAGGTCTTTTCCCTCAGACGACCAGCTCGGCCCATTTTCTGGAGTTCAACAATGCAGTCTACAATTTGTTGTTGCTCGTAATCTGAGAATACATCTGTATGTAGCTCGAGGCCTTCTAAGATATTGATCCTCTTGCCTCCAATTCTCTCAAAGTATTCAAAAGTCTTCTTTTCGACATTCTGCATTCTTTCCAACTCATATTCTGGAATTATCTGCAACTGGCGAGGTCTAGTAACGTACTGGGGAATGTATGGTTCAACCCCGGCACACTCTCCTGCGTGTCTTGGCTCCTCGGGGGTAGTCTCTGTCGGGACGTCCTCCGGGGTTGCTTTCGCAACAAGACTCTTTAAAACTGGTGCATTTATTTAGCGTCGAGGCGCTGATTCTATTTCTGCTCTTCTTGGAATTTCGTTTATCTATTCTGCTTGCCTTGGAATTGATCTCCTTCTTCCCAGGTTCCTGACGAACCAATTTCTTTGAAGTATTTGAATTGATGGTAGAAACTGTCTCTTCATGTTGATCTACTGCTAATTCGGTTAACATCTTGCGAATGCGGTGATTCTTGTTCCTCCGCTGAGTGGCAGTGAGAGTAGCTCTCCTTACCCCTTAGATTTCTGTGGGCATGGCGCTGACGAGCCTGCCTTCTGCTGTAGCAACCACGGACTTAACTCTCTTGTCTTCTCCCGTTGCGTGAGCGGTGTTTACTTTCCTCTTCTTGCTGGTAGATGGTTGATGTGAGCCACCCAATTTCATCACTGTTTGACTGTGGAATTCTTCCCGATCAATCGGGGTCCAACCATTTTCTTCATATTGTAGCCCGACTGGTGTGAAGTCAGAGTCAATCTTGATCACGGCTCCATCCCTCACCCTCTTTTCATCGAGTGCTAGACTCACGCCATTCTTAAAGTTCAGAACCAACCTCTCGTTCGACATTTCCCTGCGAAAAGACAAGGAAAGGATCAGGGGTTGTACTAAGAACAAGAACAGTAGAAAAATATGTTTATTAATGAAGAGCTTTTATTTGTTTATTTTAAATTTAAATAGGAGTAGGAAAAGATGAAGAAAGATCAAGAGTGAGACTCAATTTGAAAGGAAGGATAATGACTTTATTATCATGCTTTCACATGTTTTCTTTTAACATTTTTTTTTACGATTTTCTTTATCATCCACTCTTTTTATATTTTTGGGTTCAAACCCAGTCATAAGTAATTATTGTGCCCGTGCTTCTAGGAATGAGGATTCATCCTTCGAAACATCAGGTTGCGTAATACTTCTTTAGATATCGTCCATTAATTGGAAGCATAGGTCGTTCTCCGCAGCTATTTACAAGCTGGTAAGAACCTCCTGAGTAGACTGTCTCGACCACGAATGGCCCTTCCTAAGTCAGCTCAAATTTACCACCTATCTTGCGATGTGCAAGAACAGGTCATTTGAGAACTAGAACCAAGTCACCGACTTTAAATGTCCTTGGAAGGACTAATTTATCATGGGTCTGGATCATCTTGGCTTGACACAGTTCCAAATTCAGTTGCGCTGAAAGTCTTTTCCCTTCCAAGCTTTCCAATTCTTCTAGTCGTAATCTGGCATTTTCTTCTATAGTGATCTTGTTTGCAACTGCAATTCTGAGAGACGGAAGTTAAACTTCTAAGGGTAGAACGGCCTCGGACCCGTACACTAAGCCGTAAGGCGTAGACTGGGTAGGAGTTCTGAAAGTCATCCTGTAGGCCCATAAAGCTTCTAACAACTTCTCGTGCCAATTTCTTTTTTTGTCGTCCAAATTTTTCTCTAGGATTTGAATGAGAGTTTTATTAAAAGTCTCGGCCAAGCCGTTCACTCTTGGGTAATAGATTGTTGAATAGCGCCAGTCGATCCCGTGTCTTCTGACAAAATTGTTGATCTTCGTGCTTCTGAATGCAGACCCATTATCTGAGATAATTCTGTGTGGTACCCCAAAACGACTTGATTCTTGAAGAATTGTGGCACGTGATGTGCTTTCACTTCTCTGAGCGGTACTACTTCTGCCACTTAGAAAAGTAATCTTTAGCTGCAATAATGAAGCGATGTCCTCTTGAAAAAGGTGGTTCTATCGGACCCACTATATCCGTGCCCCAACACTCGAAACGAGCCACGACGTGATTGTCGGATGTAGCACATTTGGAGGTTGATGTAGAACCACTCCATGCACTTGGCACTGGTGACAACTTTTGGCAATCTTCATGCAATCGGTCATCTTTGAGGGCCAGTAGTACCCTAGTCTTTTAATCTTCATTTTCATTTTTCAGACCCGACTGATGAGCGCCACAAAGTCCTGGGTGTATTTCTTTAACAATTTCACGAGCCTCAGACCCACTCAGGCACTTTAGCCACATCTGATCAAAAGACCTTCTGTATAGCATATTATTTATTAAAGCGTAAGACAGAGTTCTTTTCTTGATTTGATGAGCTAACGACTTATCGTCCGGTAGGTTTCCTGTTTGCAAGTAGTCTATTAATGGTTGCCGCCAATCTTCTGTAACTTCTGTTACTGCTGCAACTGATTCTTTTTCTTTTCCTTCTGATTTGTGTATTGTATCCATGTTGAGCTGTGATAGGACCTGTCATCCTTGAACTGATATTTCAACTGACTTATCCTGCAAGTAGGCAAATTCCTTTGCAAGGCTGGCTAACGCATCTGCGAGAGCATTTTCTCTTCTGGGAATCTTGTAGATAGTTACATTCGGAATCTACTCTAGCAATTTCATTGCGTATTGAAAGTACTGTTCGAGTCTTGGCTTTAGAATTTTGTATTGTCCTGCGACCTGTTGAATTATCAACTGAGAATCCCCATAGATGTTGATATCCGTTATCCTCATTTGAATGGTTAATTCCAGTCCGGTTATAAGGGCTTTGTATTCTGCCTCGTTGTTTGTACACGGTTCTGTTAAGTGGTAGGAATACCTTAACATCCCCCACTCCAGTGTTATAAAGATTAGTCCGATTCCTGCCTTACCGGGCACTATCGTTTGCAATTATTTATCTTTATGTGCTGAGGATGCTCCGTCGAAGTACAATTCCCAATGTTGATCATCGGGGTCTGTTGACCTCATTTTTGATGAGGTCTTCCCTTCTTCTTTTTAGTGCTTAGGATCTAGCCTTAGGCTTTTCCTTTGACTATCTTAGAGGACTAGAATTGGGACCCGCCTTTTAGAAATTCAAACCACTTCTAAACTCCCTGCAAACTCCACAAACTTGACTATAGACCCCTAATCACCTAGAGGGTTGAAATCGAATGTGGAAGTTTAAAGGATGAGTTCCTATAGGATTCTTTGGCCTTAGGGCCGCTTCCAGGTGGCACAGTGCGGTGAGGGGGCTGACTTACACTACACTTACACACTACATTTCCACACACTTCCTAAAACCACACCCATACCCAACTTAACCTCCTGACTCATGTGGGTGATTCACATGGATGGTCCTTAACCCCTAAGCCCTTGGCTAAGAGGGTTAGGAACAACATAGTGAATGCCTCGAATGAGTCCTTTCATGGCTCATATGGCTTCATGGCTTCATGGCTCAACCAAAATGACTTCTTTCCACTTACATCCACCCGATCTTCAATTTCCCAAATTTTCGATTTTTGACCCCGAGACCCTACACCTACTAAACCTACCTAAAACCCTTGAAATTACCCAAATTTTTGCAAAATTTCCAAATTACCCAAAATTTTCCAAAATCAATCCCAAACATCTCCACATCACTCAAATTGATCATCCATACCCAAAAATACCAAAGATTCCAAAAATACCCCCCAATACCCTCCAAATACCCAAAATACCCTTCTTGGCCTAAAAATCCAAAAATTCAGAAAATTCCCAGAAAATTCCAGAAAATCCTAAATATTCCCAATTTCATTTTGTCCAACTACACCATGGGCCAATTTTGTCAATTTACCCTACTTTTGTCAAAACCCCCAAATTGACCCATTTTAACCCAAAGTAGACCCAATGTTAAACCAAACTTATCCAATTGACCCAAATTCTGGTCCAATTCAATTCTAAACTTCAATTCAACATCCCCAATACCAATTTAGACTAAATCCAAGTCCAATTTGATTGATATTTGGATCCAATTTCACTTTGGGCCTTAAAGCCCAAATTTGGACCCATGACCCAAACTTAGCCCAAACTAACCCAATTCAACTCCAATTAACCCCAAATCTTTCCTAAACCTTCCTTAACATCCCCATAAACAAAACACTAACATGATTTGCCCAAGATTTTGACCCAAACCCCACTCAAATTCAACCCAAAATCAAAAGGCCCATTTTTGACATAAACCCAAATTCAACCCAATTCAAACCCAAACCACCTTAAATCTATTTCAAATTATTCATGAAACATCCCTAAACCAAAACCAACAACTATTTGGCCCAAACTTCTACAAAAATTCCCATCCATGAACACATCCTTAAACTTAAAAGCCCACTTCCCTTAAACCTTCTTAAAAACCCATCTTCATTAAATTTTAAAAGCCCAAATCATCCTAAAGCCCACATGACACTTCCCCTCATCATCCATTTGATCAAAATCACCCCTAAGTTTCAAAATCATCAATTAAACCATTCCAAATCAAGCCACATGTCAAATTACCCCCTAAATGTCAAAAATTTCTAAAACCCTTTTCATGAAACAAATCAACCTTTTCCCAAGCCAAATGAAGCCATGAACAAGCCATTCTCGAAGCCACATGAAGCCATGAGGGCTTTGACTTGTCATTAGTCCATTTATGGCAAGAAGAGGGGGTTCTTTCTTAAACCTCCTTTAACCTTTTTTTACCTTAATCATGTCGCACACTAAACCATGTTTAGCCACCTCATCATGGATGGGGACTTCACCACTCCTTCTAAGCCGACCTAAATGATTCCCTCAGCTCAAAATCGAGCTTGGAAGGGTGCACCAAGCCCAAAATGGTGGGTTGACCCAAACCAAGCCAAAGTGAGCCTTCTCCCATTCCATTTAAATCAAACTCCTTTACACATGTCAAACCTCGATTGCCTACACTAAACCCCGACCACGACCCACTCGACCAAGATGGTGACCATTGCTCGGCCGGCCGGCCACCGGGCCGCCGAAAAACACCATGGCCGAGAGCTCACATGTGAGCCAACATTGAAATTTTCACTTGCTGAGCTGCCCCATGCCTAGTGGTCACCATGGCTGTTCTTCTCCTCACCGGAGCGACTAATCCCATGCCTCAACTCCCTCTGAGAGGCCTTCCACCCTCTCCTATTTAAACTCCACCCCTCTCGGCCATGAGGGGGCTAAGCACAAACCTTGCCAAAACTCGCCAAAATTGTTCCGGACCCTTCTCCACTCTTAGAACACTTGATCCCAAGTGAGATCCCCTGCCATTTCTCCTCCGTAAGCTCGATTTCGAGTTGAAATTCCACCCAAAACCAGGACACTTCTCCACGGTGAGCCAATTCTCAAATTGATTGGCTCTACACCTTCACTGGACCAAGGGAAGGTGTCCACCAGCAAAAGCCCCATCTCCGAGGCCACCCGATTACTCCGGCCTCCGAAGCTTTGTGATCGGGCTTGGTCGAAATCATATCCGGACAATTCCCTGCGACCGAGAGATTTCATCCGGAGCTTGTCGGGACCCAATCGAAGGTGCAACAACTCTCGGATTGAAGCCACCCTTCTCCGAGCCAAGGTATGAGCTAACTCTCCATCCCGAGCTTCCGGAGATTCTTCATTTCAAATGCCTTAGTTTCGATGCATGTTAGCCGTATAGATGTGTTCGTCTCTTCAAGACGAATCCATAGAGTATAAGAACGTAAAAATCCATTGAGAATCGAGTGAGATCTTAGGGATTTAGTGTGGACGGCTCTCGGGTGAGAACACTCGGGGACGATGAACGGATGCGCGTCCATTCGATACACGCGCGGACGAACGGCTCGGATGGCGTCGGACCAGGAAACGGTGCTAGAACCGCGGGGCCGGGACGGATGACTCGGATGGCGGCGCCCAATCACGGCGCGACACGTACCCCTTCGGAGCCGCCGATGTTTCGTCGGCGCCGCGTGGATAAGTAGATAAATAGGGTATTTAATGTATTTATTAAATATCGAAACTTTAAAAATCCATATCTTTGTGTAGAAAAATCACAAAAATAAAATAAAAATACCCTCTTGCTCAGTGAACGAGAGGAGAATAATGTGGAAAGAAATCATTTAATTTCATCAAGTATTTTATTTTTTATAATTTATTTACTCTCTGCATACATTTAATTCTCCATGCATGTATACAATTCACCATGGCATGAGACCATAGGGCTTTTGAAGCCTCCGAACTTGGGAACATTCCCCGAATTTTCCAAGGTCGAAGGCCATCTCTGTGAAAAGTTATTTATTTTTCAAATGCATGTTGCTCGTTTTGAGTATTTTAATTCCAAAAAATAGCATGTTGTGAAATAAATTCTAGGAAAATTTGGTGATGTTCCTTATGACCAGAGAACCCTAGGAAAAATAGGTTTTGACTTAGTTCATGTAAAACAACCCTAATTGGCTTAAACACCCAAAATAGGTCTTTAATTAATTAGAATTAACCAGGCATCAAATTGACTTGAAATCAATTCTCCACTGACCTTTAGGATCAGAGGAATCCATAATAAAAATTTGAGGTTAATTGGACTTGGTTAGCCCCACTAATTGGGTTGATTAAGCCACTTAGCCATTTTAAATTTTAAAAATTCATAACTTTTAAAATACTTTTCAAAAATTCACCAAATTGGTTTTGGAGCCTCTCGATATTAGGGAAACCTAGGAAAATTAAAATTTCAATTTTCTAAAAAAGTTGATTTTTAATAATATTTTAATATTTTAATAATTAAAAAATAATAAAAATCACAAAAATAATAAAATTCACCAAAATGTTATATTTTGAATTTTAATCACTTAGGAACAAACCCCATATTTTTCCTAAGTCTATTTAGTGAGATATTAAATTTTAAAGCCCTAGGGTAATTTTAAAATTAAAAAAAAATGTATTTTCTAGCATTTTCACTAAAATAATTACAACAAATCATAGAAAAATCAGAAAATTGCAAAATTTGCTTCTCTGGTTTCCTTGATATCAGAGAAATTTTTGAAAAATATAAAATCTATTTTTCAACATTTATTTTATTTTTAAATTAATTAACACTCCAAACTCAAAATAATTATAATAAAAATAATATAATTAAAAAAATCACCAAAATTGGTCCAAGTGCTTCTCTGGTCATTAGGAATGTCCCCTAATTTTCTTAAGGACAGAAACTTTCCCTTGGTCATATTATTAAATTTTCCTTGAAAATCTCTATTTTCCACCAAAAATAATTATATAAATAAATTAAATACAGAAAAATCACATTTTCTCCTCTCATGTCTTTATTGACACATGAGTGAAGTCACATAAAAATTTCAAGTTCATTTGGGTTCAATTTAGTGAGTTATGAAATTATTAAGCTTAAAGGGTAAAATGGTAATTAAACTTTCAACCCTTAATTAAAACTTTAGGTTTAATAAAAAATCAACAAGTAACACATTTAATCTTAATCTGATTTGGATGATTGAAATTTAAATAATTAAAGGGTAGAAACCCATTAAATAATTTTAAAATGATTAAACTTTAATTAAATAATAGATTAAATTCCGAGGAATAATAAATTGGAATTATTAAAATAAGGGATATTTATTAGGAAGAGATTTATTCTTTAATTTAAAAAGTCCCTAAATTAATTATCTCATTAATATTCAACTCTTAATTAAAATGATAACTCAAATTTGAAACATTAAAAGACTTAATTGAATTATTAAACTCTTTTAAAATTTCAATTAAAATTAAAAATTAAATTAAGTTAAATCAAATTAAATTAACAATTAAATTAAATTAAAAATTAAATTAAATTAAATTAAATTAAATTAAATTAAATTAAATGAATTAAATTAATTAAATAAAATTGAATTAAATCAAATTAAATTAAATTAAATAAATTAAATTAAATAATTGAATTAAATTAAATTAAATAATCAAATTAAAATTAAATCAAATCAAATTAATTAAACATCAAATCAAATTAAATCAAACTCAATCAAATTAAATTAAATTAAAACTCAATTAAAATTAAATTAAATTGAATTAAATATAACATCACCTAAAACAGAAAGAAAATAAATTTAAAGCAACTTGAACACTATTCCAAATTTAAACTCTTTAACTTAAACCAAATCATTTGAATACTAATCTACCCTTGAAAGCTTTAGTTATTATAACTCCTAAATAAAACATTAAATGAGGTGTCACTTCACTCATAGGATATTCAAATGTCCTAGTTCACCGAGCAAGTTAACAAAACTTGAAAACCTCTCGACGATCGATTCATTTATATAATTAAATTCATTTGGACTTAAAACAATCCTAAAAATATTGAAAAGATGTTTAAGATCCTTCTTAAGCACTTCCTCAATATGATAGGACATTTATAAGAACAATTGAATCTGATTATTCTTTGATGAAGAAAATCGCCCTTAAACCAAAACACAAAGAACCTAGACGTCATAGGAAATGACTAGCTATAGGATTAGGAATTTGGTAGAAAACCATAACCTTTCCCTTAGCCTTACCTAGGAACTTGCTTAAGTATGCTAATTGTGTTTTAAGTGCAGCTTGGGATGACGGGAAGACCCTCCAGGTACGCATTTGTATTATTGCAATTTGCTTTCCTGCAATTTATTTTCCAGCAATTTACATTATTGCAATTTATTTAACTGCATTGTACTTTATTTTTCTTGCATGATAAAACAACAGTTGCATGAAAACCCACACCTTTAGGATAGACCCTAAAACCGAAACCAAATTAAGTTAAAAGTCATTGCAAGATAAAATTCACCGCCACAACATTTCAAAATATAAAACAACTCAAAATTTAATCACAAACAGAACACAAAACTACAATTACAACTAAATTAAAACGTCCTGTTGGATGATCGGGAATACCTCGGATGATGTAACCTACGTGTTGCTAACGGGATTTCCCACGGTCTAAATGAAAGTGTGGAACTCATTCGATTGAGTTTAGCAAATTCATCCGGACTAAGTGAATCCGATAAAAATAATGATGCCGGAAGGATGGAACCGTGGGATCTTAACCGGTGTCGTTATAATCAACTTTAAGATTTGTTTTAATCAAAATAAAAAAAAACACTTGGAAATTAAGACTTCTCTAAACCAAAACACTTCTCTCATCCCCTGATTTATGATTTCTAAAACTAAACCTCTGCAACAACAAGGAACTTGGAGCATGGTGGGCAGCACGGCCATCGTCGTCAGCAAAACTTGAACCTACTTCAGCAAAACTTTTCTAGAATTAAATAACCAAGCCATAGGACTTTGAGGTAGCTTGCTTAGTGCAACATAAATCCTCAACTCTTCGTTAGGCATTTGCATTACAAATTAAGCCCTAACCGGTCTTAGGATTCCGAGGTAGTCGTCCGATACGACAATAAACCCTCACATCTTCTAGAGCTATTTGTTTGATTTTATCATACAAATATAAGTCCTAATTAATTAAAATTGGCAAGATTGAAATACTAAATAAACATTAGGACTTTCCTAAATTCAAGCCAAACAATAGGATAGTCGGGAAATTACCGAAGTTCACTTCGAATCGATAATTTCTCCTACCTCTCTTCCTTTGGATTCACAAAACAAAATGTTCCAAAATTTGATCCATTCCCTATTGAAATTCCAAAATTCAATCTTTGAAAACCTTAAACTTTCGAAATTCTTGAGAGCGAATTATTGGTTATTATCGAGAGTTTTCTTAGGTGATTCCCGTCACTTAAGATGTAATTAACTATAGGGGCTTGCCCTTATAGGGAATTTAAAGAACCCAGGTAATATAAACCCTGTTTAATACTTTCATATTAAGCAGGGAAATTTGTCGGCTTATAAAATTGGTTCGCAGACCAAACGGATGTCACAAAACTTCTAGTTTATTTGATCAAGCCCCACCATCAAGCAGTGTGTCTATCCTTAGGGATAGATACACGATTTGTGGTGTGGTGCTCGTTTATATAAACTATTTGGGATATGAGATCGGTTTAATCTCATATCTTAAAACTTTCAAATTTAAAAATTATTTTCAAAGCCAAATACTACTTTCTAAATTATATATATATTTAAATCAAATTTAAAATTTAAATTCGCCGACAACTTCTGTTAGGCGACCTCCCCTTTTAAAATACAATACAACCTAAAAATAGTGCCGACAGGGTCTTCTAGGCTCATTATCTGCTCGTCTAGCAAGTCGTCGTTGAGAGGCGAATCTGCCGGTAAAGGGTGTGCTGCGAGGAAGTCTGCTAGGACTTGTTCCTTTACGGCACGAAGCGGCACGAAAGTTATATCGAATTGCAATAGTATCATCGACCACCTAGAAAGTCTGTCGGAAAGCGTCGGTCGGGTCATCAAATATTGCAATGGATTAAACTTTGAAATAAGGTTGACTTTATGAGAAAGCATGTAATGCCTGAGCTTTTGAGCAGCGAAGATCAGGGCCAAACAATGCTTCTCAATCAAAGGATACTTTACTTCCATTGGAATTAGACGATGACTTAAGTTGTAGAGAGCGTTTTCTTTTCCCTAGTCATTGACCTGAGCTAGCAGGGCTCCGAGAGAGTCGTCTAAAGCTATGGTATAAAGTATCAACGGTCTACCCGAGACTGGGGCTGCTAAAACAGGAGGTGTCATTAGGTATTGTTTAATGTCATCAAAGGCATGTTGACATTTTGAGTCCCAAGTAAACTTGGCATCCTTCTCAACTAAAGCAGAAAAAGGCTAACACCTTCCTGACAAATTCAAAATAAAGCGTCGAAGATATGCCAATTTCCCTTGAAAGGACCGTAGTTGTTTTAAGGTTTTGTGAGGTGGCATTTATAAGATAGCTTTAATATTCTCCGGATCGATTTCAATTCAATGATGTCGAAAAACAAATCCTAAGAATTTCCTAAAGGTGACACTGAAGGCGCATTTCAAGGGATTCATCTTAAGGTTATATTGTCTTAACCGCTCGAAAACAATTCTCAAATCATACAAATGATCTTCTTTTAGTTTACTCTTTATGACCACATCATCCATGTAACACTCGACTTGATTGTGAATGAGATCATCAAAAATCCTTATCATTGCTCTTTGATAAGTTACTCCAACGTTCTTTAATCTAAATAGCATCACTGTGTAGCAGTATACCCCGATCGGTGTTCTGAAGGCTGTAAGCTTTTCATCTTCTGGTGCCATCTTTATCTGGTTGTATCCTGATGTTCCATCCATGAATGAGAAGACTTCATGTGTTGAAGCAATGTCGATCATCAATTCTAGATTGGGTAGCGGGAATTCGTCCTTTGGACATGCTTTATTCAAATCTCTGAAATCCACGCAGATTCTGATCTGACCATTCTTCTTTCTGACTGGTACCACATTGGCTAACCAAGTTGGATATTGTTCCTCACGAACAAATTTAGCATCTATTAGCTTCTTAACTTCAGATATAACTTGTTGCTCAGTCTCTAGACGCATTCTTCTTGCAGCTTGTCTAACTGGAACGGCAGTGGGATCCACTCCTAGTTTGTGAACTGCGACTTCTAGAGCTAATCCTGGCATTTCATCATAACTCCAAGCAAAATAGTCCTTGAACTCCAATAATAACTTGATTATCTCTTCGGAGTCTTCTTTATTGAGTAAGGAGCTAACAAAGGTCGGCCTAGGCTCTTTGCTAGTACCTAAGTTAACTTCCATTAACTCATCTATTGTAGATTTAATTTCTTCTTTGAATTCTGGCGGAGCATCTCTGATTGGTAGATCTTCAAGATCCCCCGAAGCTTCCAAGCAGTCTTCATTAGGCTCGCAAGTGACAACCAAGCAAAATCCTGTATCATCAACTGATCCTACTGTGCCGAATCTGAGACCAGGTTTTGAATTGGGAGGCCGACTGGCATTGTTCCATAATTTTTCGAAGTGTTGTGATCGACCTTTTGTCCATTGTTTAGGTAAGACACCACGTTGAATTAAATTTTGAACACAGGGAGAGTACCACTCAAAAGGCAATTCCATTAATTCAGAAGAAGTAACATCTTCAAATTGTACATCTTTTTCAGTATTGGAAGAAGAAGCAGCACGGTAAAACTTGATTGGTTTAGTACCACCACCATGCACTTCCTTGACCGCCATACCCTCGATCTTATTAGAATGGATCGGGGTCAGGGTCATAGTATGTACATAATGGTTAATCTTCTAGTACATTGATTTGTATTCTTCATTCTTTTCATCTTCGAGAGAGATCTTGAACTGGGGTTTCTTTTCAATTACTGTTGCTGCTTCTTTATTGATTTCTTCTTCTTCGGAACTAGTCTCCCAATCTACGTTGATGACTAGTTTCTTCTGTCTAACTGTTCCAACATTTCTTCCTCGACCTCGTCCTCGGCCTCGACCTCGGGTGTGAGTTCTGGAGAAACCTTCACCATCTTGCCGTAAGGGAGTGGTGAGTAACTGTTGGACTAGAATTTCAGGCTCTTCATCGTCTTGCACTTCTTTTGCTTCATTTGGTAAGGTGTTTCTGGAAAAGATTATTTTCTTCGGAGGTGCGTAGTAGGCTGCATCTTCATGAATTCCGATTTCATGCACGGAGAATGGTTGCAAATCACCTTTGATACACAATTCTCCTCCATAATACTTTATGCACTGGTGCAGAGATGACGGTACCATCCGGTTCTCATGAATCCATGGCCGACCCAGTAGAGCGTTGAATGATGTTTCAGAATCAATTATATGGAATTTTGCGGTTGTCTTTGCTAAATTACCGGTCTTCATTAACAATGTTATTGATCCGAGTGCTTTTTTTCCTTTCTGATTGAACTCTCTTAATAACATATTGTCTGCTTCAAGCTCGCGAGCATCAATTTCCAAATATGCTAACGTTAGAAGGCTCATTATGTTGATTGATGCTCCAGGATCAACTAACACCCTAGAGAGCGTAAACTTTCTGATAGTAACTGAAGTGTACAATGGTCAGTTGTGATCAGCCATTTCGAGTAGTAGATCATCGTCCGTGAAGGTAACACCTCGCTGTTCTTTTAACGAGCAAACCTCGTCTAAGGAATTACCGGCCATTTGAGCTAAAAAAATCTCTAGATCAAGTAGGGCCTTGATCATAGTTTCTCTCATCTCCTTTGACAGGATCAGAGCATCGTATATGGTTAGTTTGGCTGGTAGCTTCCTAAGATGGGCTAGCACGTTGTAGTCTACTTTATTACCATGTTCCTTAGTTTCTTCCCGAATGGGCAGTTCCTCTGCTGGGGTTGGCTCCTCTTGAGCAACCACCTGCTTTCCTTTATCCTTTGGACCCATTCTCGGGGGTAGAACCTTTCCGCTTCTTAAATTGACTTTAGTTATTTCTTCTGAATCTGGTGTTAAATCTGTCGGTGTATCCTCTTAAATTGGAACGACTAGCTCTTCTGGCGTTGCTTCGAAATCTGATGACTCTAATTCTATTGCAATCGGAGCTCCTCGAAATTCACAAATTGACTTGTTGCTTGTTGAGCTTTCGTAGCCATCCTTGTGAACATCTTCTCCTTCGTCATGGTCATTGAGGTTTAGTATGATTTGAGAATCGTTATTTATATTGGAATCGAGATCCGGATTAGCTTGGTTTTTGTTAGTTACATAATCGTTAGAAACAGTCAGAATGTAGCCAACACCAAAACTCTTATCTTTATAAGATCCCGCCGGGGTGAGCAAATAATCATATAGAGTCAGAGGTTCGAGGAATTTCTCCCCCAAATCGAAAACAACCATCCTAGGATAAGCATCCCCTAGTCTACCCTTTGGAGCCTCGGTCTTCTTTTCTTTCACGATCTTCTCTTCCTTCTGGGACTGTTCTTCAATCGCAAGCGATAGTGCCGGCTCAATAGGTTTCAAACTCTAAGTTGAAGCGTGCACCGAAGCTTTCTGGATATGATCTAAGATTTTCTTTGAAGACTTTGTCTAGACGGTACTCCATCCATCATGGGTTAGGTAAGGGTCTATCGGAACAATAGGATCTGTTGAAATAACATTAACGGAACCTCCCTTTTGGGGTTCCTTCATGTATTCCTTCGGGATCGTTATGTTCCCTTTCCGGAGATTATCGTCAAGCTAAATCTTGAAAGTGATGCAATCCTCTATCTTATGCCCGAGCATCCGGTGGTAAGGGAAATAGTTTGGATGATCTTTCATATTGACTTCTTCAGGCCTCTTGGGCTGTGGTAACTGAAAATCTGGTGTTTTCATTAAACTACAGAAAATTTTTGCTACTACTTCAGTTTTGAATGGATATTCCTTATTCAGAAAATCTTTCAGGGTATGCTGTGGACAAGGTGGTTGATAACCCTGCTGAGGTTGTTGGTAAGTACGTTGCGGTGGTTGATAGCTTGGTTGTGGCTGCTCTGGCTGTATCTGCACTGGCTGCTTGCCCTTATCTTTGTCCGCGATGATTCTGGACTTCTTTTCGAATGTTTTCACCTGTTTCTGTTTATCGGTATTGTCCACAAAACTCAGATGCTTTGCTTCCTGTTGTAAGCTCCCAGCCTTGCTAAGCAGCTTCTCAAAAGTCTTGATTGTAAATCCTTTAAGGAGAAGTGCTATTGGGCCGTGGATGCTTTTCAGCAAAATACCGATCACCTGTTGTTCCTGTAGCTATGGCTCACACTTCATGCTTAAATTTCTCCATCGAAGTATGTAATCCACCAAAGTTTTGTTCAGTTTCTGTTGCTCCACCACTAAATCTCCGATAGTGATGTGGTGGTGAGCTCCGGCAAACCGCTTAACGAAGAGGTTTTCTAACTCTGAAAAGGTCTTAACTGAGCCATTTGGCAATTCTGCATACCAATCGAAGGCAATCCCTGACAGGCTGCTGACAAACTATCGGAAGAGTAAAACGTCACTCCCACCGGCATTGCAGCAACTAGCACGAAAATGTGCGACATGCTGCCGAGGGTTTCTCGTTCCATCAAAAGCCTTAAACAGAGGTGGTACGAAGCCTTTTGGGTATTGGACCGCATCAAACTCTTCGAGGTAAGGCCTACCCATCTGAATAGATGCTCCACTCTTAGACTATGCTAAGGCTTCTCGCACCTGTAGTTCCACCATGTTTTCAATGTCCTTTTCGGGAATCATGCTCTGTGCAGAATCCTTCTTTGGTGGCTCGTCTCCATTGACGGATGTGATCTCTTTTCTTCCATCTGCAATATGGATGATTTCTGAGGGTGTTTCTTTCTGAGGTTGCACCTGACTCTGGAGAGTGGCTAAAGCAGCAGCCATCTCTTCCATCCTCCTTTCCATCTGGGAAATTGTGTCATCTCTTTCCCAAAGCTATGCTCTCATCACTTCTGGATCATCTCTTTCCGCAGCTACCAGAGCACCCTGCTAGGCTGACAATGCTCATGTTTCAACAATGTTGATCTCGGCATATTCCTCATCCATGAACTCTGATGAATCAACTTCATTATCCAACTTTTCTCCTCTTCCTTTTGCCAACCATCGGATATCCGTCCTTAGCTTTCCTATAGCATCCTTGAGGGGTCTCTTCCAGACGGTCTCGCAGTTGTCGTGTGATGGCTATTGAACTTCTTTTCCGGGAGTTTCTTTTATTGCAGTAGCACTTCCTTCTGATTCAGGCTCTTTGACGAGGCTTTTCTTCTCAGGACGTTGTGTTGGTCTTGGCTCGGTAATAATAGGTTGCCACACCATCCTTCTTGCAGCATAAGGCCTAGGACCAGACGGTCTGTCGGCTATATGCTGGTAGGTGGTGTCCTCCCTAATATGATGGCCCGATACAACAACAAGTGAACTAGCTCATATTTTCTTCCTTGGTTTCTCTAAGGTAGTGACAGGATTTACTCGAGGTCCGAGGCAGGATCTAGCTGGCACTCGTCCCATTCTTCTTAGGATTTCTGACATGGGGCATCTTTCTTTCTTTGCCAATTTTTCTATCACAGGTTGTAACCAAGCAAATGGTGTAGTCTTAACCATTTTTCTTTTGTAGTTACAATAGTATGCAGGTCAGGGTAATGTAGCAGCAATCCTTCAGATGTCTTCTTCATCTGATGCAACAGAGAGGGGGTGAAACCTACTCCCTTCCAACAGAGGTATATACTCAGGTAGTTCTTTTCTTTCCTCAAGAATTTCTTCTAGGAAAGCAACTTCAGCAGCTTTGGCTTTCTCGATCCTGGTGACCTTTCTGCTTCTATTTCTCCTTTGAGTCCGAGTTAGGGGTGTAACTCTTGAACTGGACCCAATCTCGAAAACAGATGGTATTATAACAAAATATGTACCCTCCATGGTGACGGGTTCATCACAGGCTTGAATTTCCTTCCCCTTCCGTTTGGCAGAAGCCGGGGTAGGTGCTGAGATGACTAGACCGGTGGGGGTAGAGATAACAGTCCTCCTATGAATAGCAGTACTTCTTTCAGCTGGAACCCTTTGCAAGGGAGGGAATTCTTGAGTCGACTTTAGGTTGAACTCAATTACGGGCTCTTCAGTTTCTGGCACTTTGTCCATTAGTGTGAAGAGAGTGACGTCAGTGAACTTGATATATGTATTGTCGAATCCTTGTCCAAAAAGGATGATTCCATTGTCGGGCAGTTCATCCTTATAGACGGCGAAGTCCATTCCATTGGTGAAGGAGAAAATTAACTTTGGCGCAGTCATTTTCTGCAGGGTAGATTCTGAGTATCAGTCCCGAATTATGCTTCCTTTTGTCGCAAAACTTATGACAAAAAAGAAGAAAGAGTCTGAATCCATTTTCGTCTATCTTAGTGTATTTTCAATTTAAAAGAGTTTGTTTAAAGGGTTGTTTATTACAGGATTTATTTGTTAGGAACGAAATATTTAAAGAACAGAGTTTATAGAAAAAGGAAGGGATGCGGTTCGGAATTGGAAAAGAAGAGAAAGTCTCGCAAAACTTCTCAACCCGAAGACTATTCCTAAGCTAACACCTATTGGGGGTCCACCCCACCTCAGAAAAGAGGTAAAAGGATTTCAGAACCTCTCTGTTTAGGGGTGTCAAAATAGTGGCTCCTAAATCCGAGAGAAGTTGACTATACTTGTTCAAGATAGAAATGAACGTGGTATGTCAACGGAAGAAGGATAGTTTTGGTCCACTATGGATATAGACTCACTATCGATTTATGAATGCAAAACCATCTGATCAAAATGGAGAGAGGGACTACTCACCAACAGAGTTGCCAGAAGTTGTCGGCATATTTTTAGGTTGTGTTGTATTTTAGAAAAAGGGGTCGCCTACAGAAGTTGTCGGCGAATTTTAGATTTTAAATTTAATTGAAATATTTATAATTTAGAAAGTAACATTTGATTTTGAAAATGATTTTAAGTTTAAAAATTTTAAGATATGAAATCAAACCAATCTCACATCCCAAATAGTTTATATAAACGAGCACCGCACCACAAACCGTGTATCCATCCCAAAGAATAGACACACTGCTTGATGATGGGGCTTGATTAAATAAACTAGAAGATTTGTGACATTCGTTTGGTCTGCGAACCAATTTTATAAGCCGACAAGTTCCCCTGCTTAATACAAAGGAATTAAGTAGGGTTTATATTACCTGGGTTCTTAAAGTTCCCTGTAAGGGCAAGCCCCTATAGTTAATTACATCTTAAATGACAGGAATCATTTAAGAAAACTCCTGATAATGATCAGTAGTTTTACTCTCAAGAATTTTAAAGTTTAAGGTTTCAAACAAATTGGATTTTGGAAATTTTAACAGGGAATAACTCAAATTTAGAACAATTTATTTTAGGAGACCAAAGGAAGAGAAGTAGGAGATGTCACGGACCCGAAGTGAACTTCGGTGACTTCCCAAACTATCCTAATGTTGGGCTTCAATTTAAGAGTTTATTTAATGTTGTAATCCTGCCAATTTTAATTAATTAGGACTTATATTTGTATGATATAATCACACAAGTAGCCTTGAAGATGTGAGGGTTTATGTCGTACCAAACGACTACCTCGGAATCCTAAGATGAGTTAGGGCTTAGTTAGCATAATATGATTATGCAAATGCCTAATGAAAAGTTGAGGATTTATGTTGCACTAGGCAAACTACCTCGAAATCCTATGGCTTTGTTATTTAATTCTAGGAAATGTTTAGCTGATGTAAACACAAGTTTTGCTGATGACGATGGTCATGCTGCCCACTATGCTCCAAGCTCCTTGTTGTTACAGAGGTTTAGTTTTAGAAGATGAAAATCAGGAGATGAGAGAAGTGTTTTAGTTTAGAAGAGTTTTAAAGTTCAAATGTCTTTAATGTTTTATTAGGGGAATCTTAAAGTTGATTATAACAACATCGGTTAAGATCCCACGGTTCCATCATTCGACACCGTTATTTTTATCGGATTCACTTAGTCTAGATGAATTTGCTAAACTCAACTGAATGAGTTCCACACTTTCATTTAGACCATGGGAAATTCCGTTAGCAACACGTAGGTTACATCATCCGAGGTATTCCCGATCATCCAATAAGATGTTTTAATTTAATTGCAATTCTAGTTTTGTGTTCTGTTTGCGATTAAATTTTGAGTTGTTTTATATTTTGAAATGTTGTGGCGGTGAATTTTATCTTGTTGTAACTTTTAATTTAGTTTTGGTTTCAGTTTGTGGCTATCCTAAAAGTTTCAATTTTCATGCAACAATCTTGTTTAACATGCAAGAAGAGTAAGGTGTAGCTCAGATAAATAAATTGCAATAAAGTAAATTGCAATAAAATAAAGGCGTACCTGGAGGGTCTTCTCGTCATTCCATGCTGCACTTAAAACACATGTTAAGGCATCTAAATATTTATAACAAGTACCTAGGTAAAGCTAAGGGAAGGGTTTTGGTTGTCTACCAAAGTCTCAATCCTATTGCTAGTCATTTCCTATGACGTCTAGGTTCTTGTATTTTGTTTAAGGATGATTTTCTTCATCAAAGAACAATTAAATTCAATTGTTCTTCTAAAACATCTCATCATATTGAGGAAGTGTTTAGGAAGAGTCCTAAACATCTTTTCAATATTTTTGGAATTACTTTGAGTTCAAATGAGTTTAATTGTACTGGTGAATTGATCATCCAAGGATTCAGTTTAGATTTTCCTTCTTGCTGAGTGAATTAGGATGTTTGATTATCCTATAAGTAAAATGGCGCTTCACTTGATGCTTTACTTAAGAGTTATAATAATGAAAGCTTTCAAGGGAAAATTAATTTATTAAAGAATTTCAACAATTTAAAATTAGAATTAATGTTTTAAGGTGATTTAATTTAGTTATAAAATTTTAATGAATTTAAGTTTGGAATTGTTTAAGTTGTTTTATTCTTAAGTGTTATAAACCATTTGAATTAAAGGAGGAATTTAAATTATTTAATTTAGACTTTAATGATTTAATTTTAATTTAATGATTTAATTTTAATCTGATTGCAATATTCTGGATTAACTTTTTAATTGGTTGGATTATTATATTATTTTTTTATGGAGAATTTATCTTTATGAAATTAATTTTTAATGTTTCAAATTTGTTTTAAATTTACTTTCAAGTGATTTATGAAATTAATAATAATTTTTTTATTTGTTTTAAATTTATTTCAATTTAATTATCAAATTATTTAATGTTTTAGGTTTTAATTTAATTAAAGTTCACTTTCCTTTTAATTATTTAATTATTAATTTTAATTATCACTTTAAATTTAATTAAAAAGTTAAATATTATTAGAGTGATTCATTTAGGGATTTTAGTTTAAGTTATTATATTCTCTCTAAATTATATCCTCATTTAAATAATCCAAATTTTAACTTATTCTTCCAAAATTCAAATTATTTAATTAATTAAGGTTTACTTCAAATATTTTCAAGATGATTAATGGGTTTCTACCCTTTAATTCTCTATGTTTCAATCTTCTAATGAAAATTTTAAAATCAGATATTTTACCTTCCCCTTGATTAAACCTAAATATTAATTAGGGTTAAAATCCTTTAATTACCTTTATGCCCCTTTAGGCTTATTTATTTCATAACTCACTAAGTTGAGCTAAAATGAACTTTAAATTTTTATGTCACTTCACACATATGTCAATTAAGACATTACGGGAGAAAATGTGATTTTTCTGAATTTAATTTAACTTATATAATTATTTTAATGAAAAACAGGGATTTTCAATGGAAATTCAACAACATGACCAAGGAAAGGTTTCTATCCTTAAGAAAATTATGGGATGTTCCTAATGACCAGAGGACCACTTGGACCAATTTTGGTGATTTTTTGAATTATATTTTATTTATTATAATTATTTTGAGTTTTGGAGTGTTAATTAATTATAAAATAAAATAAAAGTTAAAAAATGGATTTTATATTTTTCTTAAATCTCTCTAACCTCAAGGAGTTCAGAGAAACAAATTTTATAATTTTCTGATTTTCTTTGATTTATTAGAATTAATTAGTGAAAAGGTTGGAAAATTCATTTTTTAATTCAAAAATTGTTTTAAGCATTTAAAATTCAATATCTTTACTTTGAGACTTGGGAAAAATATTTGGTTTGTTCCTAAGTGATTAGGAGTCAAAATATGACATTTTTATGATTTTTAATATTTTTTTATTATTATTATTTTTTTAATTATTTAAAATGTTAAAATATGATGGAAAAATGAAGATTTTTAGAAAATTTTAACTTTAATTTTCTAAGGCTCCTCTGATATCAGAGAGGCCTCAAAACCAATTTGGTGAATTTTTAAAGTGTATTTTTGGAGTTATGAATTTTTTAAGTTTAATTTTAGTTATGTGACTTAATTAATCCATTTAGTGGGGTTAAACATTTCCAATTGATTCCAAATTTTTATGTGAGGTCCCTCTGATCCTAAAGATCAGTGGATAATTATTTTCAAGTTCTTTTGATGTGTGGTTAACTCAAATTAATTAAAGTTTAGTTTTGAGTAATTAGGCTAATTAGGGTTATTCTTAATGAATTAACTCAAAATATAATTATCCTAGGGTCCTCTGGTCCTAAGAAACTTTCCCAAATTTTTCTAGAATTTTCTAAGCAATATGTTAATTAATGGAATTAAAATACCAAAAATAGTGACATAAACTTGAAAAATACATAACTTACCATAGAGATGGCTTCTGACCTTGAAAAATTCAGGGAATGTTCCCAAGATCAGAGGCTTCAAAAGCCCTATAGTCTCATGCCATGGTGAATTGTCTATGAAAATGGAGAATCAAAATACTGAAATGAGTAAATAATTAATTAAAAATAAAATACTCATCAAAATAACTTGATTTATTTTCCACATTATTCTCCTCTGTTCACTGAGCAAGAGGGTATTTTAGTTTTTTTTGTGATTTTTCTACACAAAGATAGGAATTTTCTAAATTCTAGGTATTTAAATAAATAGAAAAAATCCTATTTATCTACTTATCCGACTCAGCGCCGTGTCTACCTACGGCGGATCGAAAGACCACGCGGCACGCTCTTATTTGACGCCGCCATCTGAGTCAACCGCCACGCTTCCTGTAGTTCCACTTCTTCCTCTGATTCTACGCAATCTGAGCCGTTCAACTGATACACACTCAATCAGACAGCGCCTGGTCGTCGTCTACGACTGGTGCGCACCCGTGACCGTCCACACTAAAACCCTAAGAACTCTCTCATTTCTCTATGGATTTTCGTGTTATTATGCTCTATGGATTCATCTTGAGGAGACGAACACATCCATACGGCTTACATTTACAAAATCAAAATGGAGAATCTCTGGAAGCTTGGGAGGAAGGAGAGGTATATACCTTGGCTCTGAGAAGTGAAGCTTCAATCAGAGAGTTGTGGCACCTTTGATTGCACCCAAGGAAGCTCCAGATGAAGTCTCCAGCTTTAGGGAATTGCCTAGGTACAACTTCCACCAAGCCCGATTTCAAAGCTTGGCCGATAGAGAGAATGGCTGGCCTGGTGAGGGGGCTTCCACTAGGGAACTCCTTCTCTTGGTCATGTGCAGGTGTGGGTGAGTTTAATTTGATTTTGGTGGAGGTTTTAGAGATGTCCTGGTTCTGGGCTGAGAATTGAGCTCCGAAATTGAGCTCAATCAATGGGTTTTAGGGCAGGAGAACAGTGGGGATCAATTGCTCTAGGTTAGAAGAAGGTCCTGGAGCAATTTTGGCAGAGTTTTATTTAGGTCTAGTTCATCACCTTGTTTGGCCGAGAAGGTGGTGGGTTTAAATAGACATGGCTGGAGGGCCTCCCAGGTGGAGTTAGGGCTTTGGATCAGCTGCTCTATACAAGAGAAGAACATCAATGGTGTTCAATTGGACAGGGACCATCGAAGCCCTATTGGGCGTCGTCGGAGCCCATTCTGCGCGGCTCTACCATTTCGCTCCATTTGGCTCCGTTTTAGCTCTATTTCGCCCCGTTTCAGTTGTGTTGCGTTCCTAAAAGTTATACCTATAAAATAAGCACGAAAATTACATTTATTTAAAGTCTAATCTCATTTAAAAAAGTGCAAAAAGTGTAAAATAAATTAAGCATAGAAAGACTTATCGAAATGTGGCTGGCCAGAATTTGCTTTCTTGCTCGTTTTTGCTCCAAATTGCACTGTTTTTGCTTCAAATTGCACTGTTTTTGCTTCTTCTTCTCCAAGAGTCCATTTATTGTACCTCAAACCAAAAATATGCAAAATATCTTCTTTTAATGTGCAATATCATTAAGATTAAGCATGAATTGTATATGTAAAATCAAGTAGTTTTTAGGCTTGTCATGTCTCCTAAACTTAACTGTTACTTGTCCTCAAGTAACACTATAACTTTAAAAACTAAATATTTTGACTTATGGTTGTGGGTTTTAATAGAGTTTCCTATAATATTATCTAAGAAATATTATACTGTAACATAGAAGAAATTCTAGCAAATCAACTTAGGACTAGAGTGTAAGAATTTCTCACATTCAACTTAGAAATCCTGATTTTCTATTTACTTCAAAAGTTATTGAAACTTGTCAAACTAATGATTCATAGAAAGTACAAAAAAAGAATTTAAGCACCTTATCTATACCAATTTAACCAATACCTTTTGAAATAAAAATAAGCTTAGGATTATTTTTAAGTCTTGTCATTTAAAAAGATTCAAGTGAAACTAGTTTTTGGTTAGGCTTCTCCTCAAGTTTCTCCTCACATATTTTCTTTTTACTTTTCTTTTTCCTTTTTTTTCTTTTTTTTCTTTTGAGATCATTTTCAATCCCTTTTTCTTTTTTTTTTCTTTTTTTTGTGAGGATTACTATATCTGGTTAGGCATTTAACAATTTTGAATTTCAATATCCCCATTCTATAGTCCAAAACTCAAAACTTTCCTTTACTTTTTAAAAGTGTAAGTATTAGTTTGAAAAAGGTTTCAATAAAGGCTCAATTTTCAATAAGTATAATTCTAAGAATCTTAGCATTTTAAATATTCAACTCCTTTCTACCATAAATAGAAAAATCATTTTCCTAATGTTTCCTACAAAATATCTTAACTCTAGAACAGTTTCTTCATATAGGATTTCAACTAAGTTATTTTTCTAACATTCCTAAAATCAAAATTATAGTAACTTAAAGATAACACCACATGCCACAAGTCATTTTAAAAGTGATATTAAATTAAATACAGGCTACTAAGGACAAATAAAGTTTAGTTTTAAAAATTTTTCTTCCCCCAAACTTGAATTTTAAAATATTTTGCAATTAATTCCATAAAATGTAGCAGGAAGAAAAAGTAAAAGTTAAATATACTAACCACTACAACATTCTATCAAATTCATATACATGCATAATCAGGATAGAATGACTGCATGAGAAAGTAAATCTAGCTTAAAACATGCTTGTAATAATATTAAACTAAAAGGAAGTATACTCAGTTTAAAATTTTATTTTTCTTCCTACCCCAAACTTGATTTTTAACATATATAGTATTTAGTGCAAAAAATATAAGTAGAAAAAAAAACTATTCAGAATTTCTATCTATCACAAATGTCTATCAGAAACATCTACAATTATTAATCAGGACAGAACAATATGCAGCAGATAGTAAATCTAAACTAAGCATGCCAGAATGAAATTGACTAAATAAAAGTTTAACTATCATAACAGGTATCAACATAAGAATATAAAAATGTTCTTTAAGTCTTATATAAAGTTGTAACACACAAACAAACACATATGATAAATGAGGCTAATTTTTTCATTAACTCATCCAATTTCACTAACTTACATCCAATTTCTAACGGAATCACTACACTAATAAATTAGATATATTTTAAATGATTTTATAGATTATAATTCCAAAGATAATATTAACCTTGATATATTGGTTCACGTGCACCAAACTCAGGCATCATCTAATCCCTTTAATTAAGCACCTCTAACAATTATAAATCATAGTGTAAAATCATCCACAAGTTACTCATCAAATAGGTTCATGACTCCTATCAAATGAAATAAAGCCAGAGAAAAGAAGCAACAAAATTGAGATGGATCTGTCACTGTTCAAATTCATGATGTATCTTATTAAACTCAAGTCTGAGTGAGACCCGAGTCATAGTGGACTCATCAATCCAACTACTACAAGAAAATATACAAGTCTAACCATATTAAGAAGTTAAGGAATCACCTCCCTCATGACAAGATAGATAAAATCAAACCATTAACAATCCAAACATCTAACAAACAACATTCAAACAGAATAATCCACACTAAAGCATACACAATACAACACTAAAAATCATGACTCTCAAGCTTACTAAATCAAAGCACACTGATAACTATGGGTTAGCTCCCATAAAGCGCTTGGTTTATCTTCGCCAACCCGACAAATGATTCCTCCTGGATCAAAATTCAAATTGAGTAATCCTTGATCAATCACCTAATCTTTTTCATATCCATGGATTCCTACAAAATTATCGAATTTTAATTTTTCATTCAAATTTTCCTTTTCAAATTGATTCATATCATTGTTTCTCATATTTCCAAGTCTTAGTTCAATAAATTTATCTTGTTCATCATTCAATTCAGGTTTTTCTTGTGATTGAGTCGAATCTGAAGATATAAAGAAAGATGGTGTAGATGAATTCCTTAAATAAGTAGGCTTTAAAATTTTACAGAGTACATCCATCTTAAGTTCATGAGATTTTTCAATATATAGAATTAAAAGTTCACTATTTTTAGTAGCATCCATCTTTTCACAGCTCTCCCGAACATACATACAGTATTCCTTAGACAACATTTTCAACTCATCATGAAAGTCCATTTTGATCTCATTTGTTAACTTACTTTCAAAAAATTTTTGGAAATGATCTTTACTTAAATAATCAATTCCATCCATCTAGAAACAATCATCATCTTTTCTCGCAGCTAGATATTTCATAGTCTTTAACACATCAAAAGTGACTTTCTGGTCATTAATATTCATAATCAACTCTCATTTTTACAATCTATCATAGCTTGTCAAGTAACAAAGAAATGTCTCCCCAATATAATTGGAATTTATTTATCTTCCTCCATATCTAATACAATAAATTTCATAGAAAAGATAAATTTATCCACTTTAACAAGCATGTCTTCTATATTCTCTTCTGGATAAATGATAGATAGATCAACTAACTGAAGGGTTACCGTAGTGGGAGAAATATCGTTTACACCTAACATTTTAAATATAGATAGAGACATCACATTAATGCTCACTCCTAAATCCCATAAAGCTTTTACACATAATCTTTCTCCAATTTCATAAGGAATTGTAAAGCTACAATGACCTTTAAGTTTCTGAGGAAACTTTTTTGGAAGTATAGCGCTGCTCTCCTTACTTAGTGCAACTGTCTCATAATCCTCAAATTTCCTTTTCTTGTTTAATATCTCTTTCATAAACTTTTCATAACTTGGCATATGTTATAAAGCTTCAGCGAAAAGCATATTTATCGGTAACTTCTTAAGTACTTCCATGAACTTTAAAAATTGTTTATCCAACTTATGATGTCTAAGTCTTTGAGGAAATGGAGGTGGTTGTCTTTCCAGATTGATTTTAATTGGAGATATTAATTTTTCAAAATCCTTAGAAACATGTTCTTCAGGTCATTTTGTTTCCTTTGTTTCTCTCACAACTTTTTTCTCTTTTCTAACCACATCATCTATCTCTCTTCCCTTTCTTACTTGGACAGCTTCTACTTGTTCATTATTGTTCTCTTTAGATTTCATCTCAGTGTTGCTAGGAAGTGTTTCTTGGGGTCTATTGCTAAGTGAATTAACAATTTGTCCCAGTTGATTCTCTATATTTCTAATCCAGCATTTTGAATTTGCAACTGGTTTCCCATTTGCAATACCACTTCTTCTATAGATATCTTTTTATCCTTAAATTATTTATCATTGTTAGAGTCCAGTGGATAGGAAGGTCTTTAGCTTGTGTTCCGCTGATTATTCCAACTTCCATTAGGATTTGCATGATTATTTTCCCATTTTTGGTTTCCACCCCCAGTAGTATGATTCTAGTTAAAATTAGGATGGTTCTTCCAACTAGGGTTGTAAAAGTTAGAATACGGGTTTTTTATGGTATTTAAAGTCTCATATAACAAGTTGGAATCAATCATATGCCCTAATGAACTTTGCTCACTTACAGGAGTAAATTGAGGTTGATTCATTCTAAATTGGTCCAACTTCCTTGATATTACAGCAACCTGAGATGCAAGGATTGCAATTACATCTGTATCATGAACACTAGCTATCTTTTTTGGATTTACCCTTTGCAGAGAGCTATTGAAATTCATTTGTAGTCATTTCTTCAATTAATGCATACGCTTCATCAAATGATTTTGAAATTAATGAATCACCAGCATAAGCATCAATAATGAACCTAAGGGATCCTACTAACCCATTATAAAAAGTTTGAATGATTAACCGATCTGATAGAGCATGATGTGGACACTTTCTTAGGAGTTCCTTAAATATTTCTCAGGCTTCATATATTTATTCCCCTCCATACTGACTAAATGAAATAATATTGTATCAAAGATTAGCAGTCCTTGAAGGTGAAAAATACGTAGCTAGGAGTTTCTGAGTTAACTCCTCCCAATTTTTAATAGAGCCGGGTGCTAATGATTATAACCACATTTTAGCCTTATTCTTTAGTAAGAAAGGAAAAAGCCTTAGCCTAACAACATCGTCAGATATGCCGTTATAACAAAATGTAGCACAAAGTTCTATAAAACTAAATAAGTGTAAATAGGGATCCTCCGAAGGAGTTCCCCCAAACTGGTTGTTCTGCACTAGTTGGATAATCGCTGGATTTAGTTCAAATGAGTCAGCTTCTACGATAGGGTTTTTTATACTTGAGTGAATTTCATTTGTCGTAGGATTTACATAACCCCTCAACGATTTATAATGATTTTCCAACTTATTATTTTGAATATTTTCCATTTCCATTTCTATTTTTTTAAGTCCTTTATGTTTTTTTATTTTTTTCCCCATTTTCTTAACTTGGGACCATAAGGCACAAGTCCTACAGATTCTTTATTTTGCATAATTACACAACAAATAATAAATAACAATAAAATAAATTAAACAAAAAATATATTCAACACTACAAAATATTTTCACAAACACCTTGTTTTACACACAAACAATTTTTTATAACACTTTTTCATGAAAATAAAACATTTTTCACACAAAAACAAATTTACGACACTAAATGACCCGACCGCAATTACGTAATTAAATTAGCTTATTAAATTATGGCCAAACTTGACCACAAATCTGATTAAGCGGCTAATGTACGATAATTAAGGATTAAAGATTTTATAATAAAATATAAATAGCACACTATGGGTACTACGCAAGTATACGTATCGTTTTAAGTAATATAGAGTTTTCTTTAAAAACCCCCAGATATCGATCCCACGAGGATTAATTTAGTTACAAGAAAGGAAACTAATAATTAAAATATTTTAATTTTAAAACTAAGTAAAATATGCAGAATATGAAAATTAGCTAGTGATATAACAATAAACAAAAATTCTTTCCCATACGAAATATTTCATGATTAATAAGCAGATCAAATTAGTTGAGAACTTGAAAATGTGGTTATGTAACAAATAGGAGCATGTATATCCTTTAACCTTTGGTCCAGATCATAAAGAACATTAGCTAGTTTTTATAGATTGGATTAGGATGTATTATTAGTAGAAATGGATGAATTTCTAGACTCTCACTGCTAGGTCCCCCCCCCCCCCGAATGGTTGCCTATGGTCTGGCCTACTAGTGACCCGTCACCTCTTTTGTAAAACCAAATTGTTTGAATTTAGCTTGTCACACTAAAAACAAAATCAATTCTACGCCCATTAAAGATTATCTCCCTATATATTTTCACCTCCCCTTTAAGAAATTTGATACATACAAGTTAAGAATTGCATAGCCCACTGTTAGATCATAAAAATTTTTCACAGTTTTTAACAATACAAGAGGCTAATTTGTAAAATAAATTAAGATTAGGTACAGTATCATCACAATTTTCTTAGAAAATAAATTAAGTTATCAAAACTAATTTAAATTTGTTATTAATTCATTTCATATTCGTAGGGAGAAAGAAAAGAAGACTACTCAGAAGGCATAGAAATTACACCACAAATCATATTCATAAAACTTAAATCCAAAGCACTAAACTTACGAAACAAGATATAAATACTTATTTGGAATGTAATCCAAGCAATCCTTTGAAGTGTCTCTGACTCCATATACTCTAACAGGATTTTGACTCTTCAATTCACACTAAACACTCACTAAAATAAAGAAGAAGACACTTAACACTCTTAATTAATTCACTATGCACTCACTCTAACACACTTTGTACACTCCACACACACACCTTGCTGTAGAAATAGTATTTTATTTATAGATCTCCAGAAATGACCAAGGGTTGCTTAAGGCGCCTCTTCAAAATTCCTCCACATTTATTGAATGTTCTAGAATTTAACGGTGGCGCCTAGGCGCCAGGATCACTGCGCGAATGGATGCACCCCTTAACATTTAGGTCGCACCTCTTTGTTTAATAACTGCTATCCCGTGTCTATTTTCATTGCATTTGGTTTATAACATGTGGGAAAATTTCCAGGGCCTTCAAGATTGGTTTAAACCGTCAATAACCATCCAATAACCGTCAAGAAATCTCTAGAATTAATCTTCTGTGTCTGGCGCCTAATTTAAATTTAAGTTCATTTCCCTCCGCCAAACTTAGTTCTTTTGATAAGGCTTTAATATTTTTTACTATAAAAAATTAAACTAAGCAGGAAGAAAAGGTATAACATTTAAAGGTATTTAAAACAGTGCTAATATAAGCAGGAATAGATATATAGCAGAGTGGCTAAATAAATAACACATTAAAAACAAATGTGCTAAATTATAAACAAATGAGACCATGAAAAAGGACTAAGTCTAAGCAATCTGAATACAAAAATAAACTAAGTTACTACAAGTTCTAAATTAGTTCAATAAAACATGAAAAGTAATAAACACACATAACAAGCACATCAGCAAAGCAAAGAAAATATAAAGTCTAATCATCCTCAGTCGCCTCCTCATCGTTAGAAGAATCGTCAGGAATAGGACTTCTGGGGTTGATCCAAGGGGTGAATTTAGGACATGTAGGAAATTCAATATTCCTATCACCCTTCAAAAATTTTACCAGTGCTTCATTATACTCCCCATCATAGTCACTCTTCCTCTGTAAATAGTATGATACATGATCAAATTTGCTATCCATCTCATCTATTATGTAATTCATCAATCACTTTGATGCTCCATATATCTCTGACAAACAGTGTTCCACACATCAGGTGGAGGCTCAGATGTAGAAGTAGATGGCATAGAAGCAGAAGTTGAAGGCACAAAAGAAGGATATGCACCAGTACTCTGACTCTTAGTTTTTCCATAAATATCAACATGAGATTTTCCTATTAGCTTTAGTGGCTTAAGCTGCTCTTTAGAAAAAGAATAAGAAACACCAGTACTTGCAAATCGAGAAAATGAGAGCCGGAAAGCATGAACCAGAAATAACACTTCCTCTAGTAGAAGTGCTAATAACATCATAAATAATTGCTCCCACATTTATAAGCTTCATTTCTTAAATGGAATAGTTCAGAATAGCTCTCTCTTTCATCACCTCACTTAAGTGGTTTAACGGAAGTAGACAAGCAGAAATAAAATAATGTCAGGCTTTAGAAGTAGCATTAAGCATTGAAGAGGAGAAATTTACCCGTTTATTATTTCTGATTTTCCAGGCTACTCTTCCATCAATCAAATAAGCCAGAATCTCATTGTGCTCTCTCTCAAAAGGAGTAAAAGTATCATAGAAGCAGTCTGTCACTAGAGGCAAGCCATAAAACAAGTTGATCAATTCTGGAGTGAATTCAACTATTGTCCCTCTCACATAAACTTCAAAATCAGTTGTTTCAGGAAAATTCGCATAGAACTCCCAAACTAAAGAAATAATCGGCACTGCAGAAAAGTAGCAAAACTGCTCCCACTATCTGGCAGTAATAACATGCTCGATCAAACCACCGGGATGATAGAAACTTGTTTCAACAATGAATTTGCGAACAGTAGCAAATTTATTGTAACGAACTTGTTAACTCGCACTCGTAAACCTTGTTTGATCAAATTCATTGTGCTCCTTACCAAGCTTTGATTTAGGTGTCGTTCCTAAAATTTGTAAATAATTCCAAATAAATCTTAAAAATATAAAATCACACTACATAAACGCTCACCTCACTAAATCAAACTTAAATCCATGAATTTTCTTCTAAAAATTAAAATTTTTTTCTCCAAAATTTTGGTACTTTGCAAAATTAGAAAAATCCATGGTAAAAATTAACATAAAACGTAGATCTAATCTAGAGAAGTTGAAATCTGAAGTCGAAATGCGTTGAAACCCTTCAAATCTTGCTCAAAATAGAACCCTAGATCTGGTTTTCACGAAAATGGGTGAGGAAGATGAAGCTTAGACGTGAAAATGGTGTTGGGTCGGTTTTAAAGGCCGAAATTTGGTCCAGGTGAACCGTCGCTTAGGTGCCAGATTTGGCGCCTAGGTGCCAGAATCACCAAATATTCTAAAAAAAATTTAAATTTGTTTATTTTTTAAGTTAGATCAAACCACTTCCAGAAAATAATATTCAAATAAAATCTAAAAGGCTCCAAATGATTACATTCCAAATATCAAACAAATAATAATCCAAACTTTACTTCATTTTATTCATTCCAGATTTTAAAAATAAGGCTCAAAAAATAGAGAAAACAAACATCAACAACAAACACTTATATCTCACAAACACATAGACACTCATAAACATTTCCACATAAAATACTATCAAATCACAAAACACTTAACAATCACAATCAATCTCTCCACCTATTTCTCCTTAATTTCATGGATTAACATCAAAACCTTCATTAGTTTGATAAGGTAATTCGCTATGAACAACGGAATGAAAGAAAGGGACTCTAGGAAATTTTGAAGCCATCTTTTCATCAATCCATTTATTCTCAGCATACATTGATACCTGATAATCTTTGAAGCATGCCAAATGATCTGATTGAACTTTCATTTGTCATTCATTGTGCTCAATTTGGTGGAACATCTCATGCAATCTCCCTCCAACTAGAATTAACTCTTCTTCAATCTTCTCAAGTTGATTGCATACCTTCTCCAGATCCATGGTTAGATAGCTATTAAAATAAGTTTGTGAATCCTTGTGCACAAACTTCTCCTTCCCATTGATTCCAATGTTTAATCTCTCCATGGAAGCAATCAAAACTCTTTCTATCTATAAAGGAATGTTTCAGTAAAACATTTTGATGGATTGAAGGTTTGGGACGAAGGTAATGAGGTTTAAATAGATTAGAATGTGCAAAAACTGCTTTGGGGCAGTTTTTACACGATCCATAAACTGTGGCGCCTAGGTGCCAATATGGGCACTTAGGCACCAGGATTACAGGAATTTGGCGCCTAGGCCCCAGTTCTAGCGCCTAGGCACCAGAATCCTAAAAATCACAGGTTTTCCCTTTGTCAAATTCTCCTAAGTTCCATACTCAATTAAGGTTTAAAAAGCTAGATCAAAGATATGTAACTAAGTGTAGTCACATACAACACACAATCAAACACGAAATAAAATCATACTATGGGTTGCCTCCCATAAAGTGTTTGGTTTAACGTCATCAGCCCGATATATTTTCTATTTTACTCTGAATGGGTTAAAAATTACACATCTTTAAAATATGGCACATTTTCTTCATAATAGAGCTTCAATCTATGTCTGTTTGCCTTGATTACTGAATCAGTTTTTAAATCTTTAATGTCCACAGCTCCATAAGGGTAAACTTTCTCAACCACATACAGCCCTATCCATTTGGATTCTAATTTTCCTGGAAACAATTTTAATCTTGAATTGTATAATAAAACTTATTATCCATGCTCAAAATTCTTTCTTAATATTCTTTTAACGTGCATAATCTTCATTTTCTCTTTATAAATTCGAGCACTTTCATAAGAATCATTTCTCATCTCATCCAGTTCATTTAATTGTAATAATCTTTTATCTCCTGCATCTCTGAGATTATAATTAAACTCTTTAATTGCCCAATAAGCTTTATGTTCCAATTCAATAGTAAATGACAAGGTTTTCCATAAATGAGCCTATAAGGTGACATTCTAATAAGAGTTTTATAAGCAGTCCTATAAGCCCATAACGCATCATCAAGTCTATCAGCTTAATTAGTTTGTTTTGGATTAACCATTTTTTCCAAAATTCTTTTAATCTATCTATTTGATATTTCCACTAATCCACTAGTTTGGGGATGATAGACAGTTGAAATTTTATATTTTATTCCAAATTTGCTCACTAATATTTGAATTGGAAAATTCTTAAAGTGACTTCCCCCATCCGTGATGATTATCCCTGGCATTCCAAATCTAGTGAAAATATTTTAGTTAAAAATTTTCCCACAATTTTAACATCACATTAAGGTAAAGCAATCGCTTCAATCCATTTCGAAACATAATCAACAGCTAATAAAATATACATTTTTCCTGAAGAAGGTACAAATGGTCCCATGAAATCTAAACCCCATACATCAAAAATTTCCACTTCTAGAGTGAAATTTAGTGGCATTTTGTTTTTTCTAGAAATATCGCCTATGCGTTGACATCGATCACTGGATTTAACAAAATTGTTAACATACCTGAATAATGTAGGCTAATAAAATCCAGATTCTAAAATTTTGAAAGCAGTTTTATGAATTCCAAAATGTCCACCAAATTCAGAGTCGTGGCTTATTTTAATAATCTCATAAGTTTCTTCATAAGGAACATATTTTCGTATAATAGAATCCTTACATTGTTTAAAAAGATAGAGATTATCCCAAAAATAAAATTTAACATCATGTAAGAATTTCTTTTTCTGATACTGATCTAATCCATACGACATAATGTTACTAGCTATATCAGCATACCATGGGATTAATCCAGCAGAAAAAATATAAATTTGTTCATCGGGAAAATATTCGTTTATTTCATCATTATCATTCATTTCATTATTTTTCAATTCTAGATAAATGATCGGCAATTTGATTATCAGACCCTTTTTTATCGACTATTTGGAAGTCAAATTCTTACAACAGAAGAATCCATCTAATCAATCTTGGCTTAGCTTCTTTTTTAGTCATTAGATATTTAATAGCAGAGTGAAATGTATGCACTATACATATATTTCCAAGTAAATATGATCAAAATTTGTCAAAAGCATATATTATAGCCAATAGCTCTTTCTCAGTAGTAGTATAATTAATTTGAGCTTCATTAAGAGTTTTACTAGCATAATATATAACTTTAAATATATTATCATACTATTGTCCTAAAGCAGCCCCAATAGCATAATCACTTGCATCACACGTTAATTCAAATGGTTTTTTCCAATTAGGTGCAGTAATTAATTTCTCTTTTAACAAATTAAAGGCTTTTAGGCAAATTTTATCAAATTCAAATTTAGTATCTTTCTAAAAGATGGCATAGAGGTTTTGTAATCTTGGAAAAATCTTTAATATATCTTCTATAAAATCCAGCATGTCCAAGAAAACTTCATATACCAGTAACAAAAGTTGGGGGTTGTAATCCAGTAATAACTTAATTTTTTGCATGATTAACTTCCATACCATTTTTAGAAACCTTATGATCTAGTACAATTCCTTCTGTGACCATAAATTGACACTTCTCCCAGTTCAGAACTAAATTTGTTTCTTGACAGCGTTTTAATACTTCTGAAAAATTGTATAGGCAAGAATCAAAAGAAGTTCCAAATACAGAGAAATCAACCATAAAAATTTTAATTCATTTTTCAATTAATTTTTCAAGTAAGTCACAAAAATAGCCATTATACACCTTTGAAAAGTGGCAGGTGCATTGCATAATCCAAAAGGCATTCTTCAGAAAGTAAAAGTTCCATACGGACTTGTAAATGTAGTCATTTCTTGATCTTCAAGAGCAATATGTATTTGATGATATCCAGAATATCCTTCTAGAAAACAAAAAAAAGAATATCCAGCTAATCTATCCAGATACTGTTGTCCTAAAGTAGCCCCAATAGCATAATCACTTGTATCACACATTAATTCAAATGGTTTTTCTCAATTAAGTGCAATAATGATAGGTGCAGTAATTAATTTCTCTTTTAACAAATTAAAGGCTTTTAGGCAAATTTTATCAAATTCAAATTTAATATCTTTTTCTAAAAGATGGCATAGAGGTTTTGTAATCTTGGAAAAATCTTTAATATATCTTCTATAAAATCCAGCATGTCCAAGAAAACTTCTTATACCAGTAACAGAAGTTGGGGGTTGTAATCCAGTAATAACTTAATTTTTTTCTTGATCAACTTCCATAACATTTTTAGAAACCTTATGATCTAGTACAATTCCTTCTGTGACCATAAATTGACACTTCTCCCAGTTCAGAACTAAATTTACTTAGCGTTTCAATACTTTTGAAAAATTGTATAGGCAAGAATCAAAAGAAGTTCCAAATACAGAGAAATCAACCATAAAATTTTAATTCATTTTTCAATTAATTTTTCAATTAAGTCACAAAAATAGCCATCATACACCTTTGAAAAGTGGCGGGTGCATTGCATAATCCAAAAGGCATTCTTCAGAAAGTAAAAGTTCCATACGGACTTGTAAATGTAGTCATTTTTTTTATCTTCAGGAGCAATAGGTATTTGATGATATCCAGAATATCCATCCAGAAAACAAAAATAAGAATGTCGAGCTAATCTATCTAGCATTTGATCTAAGAATGGAAGAGGAAAATGATCGTTCCTGGTGGCATCATTTAATTTTCTATAATCAATACAAATCCTCTAACCAGTAACTTGTATAGTAGGTATCAATTCATTATTCTTATTTTTATCAACAGTTACTCCTCCTTTCTTTGGAACACAGTGAATAGGACTTACCCAAGGACTATCTGATATTGGATATATAATACCAGCATCCAGCCATTTAAGCATTTCCTTCTTGATAACTTCTTTCATAACTAGATTTAATCTTCTTTGAGGAACAATTTTGGGTTTACTGTCAGCTTCTAGTAATATTTTGTGCATACAAATTGAAGGATTGATTCCTTTAATATATGTTATAGTCCATCCAAAAGCTCTTTTATATTCTCTTAATACTTCAAGCAGTTTTACTTCTTGATTAGCAGTCAATTCAGAAGATATAATAACAGGTAAAGTTAAAGAATTCCCTAAATAGGCATATTTCAAATGAGAGGGTAATTCTTTTAACTCCAATTCAGGAGCTTTTTCAATAGATGGTTTGAATTCATTACTTTCAGAAGTATCCAATATTTCCCAAATTTCATTAATGTAATGAATTTCTCTTACTTCTGCTTCTTCATAATCACTTTAATCACTTAAATTTTCATGTTCTATAAATTCTTCTTCTTTAAAATGGATCTGACATTTTTCTTGAAAAAGTTGTTCAATAATGTAATCCAAAATGTCCATTCTATAACACTTTTCCTTGTTAGGATACCTCATTGATTTAAGGACATTAATTGTTACTTCTTGATCATTAACTCTCATGGTTAACTCCCCATTTTGCACATCAATCATAGCTCGTTCGGTATCAAGAAAAGGTCTTCCTAGGATAATAGGAATCTCTTTATCTTCTTCCATATCCAGAATTATAAAGTCAACAGGGAAAATAAATTTATCCACCTTTACCAAAACATCTTCTATTACTCCTCTAGGGTGAGTAATAGATCGGTCTGCTAATTTTAAGGTTACAGTTGTAGGAGAAATTTCTCCTAGATCTAATCTCTTATAGATGGATAAAGGCATGAGATTAATACTCACTCCTAAATCACATAAGGCTTTTCCTTGAAATTTATCTCCTATAGCACAAGGTATTGTTAAACTTCTAGGATCTTTTAGTTTTTGTGGAAGTTTTCTTTGAATAATTGCACTGCATTCTTCACTTAGAGCTACAGTTTCAAAAGCTTCAAATTTTCTTTTCTTATTAATAATATATCATAAACTTTGCATACTTAGGCATTTGTTCCAGAGCTTCGGCAAAATGGATATTAATAGTAAGCTTTTTTAATACCTCAAAAAATTTAGAAAATTGTTGATCCAATTTTTGCTGCTTAAGTCGTTGTGGAAATGAAGGTAGAAATTTTTCATATTCATTTTGAGATGGTAGTTGTTTTTCTATTTCAGGTAGTTGTTCTTTAGGTTTATCTATTTCTACCACTTCAGTTTCTTACTGAATCTTACTCTCTTTTCCATCCTTTAGTTCTTTTCCACTTCTAAGTAACACAGCTTTAATTTTCTCATGATCTTTTCCATTTTCTCTTGGATTTACTTCAACAGTGCTAGGTAATGTTCCTTGTGGTCTATTATTTATAGCATTTGCAATTTGCCCCATTTGGTTTTCAATATTTCTTATTGCAGCATTTTGACTTTGCAATTGACTCCCTATTTATAAAATTAATTCTTCTATCGACAATTTCTTTTCTTTAAATTGCTGATTATTAAAGCTAGAAGGATAAGAAGGTCGATAATTAGAATTATTTTGATTATTCCAATTTCTTGTTGTGATAGGTTGGTTGTTACCCCATTAATATTTGCATTATTCCAATTAAAATTAGGGTGATTCTTCCAACCTGGATTATAATAATTAGAATATAGGTTATTAGTTTTGTTAGCAATAGCTTGCAATGTTTCTAAAGTTTGATATCTTCAGTATTTCCGAAATTATCATTTAAGTGTGATAAATGAGACAAGTTATCCAATTTTTTTAATATAGCAGCCACTTGAGAAACTAAATTGAAAAGACTTCATTATCTTGAATTCTAGCCACTCTTTTCGAATTAATCCTATCATAAGGCCATTGAAAATTATTAGTTGTCATTTCTTCAATTAAAGAATAAGCTTCATCAAATGATTTAGACATTAAAGAACCACCAGCAGCAGGATCAATAATAGATTTAAGAGAACCTATTAAACCATTATAAAATGTTTGTATAATTAACCAACCTGGTAAAGAGCGATGTGAGCATTTCCTAAGAAGTTTTTTGAATCATTCGCAAGCTTCATAAATAGTTTCTCCATGAAGTTGAGTAAATGAAGTTATATCATTTCTATGTTTTTTTTAGCTAAAAATTTTTGAGTCATTTCTCCCCAAGTTTTAATAGATTCTGTTGCTAATTAATTTAACCAAATCTTAGCCTTATCCCTTAAAGAAAAAGGAAAAAGCCTAAGTCTAATAGCATCATCAGAAACAAGATCACATTTAAAGGTAGCACAAAGTTCTAGAAAACTAGCTAGGTGTAAATTAGGATCTTCAGTAGGAGACACTCCAAACTGATTATTTTGAACCATTTATATAATTGCAGGTTTTAATTCAAAAGAATTTGCAGCTACAGCAGGTAATTGAATGCTTAAATGAATTTCATCAGCTGTAGGGTTAGCATATTCTCTTAAAGATCTTTACTGATTTTGATTTTCATTTTCAATATTTTAATTAATATTATTTTGAGGTATATTAGCCATTTCTTGCAAATTACAAAATCTACTCTCCTTTCTAATTTTTCTTATTGTACGCTCTAATTCAGAATTGTAATGTATTAATCCTTCAGTTCATGAACTTCGCATAAAAATATAAGAAAGATTTTTAATTTATTTAAATATATATTTTTGTTTTTATATATATTAATTTGGTTTCTTATAATTAATTGTAATCCCCGGCAAGCATATTAATTTGCTTTCTTATAATTAATTTTAATCCCTGGCAGGAGCCAAAAACTTGACCCGACCGCAATTACGTAAGTAAATTAGCTTATTAAATTATGGTCAAACTTGACCCCAAATCTGATTAAGCAGCTAATGTACGATAATTAAAGATTAAATATTTTATAATAAAATATAAATCGCACACTAGGGGTACTACGTAAGTATACGTATCATTTCAAGTAATATAGAGTTTTCTTTAAAAACCCCATATATCGATCCCACAAGGATTAATTTAGTTACAATAAAGAAAACTAATAATTAAAATCTTTTAATTTTAAAACTAATTAAAATATGCATAATATGAAAATTAGTTAGTGATATAACAATAAATAAAGATTCTTTCCCCATATGAAATATTTCATGATTAATAAGCAGATCAAATTAGTTAAGAACTTGAAAATGTGGTTTTGTGACAAATAGGAGCATGTATATCCTTTACCCTTTGGTCCAGGTCATAAAGAACATTAGTTAGTTTTTAAAGATTGGATTATGATGTATTATTAGTAGAAAGGAATGAATTTCTAGACTCTCACTACTAGGTCCCCCCCCCCGAATGTTTGCCTATGGTCTGGCTTACTAGTGACCCGTCACCTCTTTTGTAAAACCAAATTGTTTGAATTCAGCCTGTCACACTAGAAATAAAATCAATTCTACGCCCATTAAAGATTATCTCCCAATTTATTTGCACCTCTCGTTTAAGAATTGCATAGCCCATGGTCAGATATTAGGAATTCTCCACAGTTTTTAACAATACAAGAGGCCAATTTGTAAAGTAAATTAAGATTAGGTACAGTATCACCACAATTTTTTTAGAAAAGAAATTAAGTTCTCAAATCTGATTTAAATCTGTTATTAATTCATTTCATATTCATAGGGAGAAATAAAAGAAGACAACTCCGAAAGCATACAAATTACATCACAAATCAAATTCATAAAACTTAAATCCAAAGCACTAAACTTAAGAAACAATATATAAATACTTATCTAGAATGTAATCCAAGCAATCCTTTGAAGTTTCTCTGACTCTACAGACTTTAAGAGGACTTTGACTCTTCAATTCATGCTAAACACTCACTAAAATAAAGAAGAAGACACTTAACACTCTTAATTAATTCACTACTCACTCACTCTAACACACTTTGTACACTCCACACACACACCTTGCTGTAGAAATGGTCCTCTATTTATAGATCTCCAGAAATGGCCAATTGTTGCTTAAGGCACCTCTTCAAAATTCATCCACTTTCATTGAATGTTCTAGAATTTAACGGTGACGCCTAGGCACCAGGATCACTGCGCGAATAGATGCACCCCTTCACATTTAGGTCGCACCTCTTCGTTTAATAACTGCTCTCCCAAGTCTATTTTCATTACATTTGGTTTATAACATGTGGGAAAATGTCTAGGTCTTCAAGATTGGTTTGAAAGCGTCAATAACCATCCAATAACTGTCAAGAAATCTCTAGAATTAATCTGTTGTTTTTGGCGCCTAGGCGCCAAATCATAATCAGCTTCTTTGCTTTTTTGGCTCCTTTTTGCTTCTTTTTAACCCTTTTTTCTTCATAATCTCATTTTGTTGTACCTGCAACCAAAACATAAGAAATAACTTTTATTAAAGTGTAATATCTGATCGAACGGCAGTAATTGTTATAAATATAAGTACTCAGCACGATTAGTAAGAGATATAAATCCCTAGCAATAACGCTAAAAAACTTGACCTGCTCGGGGGAGAGCAGGGCGGAAATTTGAGAGTATATATGTTTGTTAAGCTTTATAAATGTTTTTCAAGTAAAATAGTAATTGTACCGCTCCCCTATTTATCAATGCAAGTATACGTATTGCTCAAGTAATAAAGGGCTCTAATGGAGTCCTAGATATCGACCCCACAAGGAAGTTAGAGACTTAAGGACTAAATTCAACAATCGTAATTACTAATCTAGTATACGGAAATTAAGAACGCTTATACTAAAAAAACTATTACTTAAAGATTAAATAGAAGATTGCAATTTAGAAAAGCATCTTTCTCCTTGTTAAGAGAATTAAGTGAATGAAGAATTAAGTGAGTTTAGAATTATATTGTGCCAAATAGGAGCATTTTTTTTTCTTTACCCTTTGGTCCAGGTGCACAGAACATTGACTAATCCTATGTTTGGTTACTGAATCTGTGGCTAGGCTGGGAGGATACCGGCTGCCACTTCAGAGCTCCCATGTTCCCCTTGCCTGAGGGCTAACATCTACACTTCAGCTCCCAAACAATAGGACCGAATTGAATATTTTAGTCTGTCACACTAAAATGTCCAATTTTATGCCCGATAATTAATATTTCCCTATTTATTTGCACTCTCCTTCCAAGGCTTTTGACTTCCCTGAATCTTGGATGTAATCTTTACTGTAGTTGATAATCCAATATATTTTAACAGTTTATTTGGCCAAATTGAAAGAAAATTAAGATTTAAGTAAAAAAATTATCACAATCTTGATTTAATATTGTTAGGCACAACTACTTTAATTCTTCAATTCACAAAATCTCATCAACAAGGAGAAGGACAAAAAACAACTCAGAATGCATAGGAAGAATAACACAAAACTTGAATTTCATTTAAAGTTATAAAACAATAAACAAATATACTTATCTCGAATCTTCTTCCTAAGAAGACTCCTTGAAGTTCCTTTAACTCTTCCTTTTTTTGTACAACACACTTCAAATACTCACCAATACATTAACTTAAACACTCTTAAACACACTACTGACTTTCAGATTACACTTAAATGGCACTTAACGACACACCATGACACAAAAATCGTTTCTATATATAGAAGGAGTCATATTTCCAAAGGTTGCTCAAGAACCTCTTCAAAAAGTGTTCAGATTCAATGTATTTGGCTTGAATCAACTGTCTCGCCCTCGGAGGGTTCAATCTCGTCGTCGGCGGGCTTCTAGAAGAATGGATAACCGCTCATGCTCGCTGTCGGTGGGCTTGATCTCACCGTCGGCGGGCTCCTTTGTAATATATTCAAATGCTCTCAAGAAAATCTCGTCGACGGCGGCCTCTTCCTCGCCGTCGGTAGGATAGTTCAATTTTCATCTATTTTAGTCCTTTTTGTTCCAGATTGCTCATTTTTTATCTTTTTGCTCCCATTACCTATAAATCTTCATTACTGTAATAAAACATAGAAAATTTCTTTCTTTAAAGTGCAATTTCATATAAAATTGGTATGAATTTCTTAATACAATTTCTTGTGAACAAAATCCCCCAAATGTAACTATTACTTTTCCTCAAGTAATTTTGATACTACATAAAAGTAATGATTATTTGTAATAAAACATTTAATTCATAAATTCTATGAATTTAATTTAAATAAATATTATAGTAAAGTTAAATAGAAATATTTTTAAACAATTAAACTAATTCTATAGATATAAGGCTATTTAGTCATCAAGTTTAAGATTTCTTGTCTTCTATTTATTTCAAGAATGACTATATTTTGCAATATTAAATTACTTAAGATATTCAGATGATAGGAAATTCATGAAAACATTATTTAGTAAAATACTTATCCATATATATAAGTTCGAAATGTAACCGAGTTTACTCTTTAGGTTGATTCAAATGAAGCCAATTTTTGATAAAGCATTTCCTCAAGCTTCTCCTCACTTATATATATATATATATATATATATATATATATATATATATATATATATATATATATATATATATATATATCTTTTCTTTCTGGATTGATTTTCAATCCTTTTTTTTTCAAGTGAGGATCACTATTTTTGGTTAGCCTGTTAATAATTTTGAACTTTATTTTCCTCTTCCTAAATTTGAAACTTGAAATATTTACTTACCTTATATGTATTTCATAATTTTTACTTCATTGAGTTTCAATCTTTTCTTTCTCAACTAAATACTTTAGAATTTATTATTTTAAAATATAGTTTTCTTTACTTTAAATAGTTAACTATATTCTTATTCTCTTATACTAAATATCTTAATCTACAAAATTATTTTAATTATTATAAATATTTTGTTCAACCTTCTATAATAATTACATAAATTAATTCTAGTTTTCAGAATTAAATTTACTACAGAAAATCATTTTTATAATAATTTTTGAAAATATAATTTGAGAACAATTTAATAATTAAATTTGTATTTTTCCCTCCCCCAAACATAAATTTTTCAATCTATCTATATAGGGTAAAAAGAAAATAAAATGTAAATTTAAATCATACCTTCGTGCTTTAGGTATTTCTTCTATTTGAAGTTCTGCAGGTTCATTTCATCACTTAATTAACATGTACTGTTAATAACTTTCTACACATATATAATATCAAAGAAATTGCTGGGTAAAGAACTTTTGAACAATACTACCACATTTTATACTAAAACATCATACTACATCCACATACATTTTACTAATCTAATCCAAGATTACAATAACAGTCTGAAAATATTAAAAATTTAAAAACTACATACATTTAACTTATACAACCATATTAAAATGTCTTACACAACATAACAATCCAAGTTCACAAACTAAACATCAATATTGAATTTAAAAAAACAAACAAACAATCACACAACATAAATATCTAATCAGAAAATCCAATCATCAACACTAAAATCCCAAACAATATCTTCATCTCCTTGTTCAGCAGGTGGAGTAGGTTGATAATGAGTATAGCGAGGGCATTCAGGAAATACAACATCAGGCTCTCCTCTCTGATAATGATTCTCAGCATCATAGTAGGCTATCTCAAACTCAGAATGTCTCTGGAGATAATTACTGTCATAATCATGCCTTCGCTCTAAGCCTGCAATCCTCTGATCTATATGCTCCAATTTTTCTTCAATTTTTTCAAAACTTTTCCGCTAAAGAGTCATTTCATTCATCAAATCATAAAGGGTAGGAGAACTATAGGTAGGAGGATCATAACTAGTAGAGGGAATATCCCTACTAGTGGAAGGTGCATAGCTCCTAGTCCCAGATCTCCATCCTTCGTGGGACTCATAGGTTTTTATATTAGCCTGGGTAATGGGTTTCATAGGTTCTACCCATTCCTCATCATCTCTAGCCTCTACTCCAGATAATTGGCAGAGTGCATAAATTAGACCAAGATGCCCTAGTCCTCCTCCACTTTCACTTCGTTCGGTGGCTAATATATTCTTGTAAATAATACTTCCCACATTAATAATTTTCTGATTCTGAATACAGAAATTCAAAATTACTCTATCTCTTGTTACTTCACTATGGTGATAGGTAGGTAACAAAGTAGAGCAAATAAAATAATGCTAAGCCTTAGATGTTGCACTTAACATAGAGAGAGGGAAGTTTACCCGTTCACGCTGCTTAATCTTCCAAGTTCCTTTCCTATCAGTGAGAAAGTTAATCACTTCTTCCAGCGGTCCTTCCATTGTTTCAAAAGTATCATATTCGCTGGTACGCAGATCTTGTACTTAGTAGAAAGCATTGATTCTTGCAGCATTAAAATCAACTAAAAATCCTCTAACCTTTATTGGTGCATCTTCTATCTCAGTCAGGTTGGCATAAAATTCTTTCACGACTTCAACAACAGCTTTATTCGTTGTATAACAGAAATTCTCCCATCTTCTCTCTCTTATCGTTTGTTCTACTTCTCCTCCTGGATTTTTAAAGACTCTATCCTGAATGCACTTTCTTGCTTTGATATTGAGGTTGTATCTTGATTGTGCTCTAGCATTCACGAATCGTGTTTCATCAAAATCCAGTCGCCTTTTCTGTTGCGGAGTCATTTCTTGATCTATCAAATTTACAAAAAATCTTAACTAAACTCCAAAATAACACTAAAATGGCTTCCAAAGGTGACTTAAAACAATCTAAATTAAGTTCCATGAACATCTTCCAAGTCTTTTCTCCACATTTTCACATTTTCCAAAATTACTCAATGTAGAAGAAATCCATAGTGAAAATCAAAAATTTTTACAAAGGACGGAAGCTCTTACCAAGGGAAGATAAAATCTGGTGTTAAAATGAGTTGATATCACTCCAAATGCAAGATCTCTCAAGCCCTAAGTAAGTTTTTCGAAGTTTTGAGGAAGGAGATGATGAATAGTGACGGTTGACTGGTCAAAATATAGTGATTTTCGAGATCTCGCTGTCAGTGGGAAAATTCTCGCCGTCGGCGAGCTAATTAATTCAAAGAGGTCAAGTTTCTGGAAAATCTCGCCTTCGGCGGGATCGATCTTTCTATCGGTGGGATTTTTGAAAATTTTAAGTTTTTTTTGTTATGTTTTTAATTTATTTAAAGCCTCAATAATGTCCGATCAATCTATTAAATACATTTCATCATGAATAGATATTATTTTAACACATAAATTCACACACACAAAACATCATAACTTTATATATGAAATTCAAGTATTTACAAATTTCACACACACTACATTACTAACAAAGTGCTTTTAAAATCTTAATACACACAATTCAGCATCGCAATCCAAACCACAATACTCAGAACGCTGAGACTGAACAAATAACACGTAATCTCATCTATACTGAGATTAAATATCCAAAGTGAAAATAACATAATAATCTAAATTCAAACTAGCATAACACACAGATAAATACGAATAAATATCTTCTACTCATCAGGATTGGTACTAAAATCATCTTTGATATCTCCGATAGAATGTAAGTGCACCAATAGATTATAAAAAGGCCTGTAAGGAAATTCTTCTATAGAATCTTCTTCAATCCATCCTTTCCTTCTTAAAAGTCGTATGAAACTAGCCTCGAGATGTCTGGAATGATCAAAGTGTTCTTTCATTCTCCAATCAATATGATCAAATAAATCAGAGATATTGTTGATAGAATTCATCAAGTTTTGTATATCCTTCTCCAATCCTTTAAGTTTTCGAAAGATCAGATTAGTTTTATCAGTAACTGGCCTGATTGAAAAATTGATTTGAGATGCTTGATCCGCAATAATGGTTGTATCATTATCATTATCCAAAGTAGGAAACATATCAGTAGGATCTAATGGTTTCCAAGGCAAAAGTACTTTTTCCCAAGCTTCATAGGAAAAATGGTACTGACTACATAATGCAAATATTGTTGAAGGATGTCCAAGTCCATGAATCGATCCATGCACAATCAGGCCTAGGGCAGACTTCACAATAAAAAATCCAACGTCGATGGGTAATCCCGTTTGAATACAGTAATTTAAAATTGCACACTCCTTAGAAACTTTATTTACCCTCATTGTGGGTAATAATTTTGAAGAAAAAAGGAAGTGTCAGTGCTTAGAGACGGGGTTAAGAAGTGATGCAAAAAAACTAACGTACCCATCTTCTCGTATTTCCAAATCTTCAAATTCGTCAGTCAAATATCAGTAGATCTCATTCATATTATATCTTGTAGGAACGAAATTGGAATAGTGACAAACAGGTGTATTCTCAATTGAATACAACTCATTAATTCTTGAAGGAGTGAAAGTTACCCATCTGCCTCGTACATATACGCTTCCATTATTGATTCCATGAAGATTGGAGAAGAATTCTTTAACTACGGGGATGACTACTGCAGAAATTGTATAGCATAATACCTCCCAACATAGTCGAACAATCATCTCCTCAATAGGTGTTGTCGAATTCTCCACTCCTTTATTGACGAATCCTCTTTCTTTAATCAATCTCTTCTTCATCATAACTTTGTTGAATATCCGCTGGGCCTCATAACTGACAAAATTTTATCGATTGAACACTCGGGATTTAGTTATTTCAAGTGGATTGGATGCCATAATACTATGCTTTTGAGGGGTTTCTATTCGTTTCTAGGAAGTATAATGTAAAGAGTTTGAGTTCTAGGCATCCTTTAAAGAGAAAAACACTTAGAATTGCCAAAAACCGCCAAAATAACTCCCAAAAACCGTTCTTCAACTATCTCGCCATCGGCAGCAACGATCTCGCCGTTGGCGGGATAGTTAATAATTTAAACTGAAATTAGGCGTGTCGATCCCACCGTCGACGGCGTCGATCTCGCCATCAGCGAGCTAGGACAAAATTGCCCAGTTTCGCTTAAGTCCTAATATTTTATGATTTCTCTTTATAGACTTAATTTTGTGATGATTATAAATATGAGTAGTAGAATTCATTTTATACTTAAATTAGTAAAAAATTAAATATATATTTTAATTAAAGACTACTATGGGTTGCCTCCCATAAAGAGCTTGGTTTAACGTCGTCGACTCGACCTATTCCGGTTATTAATCGAGTTGATCGAGCATTAAAACCTCTTTAAAATTTGATCTTCTTCTTTCAAAATAAGGTTTTAATCTGTGTCCATTTACTTTAAATCTTTTTCCAGTCTTTTGATCTTCAATTTCTACAGATCTGTATGTGAATATTTGAGTTATAGTGAAAGGTCATAACCATCGAGATTTCAATTTCCCAGGAAATAATTTCAATCTTGTATTATAAAGCAAAACTTCTTGTCCTGATTCAAAATTTTTTTGGTTAATCTTTCGATCATGCCATAATTTCATTTTTTCTTTATAAATTATATTGTTATCATAGGATTGATTTCTTAATTCTTCTAATTCATTCATCTGCAACAATCTCTTCTCACTAGCATCTTTTAAATTATAATTGAATTCCTTAATTGCCCAATACGCTTTGTATTCTAATTCAACTGGTAAGTGACAAGTTTTTCCATAAATAAGCCTGTAAGGAGTCATTTCAATCGGGGTTTTATAAGCAGTCCTGTATGCTCATAATGCAGTGTCTAGTCTTGTAGACCAATCTAACCTATTAGGGTTTACAGTCTTTTCTAAAATACGTTTAATTTCTCAATTAGAAACTTCAGCTAATCCACTGGTTTGTGGATGATAGGCAGTTGATATCCTATGAATAATGTTAAATTTTTTTGTCAATTTCTGAATATATTTATTCTTAAAATGGGATCCTCCGTCAGTGATAATCACTCTCGACATTCCATATCTTGTGAAAATATTTTTCATTAAAAATTTTGAAACACTTTTAGCATCACAACGAGGTAAGGCTTGTGCTTCAATCCATTTAGAAACATAATCAACAGCAACTAATATATATGAGTTTCTAAATGAAGGTATAAATTGTCCCATGAAATCTAATCCCCAAACATCAAAAATTTCAACTTCTAATATAAATTTCAGAGGCATTTCATTTCTTCTAGATATATTACCTACTAGTTGTCATTTATCACAAGTTTTGATATATTTAAAAACATCTCTAAAAAGAGTAGGCCAATAAAATCCAGTTTTTAAAATTTTGTAAGCAGTTTTATCTGTCCCAAAATGTCCTCCAAATTCAGAATGGTGACATTTTTTAATGATCTGTTTAGTTTCTTCATAAGGCACACATCGTCTAATTATTAGGTCCTTACATTGCTTATATAAATATGGTTCATCACAAAAATATGTTTTAGCATCATGAATGAATTTTTTCTGTTGTTGTAGAGTTAGCATGGGTGGTAAAATATCACTTACAATATAATTTATTATATCAGCATACCATGGTATTTTTCACTCATTTATATTATAAAGTTGTTCGTCAGGAAAACTGTCTGTAATTTCATTATCAGTGTCAGATAATTCATAATATTCTAGTCTTGATAAATGATCTGCAATTTGATTATCAGTTCCTTTTCTATTACTTATTTCAAAATCAAATTATTGCATTAATAATATCCATCTGATTAATCGTGGTTTGGTATCCTTCTTTTGCATTAAATATTTAATAGCAGAATGATTAGTATGCACAATACATTTAGTTCCAATTAAATAAGATCTAAATTTATCAAAAGCATATACAATTGCTAATAATTCTTTTTTAGTAACTGTATAGTTAATTTCAGCATGATTGAGAGTTTTACTATCATAATATATGAATTTGAAAATTTTATCATATCTTTGTCAAAGAACAGCTCCTACAGCATAATCACTAGCTTCACACATAAGTTCAAATGGTTTCTCCCAATCAGGTGAAACTATTATAGGTGTTGTAATTAATTTATCTTTTAATAATTCAAAAGCTCTTAAGCATTCATCAGTAAATTCAATTTTTTTGTCATTTTCTAAAAGTTGGCATAGAGGTTTGGTAATTTTTGAAAAATCTTTTATATAGCGTCTATAAAATCCGACAATTCTAAGAAAACTTCTTACCCCTCTTACTGTAGTAGGAGGTGGTAATTTAGCTATTGCTTGAATTTTTGCAGGGTCTACTTCCATGTCATTTTCCGAAATTTTATGCCCTAATACAATTCCTCCTGCAACCATAAATTGACATTTCTCCTAATTTAGAACTAAGTTAGTTTTTTCGCATATCTCTAAGACTTTTTCAAGATGATTCAAGCATGCGTCAAATGATGTTCCAAATACAGAGAAATCATCCATAAATACTTCTATTCCATCATCAATTAATTTACTAAATATAGACATCATACATCTCTGGAATGTTGCAGGTGCATAACATAATCCAAAAGGCATTCTTCGAAAAGCAAATGTTTCATAAGGACTGGTAAATGTTGTTTTCTCTTGATCCTCAGGAGCAATCGAAATTTTATGATAATTGGTATATCCATCTAAAAAACAAAAATATTTATGCTCGGCTAGTCTATCTAACATTTGGTCTAGAAATGGTAAAGGGAAGTGATCTTTCCTGGTGGCTGAGTTTAATTTTCTATAGTCAATACATATACGTCAACCAGTAACTTGTCTTATAGGTATTAAATCATTATTTTCATTAGCTTCAACAGTCACTCCTCCTTTCTTAGGAACACAATGAATTAGGCATACCCAAGCACTGTCCGAAATAGGATATATAATATGATTGTCTAACCATTTCAATATTTCTTTCTTGACTATTTCTTTCATTATTGGATTTAATCTCCTTTGGGGATCAACTCTTGGTTTATGTTCATTATCTAAAATAATTCTGTGCATACAAATTGAAGGACTAATTCCTTTAATATCTGCTAAGGTCCAACCAAAGGTTTTCTTAAACTTTTTTAATGTATCCAGAAGTTTTTGCTCTTGCAATTTGTTTAGTTCTGCCGATATAATAACCGGTAGGGTTGAATAGTTACCTAAATAAGCATACTTCAAATGAGTAGGTAAAATTTTTAATTCAAGTTTAGGAGATTTAATAATCGACAGAACTATATTCTTTTCAGTGTTGTCTGTGTTGTCCAACATTTCAAATCTTTCTTGTATATAATCTAATTCTTCGTCATATGTTTCTTCAATTAATTCCATATTTTCTATTTCTAGTTTTTCTTTAAAGTATTCTTTAAAATGTTCAGTTTGCAAATGTTCAAGAATGTCCATTCGAAAACATTCATCATCTTTTTCTATAACAGGATATTTCATTGATTTTGCAATGTTAAATGTTACTTTTTGATCGTTTACTCTCATAGTTAATTCTCCTTTCTAAACATCAATCATAGCTTTTCCAGTAGCTAAGAAGGGTCTTCCTAAAATTATGGGTATTCCTTTATCTTCTTCCATATCTAAAACAATAAAATTCACTGGGAAGATAAATTTATCCACTTTTACTAACACATCTTCAATAACTCCTTTAGGATATGTCACCGAACGATCAACTAACTGAAGGGTTACTGAAGTATGTGAAACTTCTCCCAATCCTAATCTTTTAAAAATTGATAAAGGGATAAGATTTATGCTAGCTCCTAAGTCATATAGAGCTTTTCCATAAACTTTTTCTCCAATAGCGCAAGGTATAGTGAAACTACGAGGATCTTTTAATTTCTCAGGAAGCTTTTTCTGAATAATTGCACTACACTCTTTGCTAAGTGCAGCAGTTTCATTGTCTGTGAACTTTCTTTTTTATTTAAAATATCTTTCATAAATTTCACATAATTAGGAATTTGTTCTAATGCTTCTACAAAAGGAATATTTACCGTTAATTTCTTTAGGATTTCAAGAAACTTATAAAATTGCTTATCTTTTTTACGTTACTTTAGTTGTTGAGGAAATGGTGGTGGTGGTTTTTATACCGAAATTTTCATAGGTATTAGTGGATATTCTTCATTTTGATCTTGCTGATTCTTCTCTTTTTCGATTTCCACTTCCTCATTCTGACTTTCCATTTCTTTTTGCATTCTTGTTTCAACTTCTTTTCCATTTCTTAATTGTATCCCTTTAATTTGTTCTTTTCCTTGATATTTAGGATTTATTTCTACATTACTAGGAAAGTTCCAGGAATTCTATTATTAAGTGCAGTAGCGATATGTCCAAGTTGAGTTTCAATATTTTTAATTGCAGCTCCTTGATTTTGTAATTGATTTCCTTGAATTTGAAATTGATTACCTTGATTTTGCAAATGTTGCCCCATATTTAATATTAATTCCTCCATAGATAACTTCTTATCCTTAAATTAAGAATTATTATTAAATCCAGGTGGATAAGAAGGTTTATAATTAGAATTTCCTTTGTTAGATGGATTTCTTACTGGGTTTACTGAGTTGTTCATCCATTGCTGATTATCAGAGTTATTATTCCAATTAAAATTTGAATGGTTCTTCCAACCAGATTTATAATAATTTGCATAAGGATTATTGGGTCGGTTATTAATAGCATTTAAAGTTTCGTGTGAAGGTTGAGCATCTATAAATTGTCCAGACGAATTTTCTTCTATAGTATTAGGAGAATAATTCATTCCAAAATGATCTAATTTCTTGGATATAGCAGCAATTTGAGAAGCTAACATAGATATTGCATCAGAGTCATGTATACTGGCTATTTTTTAGGATTTAACCTTTCAGAAGGCCATTGAAAATTATTAGTAGTCATTTCTTCAATTAATGAATAAGCCTCATCAAATGGTTTTGACATTAATGATCCTCCAGCAGCAGCATCTATAATAGATCTAAGAGATCCTATCAATCCATTATAAAAAGTTTGTATAATTAACCAATCTGGTAACACATGGTGTGGGCATTTCCTAAGAAGATCTTTAAATCTCTCCCAAGCTTTGTATATTGATTCTCCGTCAAACTGACTGAAAGAAGTTATGTCATTTCTAAGTTTTGCAGTTTTTTGAGGAAAATATTTGGATAGAAATTTTTGTGATAGTTCTCCCCAAGTTTTAATAGATCCAGGTGCTAACGAATTTAACCACATTTTAGCCTTATCCCTTAAAGAAAAAGGAAAAAGCATAAGTCTAACAGCATAATTAGATACTCTATCATATTTAAAAGTAGCACATAGTTCTAAAAAACTAGTAAGATGTAAATTAGAATCTTCATTTGGTGAACTACTAAATTGATTATTTTGTACCATTTGGATAATTGCAGGTTTAAGCTCGAATGAGTTAGCCAATACATCAGGGTTTTGGATAGTTAAGTGAATTTCATCTAATGTAGGGTTAGCGTAATCTCTTAAAGGTCTTGGTTGGTTTATATTTTCAATTGTTGGATTATTTACCATTTGAGTTAAATTTATAATTTCTCTTTTCTATTTTCTAATTCTTTTAATAGTGCGCTCTAATTCTGAATCGTAAGGTATTAAACTTTCGGTTCCAAATTTATGCATACAATTTTAAATAAAATTTAAAAATAGTCTGTTACACTAGTAATTATCTTTAATAGTTTTTTTAATTACCTTTAATAATTACTTTTACTTCCCCGGCAACGGCGCCAAAAATTTGATCGCACGGCAGTAATTGTTATAAATATAAGTACTCAGTACAATTACTAAGAGATAAAAATCCCTAGCGATAACGCTAAAAAACTTGACCGGCTTGGGGGAGAGCAGGGCAGAAATTTGAGGGTACATATGTTTGTTAAGCTTTATAAATGCTTTTCAAGTAAAATAGTAATTGTACTCCCTCCCCTATTTATCAACGTAATTATACGTATCGCTCAAGTAATAAAGGGCTCTAATGGAGTCTTAGATATTGATCCCACAAGGAAGTTAGAGACTTAAGGACTAAATTCAACAATTGTAATTACTAATCTAGTTTACAGAAATTAAGAACTCTTATACTAAAAAAACTATTACTTAAAGATTAAATAGAAGATTGCAATTTAGAAAAGTATCTTTCTCCTTGTTAAGAGAATTAAGTGAATGAAGAATTAAGTGAGTGTATAATTATATTGTGCCAAATAGGAGCATTTCTATTCTTTACCCTTTGGTCCAGGTGCAAAGAATATTGACTAATCCTATGTTTGGTTACTGAATCTGCGGCTAGGCTGGGAGGATACCGGCTGCCACTTCAGAGCTCCCACGTTCCCCTCGCCTGAGGGCTAACATCTACACTTCAGCTCCCAAACAATAGGACCGAATTGAATATTTTAGTCTGTCACACTAAAATGTCCAATTCTACGCCCGATAATTAATATTTCCCTATTTATTTGCACCCTCCTTCCAAGGCTTTTGACTTCTCTGAATCTTTGATGTAATCTTTACTGTAGTTGATAATCCAACATATTTTAAGAGTTAAATTGGTCAAATTGAAAGTAAATGAAGATTTAAGTAAAAAGATTATCACAATCTTGATTTAATATTGTTAGGCACAACTACTTTAATTCTTCATTTTACGAAATCTCATCAACAAGGAGAAGGACAAAAAAACTACTCAGAATGCATATGAAAAATAACACAAAACTTGGATTTCATTTAAAGTTATAAAACAATAAACAAATATACTTATCTCGAATCTTCTTCCCAAGCAGACTCCTTGAAGTTCCTTTGACTCTTCCTTTTTTGTACAACACAAGGCACTAACTTAAACACTCTTAAACACACTACTGACTTTCAGATTACACTTAAATGACACTTAACGACACACCATGACACAAAAATAGTTTCTATATATAGAAGGAGTCATATTTCCAAAGGTTGCTCAAGCACCTCTTCAAAAAGCGTCCAGATTCAACGTATTTGGCTTGAATCAACTGTCTCACCATCGGCGAGTTCGATCTCACCGTTGGCAGGCTTCTAGAAGAATGGATAACTGCTCATGCTAGATGTCAGCGGGCTCGATCTCGCCGTCGGCGGGATCCTTTGTAATATATTCAATTGCTCTCGAGAAAATCTCACCGTCGGCAGCCTCTTCCTCGCTATCAGCGGGATAGTTCAATTTTCATCTATTTTAGTCCTTTTTGTTCCAAGTTAGCTCCTTTTTGATCTTTTTGCTCCCATTACCTATAAATCTTCATTCCTGCAATAAAACATAGAAAATACCTTTCTTTAACATGCAATTTCATATAAAATTGGTACGAATTTCTTAATACATTTACTTGTGGTCAATATCCTTGAAATATTAATCAAAAAATTAATATAAAATTCTATGTAATTTTAAGGTGGATCACTAAAGCTTTCCAATTCTAAGCTTAATTACTTCAACTAAAATTTTTCTAAAATTCTTACCGAAGCTTCCCCGGCAACGGCTCCAAAAACTTGATGCGCCCCAACGTGTGTTATTTTTCTACTTGTTTTTATGTTTGTATGTATGTGCACACACTAGAGGTTCTACGCAAGTATACGTATCGTTCAAGTAATATAGGGCTCTAGTGGAGTCCTGTTTATCAATCCCACAAGGAAGCGAGGTGAGAGGTCCATAGTCAAATTCTAGTCTACTTTTAGCAGACTTTAGTTTGGAAGGTCGATATAAGTGATTTTTTTAACAAGTACTCCTAAAAGTAAGTCTTATTTTTATAATAACTAATAACTACTCCTAAAGGAAAAAAATTAATTATAAAGATAACCCTTTCTAGATAAATTGGTTTGGAGAATTTTGAGATAATAAAATCTACTATTCTTATGTAGTGAATTGGATAATGTAAAGGAATGAGATGCATTAAATATTGTATGTGTCAAATAGGAGTAATCATATTTTTTACTCTCTTTTGAGTGTTATAAAGAACATTGGCTAATCCTAGGTTTAGTCCCTAAATTAGTGGTTAGGATGGGAGGATACTGGCTCTCATTCCAGAGCTCCCACTTCCCTTCATCTGAAGGCTAACACTCGCTTTAGTTTTCAAACACTAGGACTGAATTGGGGATTTTAGTATATCACCCTAAAATCCAATTCTACGCCCATCAAAGTATATTTCTCTATTTATTTGCATTTCAACCCCCATGAACTTCACCATTTATGGAATTTGAATGTGGTTCCACTTTGTTGAGAATTACACCACCCTCTCGGATCATAGCGCAATTACAACAACTTTTAACACTACAACGAGCTATTATTGTAATGTAAATGAAGTTCAAGTAAACACCATCACATTTATAATTAAAAATTCTTCTAGCATGTATTCCAATATCTTAAAAATGAATCCTATTCATTGCAAAAGAAAGTAAAAGGAAAATAACGACATAATCTTCTCATGTCACTATTTCCAAATAAGAAGAAAGAGTAAGAGAAAAACAACACAAAGCATGAAGAAAACACGACGAAAAACTTCATTTCATCAAAACAAATCCACTACATAAGTGTTTACAAAATTATAAGATGATGAAGAACACAATTCTTAATTTTTTTCCTCTTGAAAGACAAATGAAAATCTCTTCCACAAGGTCTCCCCCTGATTCATGCAATGCTAGTACAAACCCTTACATATTCTCTCAAAATCCCCTCACCAATCTCTCCAAAAAGGTAGAAATCTATATTTCTACTCCTATTCTAAGATCTCTAATCATTCTTCAAGTTTCTCCACTCACACACACACTTTTTTGGCTTCAAATTCACTTTAAAATAGTGTAGGGACGAATTTTCCAAGAGGTGCTTCAAGAAACCTTCCAAAAAGCGTCCAGATTCAATGCATATGGCCAATAACTTCCTAAAATCACATAAAATATGTCTCGGGCGCCAACGGCACCATATTTCATTGCTCTCAGGTTTCTGGCGCCACCGGCGCCCTTTCTGCGCAGCTCCACAATTTCTCTCAGTTTGGCTTCGTTTTAGCTCTGTTTCACCCTGTTTCAGTTGTGTTGCATTCCTAACAGATAGACCTACAAAAAGCATGAAAACAAACTTTATTTAAAGTATAATTTCATTCAAAATTATGCAAAAAGAGTAAAAGAGATTAAGTATAGAAAGACTTATCAAAATGTGCCCGGCCAAAATTTACTTTCTTGCTCATTTTTGCTCCAAATGACACCATTTTTACTTCGTTTTCTCCAAGAGTCCTTCTATTATTCTTAAAACCAAAAATATATAAAATACCTTCCTTTAAAGTGCAATATCATTAAGATTAAGCATAAAATGTACAAGTAAAATCAAGTATTTTGTAGGCTTGTCAATAGGGAATCAAATGCAAAGTTTAAATGTTGTTGTATGAAATATTGAGAATCAACTGGGACAAATGGTTAATTCACTTAGCAATAGGCCTCAATGAACAATTCCTAGTAACACTAAAGTTAATCCTAAAGATAAAAGTAAAGAAGTTAAAGCAGTCAAGTTGAGAAGTGGTAAAGAGTTGGAGAATAAAGTACAAAAAGAGATTGAAGTTGAGAGGGAAAAAAAGAAACTAAAGAACATAAAGAAAATATTCCTAAAGAGATTGAAAAACCTACTTCTCCACTTAAGATTAATTTAGAAAGACCACCACCGTCATTTCCTCAGAGACTTAGACAGCAGAGGCTTAAGCAACAATTTGCTAAGTTTCTGGAGATATTTAAGAAGTTAACAATCAACATTCCTTTTGCTTAAGCACTAAAAAAATTCCTAGTTATATTAAGTTCATGAAAGAAATCTTAACTAAGAAGAGGAATTTTGGGGATCAAGAGACTGTTGCACTCAGTAAAGAATGCAATTGAAGTTGTTAATAACTTGATCAATTTATTTTAAATATTATCAATTTATGAATCTTTGGGATTTCATAAGGGAAGAACGAAGGGAATTAAGAAAAAGATCAAGTTATTAATCACTAAGAATATTGACCTTGAAATTACAATTAAATACTTTTATTTGGCTTAGATAAACAAGCTAAATAAACTAGAAACCTATAGGAGTACTAATTTTTTCTCATGGGGCCCTCTCGGCATATTTTAAGGTTGTAAGTTTAATTTTGAAAAGGGGTCACCTACAGAAATTATCGGCGAATTTTCATATTTTAAATTTAATTTATATATATATATATATATATATATATATAATTTAAAAAGTAGCATTTGATTTTTGAAAATAATTTTAAGTTTGAAAATGAAATCAAACCGATCTCACATCCCAAATAGTTTAAATAAACGAGCACCACATCACAAACCATGTATCTATCCCGAAGAATAGACACACTGCTTAATGATGGGGCTCGATTAAATAAACTAGAAGATTTGTGATATCCGTTTGGTCTGCGAACCAATTTTATAAGCCGACAAGTTCCCCTGTTTAAAATAAAGAAATTAAACGGGATTTATATTACTCGGGTTCTTAAAGTTCCCTATAAGGGCAAGCCCCTATAGTTAATTACATCTTAAATGACGGGAATCATTTAAGAAAACTCTCGATAATGATCAGTGGTTTTGCTCTCAAGAATTTCAAAGTTTAGGGTTTCAAAGGATTGAGTTTTGGAAGTTTCAATAGGGAATGGCTCAAATTCAGAACAGTTTGTTTTAAGAGTCCAAAGGGAGAGAAGTAGGAGAAGTTGAGGACCCAAGAGGAATCTTGGCAACTTCCCAAACTATCCTATTGTTTGGCTTCAATTTGGGAATTTATTTAATATTGAAATCCTGCCAATTTTAATTAATTAGGACTTATATTTGTATGACATGATCATACAAATAACCTGGAAGATATGAGGGTTTATGTATTACCGAACGACTACCTCAGAGTCCTAAGACCAGTTAGGGCTTAATTTGCATGACATGATAATGCAAATGTCTAACGAAGAGTTGAGGATTTATGTTGCACTAGGCAAACTACCTCGAAGTCCTATGGCTTTGTAATTTAATTCTAAGAAATTTTTGCTGAAGTAGATCCGAGTTTTACTGATGACAATGGTCGGGCTGCCAACCATGCTACGAGCTCCTTGTTGTTGCAGAGGTTTAGTTTTAGAAGTCATAAATCAGGGGATGAGAGATGTATTTTGGTTTACATAAAATCTTAAAATCTGAGTGTTTTTTTTAATATTTTTAATTAAAACAAATCTTAAATTTGTTTAAACAAAACCGATTAAGATCCTATGGTTTCGTCATCCCGGCACCGTTATTTTCATCGAATTCACATAGTCCAGATGAATTTGCTAAACTCAACTGAATGAATTCTACAGTTTCATTTAGACCGTGGGAAATCCCGTTACAACACATAGGTTACATCATCCGAGGTATTCTCGATCATTCAATGAGACATTTTAATTTAGTTGCAATTGTAGTTTCGTTATTCTGTTTGTGATTAAATTTTGATTTGTTTTATATTTTGGAATGTTGTGGCGGTGAATTTTATCTTGTAATGACTTTTAATTTTGTTTTGGTTTTAGTTCAGGAACTATCCTAAAGGTTTTAGTTTTCATGCAACAGTCTTATTTATCATGCAAGAAAATTAAAGTACAGTGCATGTAAGTAAATTGCAATAAAGTAAATTGCAACAGTCTTCCCGTCATCCCAAGCTGCACTTAAAACACATGTTAGAACATTTAAACATATTTTGCAAGAAATACCTAGGTAAAGCTAAGGGAAGGGTTTTGGTTGTCTACCAAATTTCTAATCCTATAACTAGTCATTTCCTATGACGTCTAGGTTTTTGGTTTGGTTTAAGGATGATATTCTTCATCAAAGAACAATTAGATTCAATTGTTCTTCTAAAATATCCCGTCATATTGAGGAAGTGTTTAGGACGAGTCTAAAACATCTTTTCAAGACTTTTGGGATCATTTTGAGTCCAAGTAAATTTAGTTACACATATGAATTAATCATCCAGGAGTTTAGTTAAACTTTGTCTCTTGCTCAGTGAACTTGGGTATTTGATTACCTGATGAATGAAGTGACATCTCACTTAATACTCTATTTAAGAGTTATAATAATTAAAGCCTTTAAGGGCAAGTTGGTTTATTGAGAATTTTAATCATCCTTAACTAAAATTTTGAGTTAATGATTAAAAGTAATTTAATTTAATCACGTGGTTTTAATTAATAATTTTAAGTTTGGAATAGTGTTCAAATTATTTTAGATTTAATTTGAATCTTTACACTTTCAATTATCTTAGTATTTCAAATTGATGTTCATGTTTTAAATTTACTTAGATAGAAAGAAGTATTGAAATTATTGATATATTTTGATTTAACTCTTAATGATTTCATTTAGGTTTGTTGTTAAGTGATTTTAATTTAATTTAATTTAATTTCAACTTAATTTTAATTTAATTTTTAATTTAATCTTAATTTAATTTTAATTTAATTTAATTTAATTTTCAATATTTTAATTTTAATTTAAATGTTAAGATGTTAATTTAATTTAATTTAAACTTTGACTTAACTTAATTTAATTTAATTTAACTTAATTCCAAGATTTTAAATTTGATTTTTAATTATTGGACCATTTAACATTTTAAGCTTTAATTCATTTAAGGGTTATCTTCTTTTAATTTTTAATTTAATTATTTTGGATTATTATTTTAATTTTTTTAATTAAGAATTAAATATTATTGAAGTGACTTATTTAGGGATTTTTAAATTAAAGAATAAATATCCTCTTAATAATATCCCTATTTTAATAATCCAATTTTTAAATATATTCTTTCCAAAATTTAAATTATTTAATTAATTAGAGTTTCATTTTGATATTTTCAAAGTGTTTAATGGGTTTCTAACCTTTTAATTTCCCTAAGTTTCAATCATCCAAGAGAAAGTTAAAATCAAATATTTTACCCCCCATTTTGATTAAACCTAAAGTTTTAATTAAGGGTTAAAATTTTTAATTACTTTTATGCCCTTTTAGGCTTATTTATTTCATAACTCACTAAATTAAGCTCAAATGAATTTGAAATTTTTATGTCACCTCACTCACATGTTAATTAAGACATTAGAGGATAAAATGTGATTTTTCTGAATTTAATTTATTTATAAAATTATTTTTAGTAGAAAATAGGGATTTTCAAAGAAAATTCAACAACATGACCAAGGAAATGTTTTTGCTCTTAAGAAAATTATGGGATATTCCTAATGACCAGAGGACTACTTGGACCAATTTTTGTGATTTTTTGAATTATATTTTATTTATTATAATTATTTTGAATTTTAGAGTATTAATTAATTTTAAAATAAAATAAAAGTTAAAAAAATAGATTTTATATTTTTATTAAATTTCTCTAACCTCAAGGAGTCCAGAGAAATAAATTTTATAATTTTCTGATTTTTCTTTGATTTATTAGAATTATATTAGTGAAAAGGGTTGAAAATTCATTTTTAATATTAAAAATTACGTTAAGCCTTTAAAATTCAATATCTTATCCTTGGGACTTAGGAAAAATATTTGGTTTGTTCATAAATGATCAGGAGTCAAAATGTGACATTTTTATGATTTTTAAAATTTTTGTGATTTTTATTATTTTTCAATTATTAAAATATTAAAATATTGAGAAAATCAACTTTTTTAGAAAATTCCAATTTTAATTTTCCTGCACTCCCCTGATATCAGAGAAACTCCAAAACCATTTTTGTGAGTTTTTGAAAAGTATATTTAGAGTTATGAATTTTTAAAGTTCCATTTTGCTCATGAGGCTTAATCAATTCATTTGGTGGGGTTAATCAAGTCCAATTGATTTCAAAATTTTATGTAAGTTTCCTCTAATCCTAAATAGCAATGGAGAATTGTTTTCAAGTTAATTTGATGTGTGGTTAACCATAATTAATTCAAGTTCAATTTTAGGAGTTTAGGTCAATTAAGGTTATTATGAATGCATTAACTCAAAATATATTTTTCATAGGGTCCCCTGGTCCTAAGAAACATCACCAAATTTTCCTAGAATTTATTTTACAACATGCTAATTATTGAAATTAAAGTACCTTAAACAGTGACATGAACTTGAAAAATCAATAACTTTTCACAAAGATGCCCTCTGACCTTGAAAAATTCAGGGAATGTTCCCAAGATCAAAGGCTTCAAAAGCCCTATGGTCTCATGCCATGGTGAATTGTCTATGCAAATGGAGAATCAAAACATTAAAACAATAAATAAATTATTAAAATTAAAATAGTCATCCAATTAACTTTATTTATTTTCCACATTATTCTCTGTTCACTGAGCAAGAGGGTATTTTTATTTTATTTTTGTGATTTTTCTATGCAAAGATATGAATTTTTGAAGTTTTGGTATTTAAATAATTCAAAAATACCCTAATTTCCTACTTATCCGACTCGGCGCCTGACCCGACCGCAAGTAACACAGTAATATATGCTTCCAAAAGATGGTCAAAGCTTGACCCAATTTATAATAAGCGGCTAGTGTATAAATCAAAATAATGTAAATTTTAAAAATTACTTTACACACTAGGGGTACTACGCAACTATACGTATCGTTTCAAGTAATATAGGGTTTTCTTTTATAACCTCATTATCGATCCCACAGAGAAGCGAGGTAAGAAATCCTTTAGGCTAATTCCAGTCTATTTCTATAAGGTCTAAATTTGGAATGTTGATTAAAAAGGTTTTCTAAAAACTAATCCTAAATTAAATTCTTAAATAAAAAGATAACTTATGGATAAATTGGTTTGGAGAAATTCGAGATACTAAAAATTACCTTTCTCTTGCAATTACATAGTTAATGTGTAAGAAAGATATGCTTAGAATTAATGTAGTAGTGCCAAATAGAAGCATTCCTATTCTTTACCCTTTGATCCAGGCATAAAGAACATTGGCTAATCTATAGATCGGTTCAGGATGTTTTATTAGTAGAATGGGTTAATCTAGGCTCACACTACTAGATGTCCAAGGGTGGCTATGGTCGGCCCTACAAGTGACCCGTTCATTTTCTATAGATCAAATTATTAGAATTTAGACTGTCACTCTAAAAACTAATCAATTCTGCGCCCAATAAACAATATCTCCCTATTTATTTGCACTTCACCATGAATAACCCGCACAAGGCCTTCGACTACCAAAAGATTCATATGATATCTACTAGTTAAGAATTCATCTCCTTCTAGGTCTCAGAATTCTTCAACAGGTTTTAACAATACAAGTGATCAATTTGTAAAATATTTGGGGCCAATTGGGGTTGAATTAGGTTGGTTTGGGCTAGGTTTAGGTCATGGGCCAAAATTGGGCCTTAGGCTTCAAATTGAAATTGGGCCCAAATGTCAATCAAATTGGACTTGTATTTGGTCTAAATTGATATTGGGGATATTTAATTGAAGTTTATAATTGAATTGGCCCAAAATTGAGGTCAATTTGGGTGGTTTGGTTTGACATTGGGTTCACTTGGGTTAAAAATGGGTCAAATTGGGGGTTTGGTAAAATTGAGGTAAATTGGCAAAATTAGCCCATGGTGTAGTTGAACAAAATGAAATTGGGAATAGTTGGAATTTTTGGGAATTTTTTGGGAATTTTTAGATTTTTTTGGATTTTTGGGGTAAAAGGGTATTTTGGTAATTTTGGGGGGGTTTAGGGGTATTTTTGGAAATTTTGGTATTTTTGGCCAAATATGGTCAATTTGAATGGTGGGGAGTGTTTAGGATTTATTTTGAGGGATCTTGGGTAATTTAGGCAATTTTGCAAATTTTGGGTCATTTCAAGGGTATTTGGTAGGTTTGGTGGGTCCGAGGCCCCGGGAGTCAAAAATTGAAATTTTGAAAAAAGGAAGATTGATCAAATGTGAGTGAAATGGGATCACTTTGGTTGAGCCATGAAGCAATATTAAGCCCATATGAGCCATGAGAGGACTCATTTGGGGCATTCACTATGTTGTTCCTAACCCTCTTAGCCTGGGGCTTAGGGGTTAAGGACCATCCATATGAATTACCTACATGAGTCAGGAAGTCAAGTTGGGTGAGAGTGTGGTTTTAGGACTTGGAATGTGTGTGAAAGTGTAGTGTATGTGCAAGTCAACCCTCACCAGACAAGGTCATCCAGGGTATTCTTAAGGCCAAGAAGTCCTATATGGAACTCATCCTTTAAACCTCCACATTTGATTTCAACCCTCTAGGTGATTAGGGGTCTACAATCAAGCTTGTGGGGTTTGCAGGGAGTTAAGGAGTAGTTTGAATTTCTAAAGGGTGGGACCCATTTCTAGTTCTCTAAGATTAGTCAAAGGAAAAGCCTAAGGCTAGATCCTAAGTACTAAAGAGAGAAGCGAAAGACCTCATCTAAAATGAGGTCAACAAATGGACCCCCAATAGGTGTGGTGTGCTAACCAAGCACACCGCGCCTATTGGCGTTGACCGAAGAGATCAAAAAAACCAACACAGATGTCCAAGTGACAAACTTAGGATGAAGTAGAAGAATTTTCGCTGGGGAGTATCAGGTATATTTCCAAGACTGGAGATTCCTGAACTCTCGCTAGGGAATGGAAAAGGAGGTGAACTCCAAATCACAAGATCTGGGGAATTCAATTTAGATTTCAGTTTACTTTTAAATTTCAAGTTTCAATGTGTGAGTTTAGATTTCGATTTGTTCTGAATCTCAATTTCGATTGAAGTTTAATTTAAAATAAATTTAAGGAAATTTTTAATTTGAAATTTGGATTTGAAATGAGAATTGAAACCTAGGTTTCAATCTCGGGATTGCGAACAGAACTGGAATTTAGGTACCAGCCTCGGAGTGAGAATCAGAGTTTAAGTATCGACAGAAAAATGATGAGAATCAGAATTTAGGTACTGATCTCGAGAGAGTGAGATTTGAAATTTAAGTATCAAAGCTGAAAGAGAATCAAAATTTAGGTATCGATCTCGGATGAGAGAACTGGAATTTAGGTACCGACCTCGAAGGAAGAGAACTGGAATTTGGGTACCAGTCTCAGAAATTTAGAATTGAAATGTAGGTATCAATTTGAAAGAGAATCAAAATTTAGGTATCAATCTCGAATGAGAGTCGGAATTTAGGTACCGACCTCGAAGGAAGAGAACTGGAGTTTAGGTACCAGTCTCGGAATTTAGAATTGAAATTTAGGTATAAATTCGAAAGAGAATCAAAATTTAGGTATCGATCTCGAATGAGAGTCGGAATTTAGGTACCGACCTCGAAGGAAGAGAATTGGAATTTAGGTACCAGTCTCGGAAAATTAGAATTGAAATTTAGGTATCAATTCAAAAAAGAATCGAAATTTAGGTATCGATCTCGAATGAGAGTCGGAAGTTAGGTACCGACCTCAAAGGAAGAGAACTAGAATTTAGGTACCAGTCTCAGAAATTTAGAATTGAAATTTAGGTATCAATTCGAAAGAGAATCGAAATTTAGGTATCGATCTCGAATGAGAATGAGAATCGGAATTTAGGTACCGACCTCGAAGGAAGAGAACTGGAATTTAGGTACCAGTCTCGGAATTTAGAATTGAAATTTAGGAATCAATTCGAAAGAGAATCAAAATTTAGGTATCGATCTCGAATGAGAGTCGGAATTTAGGTACCGACCTCGAAGGAAGAGAACTGGAATTTAGGTACCAGTCTCAAAAATTTAGAATTCAAATTTAGGTATCATTTCGAAAGAGAATCGAAATTTAGGTATCGATCTCAAATGAGAGTTGGAATTTAGGTACCGACCTCGAAGGAAGAGAACTGGAATTTAGGTACCAGTCTCGAAAATTTAGAATTGAAATTTAGGTATCAATTCGAAAGAGAATCAAAATTTAGGTATCGATCTCGAATGAGAGTCGGAATTTAGGTACCGACCTCGAAGGAAGAGAACTGGAATTTAGGTACCAGTCTCGGAAATTATCTGTATGAAGAGGGATCCAGTCTCATGCCATCAGAACCAAATCGAACAAAGTTCGTGGCTCCGTGTCAATAGAACTAGTCGATCCTCTAAGACACAGAAGAAAGAGAATTGAAAGGAGCTGGTAAGGATACCAAGCTAAAAAGACTTGACTTAACGACAAGTCGAAGAGAATATTTAAATTTCAAAAGAGTTTCAAACAGATTTCAATTGAGGAAAGAGCTGAAAGGTTCGAATCAGAGGATTCAGATCGGAATTCAATTTGAGATTTAGATTCATTTTGTTTGTCCTTTAACGATCCAATTTTTTATTTTTGTTGTTTATTTAGTGTTCATGTGAATTTGAAGTTCATTTTAATATTCAGATTTTTAGGAAAAATTCTCATTTATTTTCTTTTCTTTTCTGTTCTTCGTTCAAAGTCCATTTAACTCTAATAGCGTTTCCCAATCAATTTGCACAAAAAGAGGTGAAGGCAAAATATGACGTAGTCGTTTTCATTCCAATTTGCTGAAAGTACATCATACAACTTGATCTAGTCATGATGACATTTTCCTCAGAAATTTAATGTCTCATACAATCCATGTAAATCCAAAACGGACTGTGTAAACTTCTTCCTGATCCATTCAAAAGCGTTTGTCAAAAAATCCATGTCTGAATAGTAAGAAACATGGGCAATAACATCACCTTCCAAGCCACTCTTGGCAGGAATGCCACATGGATGTGCATTGGAGGTGTGTTATTTCCTAAGTAACTCACAACTCCTAGGGCCGAAGACTCTCCAATTCTGGATCTGGCTGAAAGTGGTAAGGCATTTTTCTGTCGTCCATTCTTCTAAAAGTAACTGAGATTTGCTCCACAAATACTCCTGGAATGCAATGCTTCCCAACATCTGTTTGTTTCCTTTTAATACTAGGACAGAACCTACTGGTAGTGGTATCTGACCCGACCCGCAATAACGCAGTAATATTTGCTTCCAAAAGATGGACAAAAACTTGACCCAATTTATAAATAGTGGTTAGTGTATAAAATCAAAATGTTGTAAAATTTTAGAAAATATTTTACACACTAGGGGTGCTACGCAAGTATACGTATCGTTTCAAGTAATATAGGATTTTCTTTTATAACCCCAATATCGATTCCACAGAGAAGCGAGGTAAGAAATCCTTTAGGCTAATTCCAGTCGATTTCTATAAGGCCTAAATTTGGAATGTTGATTAAAATAAGTTTTCTAATAACTAATCCTAAATTAAATTCTTAAATAAAAAGATAACTTATGGATAAATCGGTTTGGAGAAATTCGAGATATTAAAATTTACCTTTCTCTTGCAATTACATAGATAATGTGTAAGAAAGATATGCTTAGAATAAATGTAGTAGTGCCAAATAGAAGTATTCCTATTCTTTACCCTTTGGTCCAGGCATAAAGAATATTGGCTAATCTATAGATCGGTTCAGGATGTTTTATTAGTAGAATGGGTTAATCTAGGCTCACACTACTAGATGTCCAAAGGTGGCTATGGTCAGCCCTACCAGTGACCCGTTCCCTTTCTATAGATCAAATTATTAGAATTTAGTCTGTTACTCTAAAAACTAATCAATTCTGCGCCCAATAAACAATATCTCCCTATTTTTTTGCACTTCACCTTGAATAACCCGCACAAGGCCTTTGACTACCCAAGGATTCATGTGATATCTACTAGTTAAGAATTCATCTCCTTCTAGGTCTCAGAATTCTTCAACGGGTTTTAACAATACAAGTGAACAATTTGTAAAGTAAATGAAGATCCAGTATGAATATCATCACCATAATTTAATAAGAGAATATCTAAGAAAATCTTAATTCCTAAACATGCATCTATTTCATTACAAAATAAAAGTAAATGAAAATAATGGCATAAGAAGTAAAAGATTTGATAGAACTATATAATAAATTAAGTGTCAACAAGGAACTTATTTCATTAGTATTCTATTATATTTATGCAACTATCTGTCACCTAGAAGAGTCTAATAGATAATTCTATCATAAAAATGATTTTCCTACGCATGCCACTACTTCATATTAAAAGAAAGAGTAAAGGAAATCACTTACAAAACATGGATAATTCACGACAGAAAACTTCGTTTAAAACAAAGAAAATCTACTAGAAAGTCTTTACAACAATTACAAGAGAATGAAGAACACAATACTTAGCTTTTTTCCTTCTGAAAGAAAGAAGAAGATCTCTCCACCAAAGTTTTCCACTGATCCATGCGATGCTCGTACATCCCTTACATAAATATCTCAAAATCCCACACCAATCTCTCCATAAGATGTAAAAATCTACATCTTCATAACTCTAAATGACTAAAATGACTAAGGGGGAAGAAAGAGACTATAGGGTGTGATTTTTTCTGAAGGAGTACCCTCCTGTTTATAGGCTTCAAGGGTTACCTCAAGGCACCTCTTCAAAATGTGTTCACATTCAATGAATCTTCTAGAAGGTGTGTCTGGCGCCTAGGCTCCGGAATCCGGCACCTAGGCGCCGGACACCGCGTCCAGTTCTTCACACCTCTTCACTTTAGCTCGCACCTCTTCGTGATTTAAACCGCTCCAATGTGTCAAGATTCACTGTATCACATGTCCTATATATTAGGAATAACTTCCAGCCTTCTAGAAGGTCTAGAAACTACCTAACACCGTCAAAATAACTCTCAAAGTCATCAAAATCCCGTCCAATAACCATTTCTGGATGATTCTTGCGCCTAGGCCTTGATTCTGGTGCCTAGGCGCTGTTTTCTCATCGTCACTAGCGCTTGGGCGCCGGGTTTTGGCGCCTAGGCGCCACCCTGTGCGCAGCTCTACGGTTTTGCTCCGTTTGGCTTCGTTTGAACTCCGTTTCGCCCCATTTCAGTTGCATTGCGTTCCTAACATCTTCACCTACAAGATAGACATAAAAGAAACCTTTCTCAAAAGTATAATTTCATCCAAAAACATGTGAGAAATATGAAATATAGTAAGCATAGAAAGACATATTGATATGTGCTAAGTCAGAAGTTTCTTTCTTGCTCATTTTGACTTAAAATTGCATAGTTTTTTCTTCATTTTTTTTCTCAAATCATATTTTTATACTTGAAAACAGAAATATGCAAAATTTTTTCTTTTATAGTGTAATATCTTTAAAAATATGAATAAAGTAGACATGAAATGAACACTAAAAATATGTACTTCTTTTTCATGGATCAAAATCCCCCAAACTTAAATGTTACTTGTCCTCAAGTAACACTATAATCATTAAAAACCACATAAGCAAATCATGTGTATGATTTTCTTTAGGAGTTTCTAAAATTTTTTTCTAGAAATGTAGTAGTCCAATTTAGAAAAAATTTTAGTAAATGAGACCAATTTGAAGTTTAGAAATCTCTTAGATGAAAGAGTACGAAAATATGAGTTGCTATCTAATTCAGAAATACTTGTAAATTTTTCAAAATATAGGGGTTAGGCATTTTTATTTTCTTTACTTAAAAATCTTTATTAAAAATAATTATACTAACTACATTATATTTTTAAGCTTAAGATTTTCCCAAATCTTATACTTTAAAAAGCTCAGGTGTGGAACCAATTTTTGATTAGGCCCTTTAATCCTCAAGCTTCTCCTTCCTTTTTCACATACTATACTTTTCTTTTTTTTTCTTTTTTTTTTCTTTTTCTTTTTCTTTTCATTTTCTTTCTTTCTTTCTTTCTTTTTCTTTTTTAGGCAAGGATTACTATATCTGGATAGGCCTTTAATAATTTTGAATTCCACCATTCCTTTCCTAAAGCATAAGGTAGATATATATCTTTTACTTAGAAATATAATAACAGTTTTGAGAATTATTTTTTCAATAAAAGAAATTTAAATATTGAAAACAAAAGTCTGGTCCTTCTATTTTTCTAAAAATACAACTTTTCTTACTAAAGATGGTTACACAATATTTATCATTTCTTCACTAAGAAAAATTAACTTTAAATTTTTCATCACTACTATAAATTTTAATTAAATTCTCTTACTTATTCCTATATTCAAAATTTTATTTCCCTAATATAATTTCATACACATAATTATTTTTGAATCAAAATTAAATTTATTTATAGCAGTTTTGAAGACAAATAAAATTTAAGTTTTTGAAAATTGTTTTTCATTCCCCCCAAACTTGAATTTTTTTAAAATATTTTGCAATTAATTCCATAAAATGTAGGAAGAAGAAAAATAAAAGTTAAATCTGCTAACTACTACAACATCCTATCAAATTTAAACACATGCATAGTCAGGATAGAAAGATTGCAGGAGAAGGTAAATCTAGCCTAAAACATGCAATAATATTAAACTAAAAAGAAAGTATACTAAATTTAAAATATATTTTTCTTCCTACCCCCGAACTTGAATTTGAATATGTATAACATTCAGCAAAGAAAATATAAGCAGGAAGAAAAATAGTTTAGAAATTCTATCTACCACAATTGTTTATCAATAACATCTACATGTATTCATTAGGACAGAATAATTTGCAACAGAAAGTAAATCTAAACTAACATGCTAGAATAAAATTAAATTAAAAAAAGGTTAAATAAGCATGACAAACATCGGCATGGGAAAATATATTTAAGTGTTCTTCAAATCTCTAAATTGTTGTCACACAAACACAAATACAAACACACAAACTAAAATATCTAGACTCGCAGATTCATACACAAATTTCAATTGAGGTTAATTTGATCTCCTTTTCTACTCACATTTTCCCTCCTTACTTTCAATTTCTAACAAAAGAAACTACACTAATATAATAATCTGATAAATAAAAATAGTGCAATTCATTCATATGTTGTTAATTAAGTAATTTCATGACCTTACTTAGTGAAAATAAAGTTAGATAAAGGAAGTAATAGAGTTGACATAGTGTGGTCCAAGTCCAAACTCTATATGCTTCAAAGGTAACGCTCAGCTCAGGTTGAGAACTGAGTTATAACAGACTCGTCAGCCTACTACTACCAAAAGTCATATACAAATTTAGTCAAGACCAAGGCGTAACCTCACAAATCTAATCCGCACTAAAGCAAACTCAAAACATAAACATAAAAAATCATGACTCTCAAGCACACTGAAAACTATGGGTTGCCTCCCATAAAGCGCTTGGTTTTAATGTCACGGGCCCGACAAATGATTCCACCTGGATCAAAATTCCTATTAAGTAATCCTCGATCAATCGCCCAATCTTTTCCAGATCCAGGGATTCCTATAAAATCCTCAAATTTTAATTTTTCAATCAGCTCTTCATTTTCAATTTGATTTATATCATTGTTCCTCATATTTTTTTCAAGATTCAATATTCTTCTATTGGTTTTCTGAATTTGCATATTAATATCATCCTTGAAATTTATAATAAATGGATCTTTATAAGATACTTTAATATCTCCCAAATTTTGGATCAGATTCTCTTTAGATAATTCAGATTCTGGATCAGTATCTTCTATGTTACTCTTCTGTTTCAAATTATCTTCCAATTCTTCCCCTTTATAATTATTAAATGATGGAGGATCAATCTTAGTTGAGGAAATAGGTTTTTCTAATTCCTTAGGAATTTCTTCCAATGGTCTTCCAATATCCTTGTCCTATTTTCTCAACTCAAAGTTCTTTTGAAATATATCCTCAAACTCTCTGCCAAGTCTTAGTTCAATAATTTTATCATGTTCATCATTCAATTCGGGTTTTTCTTGTGATTGAGTCGCATCTAAAGATATAAAGACTGGTTGTGTAGATGAATTCCCTAAATAGGTAGGCTTTAAAATTGTATGGGGTACATCCATCTTAAGTTCATGAGATTTTTCAACAGATGGAATTAAAAGTTTACTATTTTCGATGGCGTACATCATTTCACACCTCTCTTGAACATACATACAGTCTTCTTTAAATAACATTTTTGAATCATCATGAAAATCCATTCCGACCTCATCTGTTATCTTACTCTCAAAACTTTCTTGGAAATGGCTTTTATTAGATAATCAATTTCATCCATCCAAAAACAATCATCAATTTTCTCAGCAGGATGTTTCATAGTCTTTAATACATCAAAAGTTACTTCCTGGTCATTAATATTTATAGTCAACTTTCTTTTTTGCACATCTATCATAGCTTGTCCAGTAACAAGGAAAGGTCTCCCTAAAATAATTGGAATTTCTTTATCTTCCTCCATATCTAATACAATAAAGTCCACAGAAAAGATAAACTTATCCACTTTAACAAGCACGTCCTATATAACTCCTTTTGGATAAATGATAGATCGATCAGCTAACATAAGGGTTACAGTAGTGGGAGAAATATCGACTGAACCTAACCTTCTAAATATAGATAGAGGCATCACATTAATGCTCATTCCTAAAGCACATAAAGTTTTTCCACATAATCTTTTTCCAATTGCACAAGGAATTGTAAAGCTACAAGGATCTTTAAATTTCCGAGGAAAATTTTTATGAATTATAGCGCTGCTCTCCTCACTTAGTACAACTGTCTCATTATCCCTAAATTTCCTTTTCTTGTTTAATATCTCCTTCATAAACTTTGCATAACTTGGCATCTGTTCCAAAGCTTCAGTGAAAGGAATATTTATCTTTAACTTCTTAAGTACTTTTATGAACTTTGAAAATTTCTTATCTAACTCATGCTGTCTAAGTCTTTGAGGAAATGGAGGTGGTGGTCTTTCCAAATTGATTTTAGTTAGAGAAATTATTTTTTCCAGATCCTTAGAAACATGTTTTTCAAGCATTTTAGTTTTCTTTATTTCTCTCACAACATCTTTCTCGTTCCTAACCACATCCTCTATCTCTCTTCCACTTTTAAATTGGACAGCTTCTACTAGTTCAATATTGTTCTCTTTAGGGTTGATTTCAATGTTGCTAGGAAGTGTTCCTTGGGGTCTATTGCTAAGTGAATTAACAATATGTCCCAATTGACTCTCTATGTTTATAATCGCAGCATTTTGACTTTGCAATTGGTTTCCCACTTTCAATACCACTTCTTCCATAGACATCTCCTTATCCTCAAATTTTTTATCATTGTTAGATTCTGGTGGATATGAAGGTCTATAGTTTGTGTTCCCCTGATTATTCCAACTTCCATTAGGATTTGCATGATTATTTTCCCATTTTTGGTTTCCACCATCAGTAGTATGATTCCAGTTAAATTTAGGATGATTCTCCCAACCTGGGTTGTAAAAGTTAGAATATAGGTTGTTTGTGGTATTTAAAGTTTCATATGATAAGTTAGAATCAATCATATTCCCTAATGAACTTTCCTCACTTACTGGAGTAAATTGAGCCTGGTTCATTCCAAATTGGTCCAACTTCCTTGATATTTCAGCAACCCGAGATGAAAGAATTGCAATCGCATCTATATCATGAACACTGGCTAACTTTTTAGGATTTACCCTTGCAGAGGGCCATTCAAATTCATTTGTAGCCATTTCTTCAATTAATGCATACGCTTCATCAAATGATTTTGACATTAATGAACCACCAGCAGCAGCGTCAATTATAAACTTAAGGGATCCTACTAACCCATTGTAAAAAGTTTCAATGATTAACCAATTAGGCAAAGCATGGTGTGGACACTTTCTTAGGGGTCCTTAAATCTTTCCCAAGCTTCGTATATTGATTCTCCTTCATATTGATAAAATGAGATAATATCATTTCTAAGTTTAGTAGTCCTTGAAGGTGGAAAATACTTAGCTAGGAATTTCTGACTTAACTCCTCCCAATTTTTAATAGAGCCATGTGCTAATAAGTATAACCATATTTTAGCCTTATCCCTTAGTGAGAAAGGAAAAAGCCTTAGCCTAACATCATCGTTTGACATACCGTTATAACGAAATGTAGCACAAAGTTCTAGAAAATATCATAAGTGTAAATAGGGATCTTCCAAAGGAGTTCCCCCAAACTGATTGTTCTGCACAAGTTGGATAATCTCAGGATTTATTTCAAACAAGTCAGCTTCTACGACAGGGTTTTGTATACTTGAGTGAATTTCATCTGTCCTAGGATTTTCATAATCCCTCAATGAAGTATGATGATTTTCTAAGTTATTATCTTGAAAGTTTTCCATTTCCATTTCTAGTTTTTCGAGTCCCTTCTATTTTTAAAATTTTTTCCATTTTTCTAACTCGGGATCATAAGGCACAAGTCCTTTAGATCCTTTGTTTCGCATACAGAGCACAACAAACAATACATTAACAATTAAACAAATAATAGATAAAATATATTCAACACAACAAAACAATTTCACGAACACCTTATTTTTCACACAAACAGTTTTTACGACACTACAATTTTCCAAGTCTAAACCTAATTATTTCAACTAAAATTCTCCTAAAGTTCTTACCAAAGCTTCCACGGCAACGGCGCCAAAAACTTGACCCGACCCGCAATAACGCAATAATATTTGCTTCCAAAAGATGGCAAAAAACTTGACCCAATTTATAAATAGCGGCTACTGTATAAAAAACAAAATGTTGTAAAATTTTAGAAAATATTTTACACACTAGGGGTATTATGCAAGTATACGTATCGTTTCAAGTAATATAGGATTTTCTTTTATAACCCTAGTATCAATCCCACAGAGAAGCGAGGTAAGAAATCCTTTAGGCTAATTCCAGTCGATTTCTATAAGGCCTAAATTTGGAATGTTGATTAAAATGAGTTTTCTAATAACTAATCCTAAATTAAATTTTTAAATAAAAAGATAACTTATGGATAAATTGATTTGGAGAAATTCGAGATATTAAAAATTACCTTTCTCTTGCAATTACATAGATAATGTGTAAGAAAGATATGCTTAAAATTAATGTAGTAGTGGCAAATAGAAGCATTCATATTCTTTACCCTTTGGTCCAGGCATAAAGAACATTGGCTAATCTATAGATTGTTTTAGGATGTTTTTGTTGACCTCATTTTTGATGAGGTCTTCCCTTCTTCTTTTTAGTGCTTAGGATCTAGCCTTAGGCTTTTCCTTTGACTATCTTAGAGGACTAGAATTGGGACCCGCCTTTTAGAAATTCAAACCACTTCTAAACTCCCTGCAAACTCCACAAACTTGACTATAGACCCCTAATCACCTAGAGGGTTGAAATCGAATGTGGAAGTTTAAAGGATGAGTTCTATAGGACTCTTTGGCCTTAGGGCCGCCTACAGGTGGCCTAGTGCAGTGAAGGGGCTGACTTACACTACACTTACACACTACATTTCCACACACTTCCTAAAACCACACCCATACCCAACTTAACCTCCTGACTCATGTAGGTGATTCACATGGATGGTCCTTAACCCCTAAGCCCTTGGCTAAGAGGGTTAGGAACAACATAGTGAATGCCTCAAATGAGTCCTTTCATGGCTCATATGGGCTTGATATGGCTTCATGGCTCAACCAAAATGATCTCTTTCCACCTAGATTCACCCAATTTTTTTAATTTCTCAAATTTTCAATTTTTGACCCCCGAGACCCTACACCTACTAAACCTACCCAAAACTCTTGAAATTACCCAAATTTTTGCAAAATTTCCAAATTACCCAAAATTTTCCAAAATCAATCCCAAACATCTCCACATCACTCAAATTGATCATCCATACCCAAAAATACCAAAAATTCCAAGAAATACCCCCCAATACCCTCCAAATACCCAAAATACCCTTCTTGGCCTAAAAATCCAAAAATTCAGAAAATTCCCAGAAAATTCCAGAAAATCCTAAATATTACCAATTTCATTTTGTCCAACTACACCATGGGCCAATTTTGTCAATTTACCCTACTTTTGTCAAAACCCCCAAATTGACCCATTTTAACCCGAAAGTGAACCCGATGTTAAACCAAACCTACCCAATTGACCCCAATTTTGGTCCAATTCAATTCTAAACTTCAATTCAACATTCCCAATACCAATTTAAACCAAATCCAAGTCCAATTTGATTGACATTTGGATCCAATCTCACTTTTGGCCTTAAAGCCCAATTTGGACCCATGACCCAAACTTAACCCAAACTAACCCAATTCAACTCCAATTAACCCCAAATCTTTTCTAAACCTTCCTTAACATCCCCATAAACAAAACACTAACATGATTTGCCCAAAAATTTGAACCCAAGTCCCACTCAGACTCAACCCAAGGTCAAAAGGCCCATTTTTGACCTAAACCCAAACCTAACCCAAATAGGCCCAAACCTCAAAATCAAAACCCAACCAAAGCCAAAACCTCTTTGAAACACTCCCATAAACATTTCTCAACATTTATTTTACATCAATTTCAACCCTAGCCCAACATTGGCCCAAGATAGCCCAATTTGACCTACATTGGCCCATTTACCAAATAAACCCAAATTCAACCCAATTCAAACCCAAACCACCTTAAATCTATTTCAAATTATTCATGAAACATCCCTAAACCAAAACCAACAACTATTTGGCCCAAACTTCTACAAAAATTCCCATCCATGAACACATCCTTAAACTTAAAAGCCCACTTCCCTTAAACCTTCTTAAAAGCCCATCTTCATTAAATTTTAAAAGCCCAAATCATCCTAAAGCCCACATGACACTTCCCCTCATCATCCATTTGATCAAAATCACCCCTAAGTTTCAAAATCATCAATTAAACCATTCCAAATCAAGCCACATGTCAAATTACCCCCTAAATGTCAAAAATTTCTAAAACCCTTTTCATGAAACAAATCAACCTTTTCCCAAGCCAAATGAAGCCATGAACAAGCCATTCTCGAAGCCACATGAAGCCATGAGGGCTTTGACTTGTCATTAGTCCATTTATGGCAAGAAGAGGGGGTTCTTTCTTAAACCTCCTTTAACCTTTTTTACCTTAATCATGTCACACACTAAACCATGTTTAGCCACCTTATCATGGATGGAGACTTCACCACTCCTTCTAAGCTGACCTAAATGATTCCCTCGGCTCAAAATCAGAGCTTGGAAGGGTGCACCAAGCCCAAAATGGTGGGTTGACCCAAACCAAGCCAAAGTGAGCCTTCTCCCATTCCATTTAAATCAAACTCCTTTACACATGTCAAACCTCGATTGATTGCACAAGCCTCCAGCCACGACCCACCTGAGCTTGAGGGTAACGACCACTGGCCGGCCGGCCACCCGATCGCCGGAAAACACCATGCCCGAAACCTTGGGAGGAGCCAAATTTTGGAATTCCACCTTCGCTGAGCTGCCTCACTCCAAATGGCCATTGCAGCTGTTCTTCTCCTCACCAGAGCAGCTGATCCCAACCATTAAACTCCCCTGGAGAGCCTCCAGCCATGCCTATTTAAACCCCTCACCCTCTCGGCCAAAGGGGGGGCTAAGCACAAACCTTGCCAAAACTCTGCCAAAATCACTCCAGATCACTCTCCATACATAGAGCACCTGATCCCCACTGAATTCCAACCCCGATTCCCTCTAGCTGAGCCCAATTTTGAGCTCGAACTTTAGCCAAAAACCGGGACATTTCTTCACGGTGAGCCAATTCCCAAATTGATTGGTCCTACACCTTCACCTGGACCAAGAGGAGAAGTTCCCCACCGAAAGCCCCATCTCTAGGCCACCCGGTTGTTCCGGCCTCCAAGCTTTGTGATCGGGTCGTGGTCGAAGTCCAACCTAGACAATTCACCGGACCGGGAGACTTCATGCGGAGCTTACTTAGGATCCGATCGAAGGTGTAACAACTCTCGGATCGAAGCTTCACTTCTGCGAGCAAAGGTATGGACTCCCTCTTCTTCCCGAGCTTCCGAGAGATTCTCATTTTAATTTGAGTCGATTTAAATGCATGTTTACCGTATGGATGTGTTCGTCTCTTCAAGACGAATCCATAGAGCATAAGAACACGAAAATCCGTTGAGAATCGAGTGAGAAATTAGGGTTAGAAGGTTGACGGTCACGGGTGCACACCGGTCGTAGACGATGACCGGGAGCCGTTGGATCGCGCGTGTATCGAGCGGACGATTCGGATTGCGCCGGACCGGGGAATGTTACGTGAACCGCGGGGCCCGGGACGGATGACTCGGATGGCGGCGCCCAATCACGGCGCGACACGTACCCCTTCGGAGGCTGCCGATGTTTCGGCGGCGCCGCGTGGATAAGTAGATAAATAGGGTATTTAATGTATTTATTAAATATCGAAACTTTAAAAATCCATATCTTTGTATAGAAAAATCACAAAAATAAAATAAAAATACCCTCTTGCTCGGTGAACGAGAGGAGAATAATGTGGAAAAGAAATCATTTAATTTCATCAAGTATTTTATTTTTTATAATTTATTTACTCTCTGCATACATTTAATTCTCCATGCATGTATACAATTCACCATGGCATGAGACCATAGGGCTTTTGAAGCCTCGAACTTGGGAACATTCCTCGAATTTTCCAAGGTCGAGAGCCATCTCGTGAAAAGTTATTTATTTTTCAAATGCATGTTGCTGTTTTGAGTATTTTAATTCCAAAAATTAGCATGTTGTGAAATAAATTCTAGAAAAATTTGGTGATGTTCCTTATGACCAGAGAACTCTAGGAAAAATGGGACTTGAGTTAATTCACTCGGAACAACTCTAATTGGCTTAAACACCTAAAATAGGTCTTTAATTAATTAGAGTTAACCAAGCATCAAATTGACTTGAAATCAATTCTCCACTGACCTTTAGGATCAGAGGAATTCACCATAAAAATTTGAGGTCGATTGGACTTGGTTAGCCCCACTAATTGGGTTAATTAAGCCACTTAGCCATTTTAAACTTTAAAAATTCATAACTTTTAAAATACTTTTCAAAAATTCACCAAATTGGTTTTGGAGCCTCTCTGATATCAGGGGAATCTAAGAAAATTAAAATTTCAATTTTCTGAAAAAGTTGATTTTTAATAATATTTTAATATTTTTAATAATTAAAAAATAATAAAAATCACAAAAATAATAAAGTTCACCAAAATGTCACATTTTGAATTTTAATCACTTAGGAACAAATCCCACATTTTTCCTAGGTCTATTTAGTGAGATATTGAATTTTAAAGTTTTAAGGTAATTTTAAAATTAAAAAAATGTATTTTCTAGCATTTTCACTAAAATAATTATAATAAATCATAAAAAAATCAGAAAATTGCAAAATTTGTTTCTCTGGTTTCCTTGATATCAGAGAGATTTTTGAAAAATATAAAATCCATTTTTCAACATTTATTTTATTTTTAAATTAATTAACACTCCAAAACTCAAAATAATTATAATAAAAATAATATAATTCAAAAAATCACCAAAATTGGTCCAAGTGCTTCTCTGGTCATTAGGAATGTCCCCTAATTTTCTTAAGGACAGAAACTTTCCTTTGGTCATGTTATCAAATTTTCCTTGAAAATCTCTATTTTCACCAAAAATAATTATATAAATAAATTAAATACAGAAAAATCGCATTTTCTCCTCTCATGTCTTTATTGACATATGAGTGAAGTCACATAAAAATTTCAAATTCATTTATGTTCAATTTAGTGAGTTATGAAATTATTAAGCTTAAGGGGTAAAATGGTAATTAAACTTTTAACCCTTAATTAAAACTTTAGGTTTAATAAAAATCAACAAGTAAAATATTTGATCTTAATCTGGTTTGGATGATTAAAATTTAAATAATTAAAGGGTAGAAACTCATTAAACAATTTTTAAAAATGATTAAACTTTAATTAAATAATAGATTAAATTTGGAAGAATAATAAAATTGGAATTATTAAAATAAGGGATATTTATTAGGAAGAGATTTATTCTTTAATTTAAAAATCCCTAAATTAATCATCTCATTAATATTCAACTCTTAATTAAAATGATAATTCAAATTCAAAATATTAAAAGACTTAATCGTTAAACTAAAATTAAATTATTAAACTCTTTCAAAAATTTCAATTAAAATTAAAGATAAAACTAAATTAAAAATTAAATTAAATTAAGTAAATTAAATTGGATTAAATTAAATTAAAATTAAATAATTAAATTAAATTAAATTAAACAATTAAATTAAATTAAATTAAATTAAAATTAAATTATATAATTAAATTGAATTAAATTAAACAATTAAATTAAATTAAATTAAATTAAATTAAATTAAATTAAATTAAATAATTAAATTAAATTAAATTAAATTAAATTAAATTAAATTAAATTAAATTAAATTAAATTAAATCAAATCAAATTAATTAAACATCAAATTAAATTAAATTAAATTAAATTAAATTAAAACTCAATCAAATTAAATTGAATTAAATATAACATCACCTAAGACATAAAAGAAATTAAATATAAAGCAACTTGAACACTATTCCAAATTTAAACCCTTTAACTTAAATCAAATCATTTGAATACTAATTTACCCTTGAAAGCTTTGAGTATTATAACTCATAAATGGAACATCAAATGAAGTGTTACCTCACTCATAGGATATTCAAATGTCCTAGTTCACCGAGCAAGTTAACAAAACTTGAAAACCTCGGACGATCGATTCATTTATATAATTAAATTCATTTGGACTTAAAACAATCCTGGAAATATTGAAAAGATGTTTAAGATTCTTCTTAAGCACTTCCTCGATATGATAGGATATTTATAAGAACAATTGAACTTAATTGTTCTTTGATGAAGAAAATCGTCCTCAAACAAAAACACAAAGAACCTAGACGTCATAGGAGATGACTAGTATAGGATTAGAAATTTGGTAGAAAACCATAACCTTTCCCTTAGCTTTACCTAGGAACTTGCTTAAATATTCTAATTGTGTTTTAAGTGTAGCTTGGGATGACGAGAAGACCCTCCAGGTACGCTTTTATTTTATTGCAATTTACTTTCTTGCAATCTACTTTATTGCAAATGCAATTTACTTTTCTTGCATGATAAAACAACTGTTGCATGAAAACCCACACCTTTAGGATAGCCCCTAAAACTGAAACCAAAACTAAGTTAAAAGTCATTGCAAGATAAAATTCACCGCCACAACATTTCAAAATATAAAACAACTCAAAATTTAATCACAAACGGAACACAAAACTACAATTGCAACTAAATTAAAACGTCTCGTTGGATGATCGGGAATACCTCGGATGATGTAACCTACGTGTTGCTAACGGGATTTCCCACGGTCTAAATGAAAGTGTGGAACTCATTCGATTGAGTTTAGCAAATTCATACTGGACTAAGTGAATCCGATAAAAATAATGATGCGGAAGGATGGAACCGTGGGATCTTAACCGGTGTTGTTATAATCAACTTTAAGATTTGTTTTAATCAAAATACAAAACACTTGGAAATTAAGACTTCTCTAGACCAAAACACTTTTCTCATCTCCTGATTCATAATTTCTAAAACTAAACCTCTGCAACAACAAGGAGCTTGGAGCATGGTGGGCAGCACGGCCATCGTCATCAACAAAACTTGAACCTACTTCAGCAAAATCTTCTTAGAATTAAAACAACAAAGCCATAGGATTTCGAGGTAGCTTGCCTAGTGCAACATAAATCCTCAACTCTTCGTTAGGCATTTGCATTGCAAATTAAGCCCTAACCGGTCTTAGGATTACGAGGTAGTCGTCCGATACGACAATAAACCCTCACATCTTCTAGGCTATTTGTTTGATTTTATCATACAAATATAAGCCCTAATTAATTAAAATTGGCAAGATTGAAATACTAAATAAACATTAGGACTTTCCTGAATTCAAGCCAAACAATAGGATAGTCGGGAAATTACCGAAGTTCACTTCGAATCAGTGATTTCTCCTACTTTTCTTCCTTTGGATTCACAAAACAAAATGTTCCAAGTTTGATCCATTCCCTATTGAAATTCCAAAATTCAATCCCCGAAAACTTAAACTTTGAAATCCTTGAGAGCGAGAATTATTGATTATTATCGAGAGTTTTCTTAGGTGATTCCCATCACTTAAGATGTAATTAACTATAGGGGCTTGCCCTTATAGGGAATTTTAAAGAACCCGAGTAATATAAACCACTGTTTAATGTTTTCATATTAAGCAGGGGAATTTTGTCGGCTTATAAAATTGGTTCGCGGACCAAACGGATGTCACAAATCTTCTAGTTTATTTAATCGAGCCCCACCGTCGAGCGATGTGTCTATCCTTAGGGATAGATACACGGTACGTGGTGCGGTGCTCGTTTATATAAACTATTTGGGATGTGAGATTGGTTTAGTCTCATATCTTAAAACCTTCAAATTTAAAATTATTTTCGAAATCAAATATTACTTTTCAAATTATTTATTTTAATTAAATTAAAAATTCGCCGACGATTTACGTTAGGCGACCCCTCTTCAAAATAAAACACAACCTAAAAATATGCCGACAGATTTCTGGCGACTCCGCTGGGGAAAATTCCTCTCTCCATTATAATCAAATAATTCTGCTTTCAAAAAATCGATAGTGCATCCATGTCCTTAGTGGATCAAACTACCCTTCTTTCTGTTGGAATACTATGTTCATTTCTACCTTGAACAAGTATAGCCAACATTCTCCCGGATTTAGGAGCCACTGTTTAGACACCCCTAAACAGAGAGGTTCCGAGATCCTTTTACCTCATTTTTGAGGTGGGGTGGACCCCAATAGGTGTTAGTTTAGGAGTGATCCTTCGAGTCGAGAAGTCTTGCTTAAGACTTTCTTTTCCTTCCGAATCGGATTCCTTACCTTCTCTACACCTTTGAACATTCCGTTCTAAATAAACAAACCCTCTAATAAGTGATTCTTTTAACAAATGATTCTTTTTTATAAATACATGAACAAAGAATGAGTTCGGACTCTTTTCAATTCCTTTCTTTTCGTCCTAAAGAAAAGAAGCATAACTTGGGATCGACAACCGAAGTCTACCTTGCGAAATGGAAGCCCCGAAATTGATTTTCTCCTTCACCAACGGATTGGACTTCGCTGTCTATAAGGATGAGACTGCCCGACAATGGGGTCATCCGATTTGGACGAGGATTTGAAAACACGAACGTCGAGGTCACCGACGTTTCCTCTTTGCAGCGACGAACAAGGTATCGAAGGCCGAGGAGCCACTGCTCGAGTTCGACCTTAGGTCGACCCAAGAGTTTCCTCCCCGCAAAGGGTCCCGACTAGGAGGGGTACTGCCGTCCGCAGGAGGACTGTTCTTACTACCCCCACTGGTCTAGTTGTTTCTGCACCTACCCCGACTACTGCCAAATCAAAGGGGAAAGAAATCCAGAACTATGATAAACACATTACGCGTGGAGGGTACGGATCTTCTGTAAGACCTTCGTCTTCGAAATCGGGTCCGGTTCGAAGATTCCGTCGCCGACAAAGACCCAAAGAAGAAATAGAAATAGAAGGATCGCCGGGGAAGCCGGAGAGCTGCGAGATTGCCTTCCGGAGGAAATTCCGAGTTGCCGGAATATACACCGCTACCGGAATATACACCACTGCTCGACTACATACCACTTTTGGGAGGAAGCGGGTTCCATCCCCTCTCCGCCGCGAGAGGATGAGGAGAATGTTCGCAAGATTGCTTGCCACATTACCTCGGCCCGCATACTACAACGATAGCCGCAAGAAAAGAACTAGAACTACGCCGTTTGCTCGGCTGCAAACTTTGGTAGAAAAGCTAGCAAAGAAGGAAAAGCTGCCCGTGTCGGAAATTCTACGAAGGATAGGACGGGTGCCAGTCAAATCCCGTCTTGGGCCCCGAGTAGAACCCGCCGTCATGATAGAAAAGCCAAGCAAGAGAGTGAAGGCTAGCCCGCCTGTCGTAGTATCAGGATTACAGATTAGGGAGGATACCACCTTCCAGCATTTGGCCCATAGACCATCTGGTCATAGACCTTCTGCTGCTAGAAGGATGGTGTGGCGTCCCACTACGGGGCAGTTGAGATTGAAACGACGGCCGAGAGAGAAAGTCTCGCCGGGAGGCTAGAATGCGAAGAAAGTGCTACTTGCGATGAAGGGGACTCGTGAAAAAAGGACCCGGCAACCATCGCATGACAACCACAAAGATATACGAAAGCTCCGCTAGAAGATGCCATGGAAAAGTTGAGAACCGACATCCGACGGTTGGCAAAAGAAAGAGAAGAAAAGTTCGGAGATGAGATCGACTCATCGGAATTCATGGACAATGAATATGCGGAAATCAACATGGTTGAGACACGAGCTTCATCGGCTTCTCGAGGTGCTCCTGCGAGCTGCGAAAGAGAGGAGCCGGGCGATGAAGAGACGGCTTCGGGAAAAGGACGACACGATCGCTCGAATGGCAAAGAGGATGGAAGAGATGGCCATAGCTCCGGCCACTCTCCAAAGTCAAGTACAACCACATGAGAGACACCCCCGAAGTCATTCACATCGTAGACGGAGGAAAGGAGATTAAATCCGTCAATGGGGATGACCGAGTGAAAAAGGATACGAGCACAAAGTATGATCCACGAAAAGGATATCGAGAACTTGGTAGAACGGCGAGTGCGAGAAGCCTTAGCACAATCGAAGAACGGGACATCCATTCGGACGGGTAGACCTTACCCGGAAGAATTCGACGCTGTCCAATACCCAAAAGGCTTCGTACCACCTCTGTTTAAGACCTTCGACGGAACCGGGAACCCCCGACAGCATGTTGCACACTTTCGTGCCAGTTGTTGCAATGCCGGCGGGAGCGATGCGCTACTCTTCCGACGATTCGTTAGCGATCCGTCGGGAATCGCCTTCGGCCGGTATGCAAAATTACCCAACGGTTACGTGAAGACATTCTCGGAGCTAGAGAGTCTCTTCATTAAGCGATTTGCGGAGCTCGGCACCACATCACTATAGGTGATTTAGTGGTAGAGAAACAAAGGCCGAATGAAACTCTAGTGGATTACATACTTCGATGGAGGAATTTAAGCATGAAGTGTGAACCACAAGCTGCAAGAACAACATGCGATCGGCATCTTGCTTAAAAGCATTCACGGCCGATAGCACTTCTCCTCGAGGGATTCACTATTAAGACTTTTGAGAAGTTGTTAAGCAAGGCCGGAAGCTTGCAAGAAGAGGCGAAGCAATTAAGTTTTGCCGACAAGACCGACAAACGAAGGCTGGTGAAGACCTTCGAGAAGAAATCCGGGATCGTTGCAGCAGTTGACAAAGGCAAACAACCGATGCAAATACCACCAGAACGGCCGCAGCAACCACAACAAAATTACCAGCAACCCCGGTCCAGCTATCAGTCGTCTCCACAGTATGAACAACCGTCTCGTCCGCAACGTACATTGAGGGAGCTTCTGAGCAGAGAATATCCGTTCAAGAATGAAGCGGTACGAAGATGTTCCGCGGCTTAATGAAAACTCCGGATTTCCAGCTGCCGAGCCCAAAAGACCAGAGGAAGTCAACAAGAAAGGTGATCCCAACTTTTGCCCCTACCATCGGATGCTTGGGCACACGATAGAAGACTGCATTACCTTCAAAAGTTGGCTCAACGACAACCTTCGGAAAGGAAATATAACAATCCCGAAGGAGTACATGAAGGAACCCCGAAAGGAGGTTCCGTCGATGTTATCTCAGCCGATCCCGTCATTCGATAGACCCATATGCAACCAACGATGGATGGACTACCGCTGGACAAGGTCTTCGAAGAAGATTTTAGATAACATCCGAACCGCTTCGGTGCGAGCTTCAATTCAGAGTTCGAGACCCGTTAAGCCGGTACTATCACTTGCGATAGAAGAACCACCTCGACAGGAGACAATCGAAGAGAAGAAGAAAATTGACGAAGAAGAGGGGACCGAGATTCCTAAGGCTAGACTAGGGGCTGCTTATCCTAGGATAGTTGTTTCCGATTCGGGGGAGAAATCCCTCGAACCTCTGATTTTGTATGATTATCTGCTCACTTCGGTGGGATCATATAATGATAAGAGTGATGGCGTTGACTACGTTTTGACTGTTTCTAACGATTACGTAACTAGCGACAATCCGGGCGTCAATTTCGATACCAACAACAATTCTCAAATCATACAAGATCTCGACGATCAAAATGACGAAGAAGGCATCCATCAAGGAGGCTACGAGAGCTCAACAAGCAACGGCTCTATCCGTGAGTTTCGAGGAGCTCCGGTTACGATAGAGTTAGAGCCTTCGGATTTTGAAGATAATCCAGGAGAGCCGATCATTCCGATTCGGGAGGAGACACCGACAAACTCAACACTAGATTCGAAGAAATTACGAAGTCGACTTAAGAAGTGGAAAAGTTCTACCTCCGAAGAAAGACAAAGGAAAGCGGTGGTTGTTCAAGAAGAACCAACCCCGGCGGAAGAAATACCCATTCAAGAAGAAGCCGAGACGCATGAGAATAAAGTGGACTACAACGTGCTAGCCCATCTTAGGAAACTACCGGCCAAGCCGAGCATTTACGATGCTCTCATCTTATCGAAAGGAGATGAGGGAAGCTCGATCAAGGCCTTACTTGATCCGAAATTTGCTTAGCACAAATGGCCGGAGATTCCTTAGATGAGGTTTGCTCATTAAAGGAACGACGAGGTGTTACCTTCACGGACAATGACCTACTACTTGGGACGGCGGATCACAACCGACCGTTGTACATTTCGGTTACAATTGGGAAGTTTACGCTCTCCGGAGTATTGGTGGATCCGGGAGCATCAATCAATATAATGAGTCTTCGAACACTAGCATACTTGGAAATTGATGCTCGTGAGCTCGAGGCCGACAAAATGTTATTAAGAGGATTCGACCGAGAAAGGAGAAAGAGCCCTCGGGTCGATAACGCTATCGATGAAGACCGGTGACTTAGCAAAGACAACCGCGAAATTTCATATAATCGATTCGAAACGTCGTTCAACGCTCTCTTCGGGCCGACCATGGATACATGAAAACGGGATGGTACCATCATCTCGCATCGGTGCATCAAATATTACGATGGAGGGGAACGAGTGCATCAAAGGCGACTTACAACCATTCTCCGTACATGAGATTGGAATCCATGAAGATGCGGCTTATTATGCACCGCCAAAGAAAACAATCTTCTCCGGAGATACCGTAACAAATGAAGCAAAGAAAGTTCGAGACAACGAAGAACCCGAAGTTCTAGTCCAACGATCACTCACCACTCCCTTCGGCGAGATGGTGAAGGTTTCTCCACAACTCGCATCCGAGGTCGAGGCGGGGACGAGGCCGTGGTAGAGACACTAGGACAATTGGACGAGAGGAAACCAACCATCAATGTTGATTGGGATGATAGTTACGAAGAAGAAAAAGAAATCAAGCAAGAAGCGGCAACAATAAGTCGAAAGAAGCCGCAATACAAGATCTCCCTCGAAGATGAAAAGAACGAAGAATACAAATCAATGTACGAGAAGATTAACCACTACGTACATACTATGACCCTAACTCCGATCCATTCTAATAAGATCGAGGGTATGGAGGTCAAAGAGGTACGTAATGACGGTGCGAAAGCCGATCAAATTCTACCGCGGTGCTTCTTCCTCCAAAACTGAAAATAATGTACAATTCGAAGATGTCACTTCATCAAAATTAATGGAATTACCTTTTGAGTGGTACTCTCCCTGTGTTCAAAATTTAATTCAACGTGGTTTCTTACCTCGACAATGGACAAGAGGCCAATCACAACATTTTGAAAAGTTATGGAATAACTCCGGTCGTCCTCCCAATTCAAAGTATGGACTCGGATTCGGCACGGTAGGGTCGGTTGACGATATCGAATTTTGCTTGGTTGTCACCTGCAAGTCCAATGAAAGCTGCATGGAAACTACGGACGAACTCGAAGATTTACAAATTGGAGACGCTCCACGAATTCGAAGAAGAAATTAAATCCACAATAGATGAGTTAATGGAAGTTAACTTAGGTACTAGCGAAGAGCCTAGACCTACCTTTGTTAGCTCCTTACTCAACAAAGAAGACTCCAAAGAAATAATCAAATTGTTAATGGAATTTAAGAATCTGTTTTGCTTGGAGCTACGATGAAATGCCGGGATTAGCTCCGGAGGTTGCGGTCCATAAGCTAGGAGTGGATCCTACTACATTCCGGTCGGACAAGGTCCCGGAAGAATGCGTCTAGAAATCGAACAACAAGTCATAGCCGAAGTTAAAAAGCTAATAGACGCTAAATTTGTCCGTGAAGAACAATACCCGACTTGGCTAGCCAATGTGGTGCCGGTCGAGAAGAAGAATGGTCGGATCGGAATTTGTGTGGACTTCGGAGATTTAAACAAGGCATGTCCAAAAGATGAATTCCCTCTACCGATTCCAGAGCCGATGATCGATATTGCTTCGACACATGAAATATTCTCATTCATGGATGGATCTTCGGGATACAACCGGATAAAAATGGCTCCGAGAAGATGAAAAGCTTACGGCATTCGAACGCCGATCGGAGTATTTTGCTACACGGTGATGTCATTCGGATCGAAGAACGCGGGAGCAACTTACCAAAGAGCAATGACAAGAATTTTTGATGATCTCATCCACAATCAAGTCGAGTGCTTACGTGGACGATGTCGTCATCGAAAGCAAAGTAAAGGAAAACCACCTGTATGATTTGAGAATTGTTTTCGAACGATTAAGACAATTTAACCTTAAGATGAATCCCTTAAAATGCGCCTTCGGCGTCACCTCCGGGAAATTCTTAGGATTCGTTGTCCGACATCGTGGAATTGAAATCGACCCGGAGAAGATTAAAGCCATCTTAGAAATGCCGCCTCCCAAAACCTTAAAACAACTACGATCTTTTCAAGGAAGCTGGCATATCTTCGACGCTTTATCTCGAACACTGTCGAGTAGGTGTCGACCTTTCTCGGCACTAGTTAAAAAGGACGCCAAATTTATTTGGGAAGAGAAATGCCGAGAAGGCCTTCGAAGACATTAAATAATATTTAATGACACCTCTCGTCTTAGCGAGCCCCGGTCTCGGGTAGACCGCGATACTTTACACCGCGGCTTTAGATGACTCTCTCGGAGCCCTGTTAGCCGAGTCGATGATGAGGGTAAAGAAAATGCTCTTTACTACTTAAGCCGTCGTTTACTTCCGACGGAAGTAAGGTATCCCGCAATTGAAAAGCATTGTTTGGCCCGATCTTCGCCGCTCAAAAGCTCGGGCACTACATGCTTTCTCATAAGGTCAACTTGATTTCGAAGTTTAATCCATTGCAATACTTGATGACTCGTCCAACACTTTACAGCGGACTTGCCGGATGGTCAATGATATTATTGCAATTCGATATAACTTTCGTGCCTCTGCGTGCCGTAAAGGGACAAGTCTTAGCGGACTTCCTCGCGAGCACACCCTTTAACCTTTTTACCTTAATCATGTCACACACTAAACCATGTTTAGCCACCTCATCATGGATGGAGACTTCACCACTCCTTCTAAGTCGACCTAAATGATTCCCTCGGCTCGAAATCGAGCTTGGAAGGGTGCACCAAGCCCAAAATGGTGGGTTGACCCAAACCAAGCCAAAGTGAGCCTTCTCCCATTCCATTTAAATCAAACTCCTTTACACATGTCAAACCTCGATTGATTGCACAAGCCTCCAGCCACGACCCACTCGAGCTTGAGGGTGACCGACTCAGCTGGCCGTGCCACCCGGTCATCGGAAAACACCATGCCCGAAACCTTGGGAGGAGCCGAATTTTGGAATTCCACCTTGCTTGAGCTGCCTCACTCCAAATGGCCATTGCGAGTCATTCTTCTCCTCACCGAAGCGGTGATCCCGACCATTAAACTCCACTGGAGAGCCTCCGACCATGCCTATTAAACCCCTCACCCTCTCGGCCAAAGGGGGGCTAAGCACAAACCTTGCCAAAACTACGCCAAAATCACTCCGGATCACTCTCCATACATAGAGCACACGATCCCCACTGAATTCCAACCCCGATTCCCTCTGGCGAGCCCGATTTTGAGCTCGAACTTTAGCTCAAAACCGGGACATTTCTTCACGGTGAGCCAATTCCCAAATTGATTGGTCCTACACCTTCACTGGACCAAGAGGAGAAGTTCCGCACCGAAAGCCCCATCTCTAAGCCACCCGGTTGTTCCGGCCTCCAAGCTTTGTGATCGGTGCGTGGTCGAAGTCCAACCTAGACAATTCACCGAGACCGGGAGACTTCATGCGGAGCTTACTAGGATCCGATCGAAGGTGTAACAACTCTCGGATCGAAGCTTCACTTCTGCGAGCAAAGGTATGGACTCCCTCTTCTTCCCGAGCTTCCGAGAGATTCTCATTTTAATTTGAGTCGATTTAAATGCATGTTTACCGTATGGATGTGTTCGTCTCTTCGAGACGAATCCATAGAAGCATAAGAACACGAAAATCCGTTGAGAATCGAGTGAGAAATTAGGGTTAGAAGGTTGACGGTCACGGGTGCACACCGGTCGTAGACGATGACCGAGGAGCCGTTGGATCGCGCGTGTATCGAGCGGACGATTCGGATTGCGCCGGACCGGGGAATGTTACGTGAACCGCGGGGCCGGGACGGATGACTCGGATGGCGGCGCCCAATCACAGCGCGACACGTACCCCTTCGGAGCTGCCGATGTTTCGCTGGCGCCGCGTGGATAAGTAGATAAATAGGGTATTTAATGTATTTATTAAATATCAGAAACTTTAAAAATCCATATCTTTGTATAGAAAAATCACAAAAATAAAATAAAAATACCCTCTTGCTCAGTGAACGGAGGAGAATAATGTGGAAAAGAAATCATTTAATTTCATCAAGTATTTTATTTTTTATAATTTATTTACTCTCTGCATACATTTAATTCTCCATGCATGTATACAATTCACCATGGCATGAGACCATAGGGCTTTTGAAGCCTCCGAACTTGGGAACATTCCCTGAATTTTCCAAGGTCGGAGGCCATCTCTGTGAAAAGTTATTTATTTTTCAAATGCATGTTGCTGTTTTGAGTATTTTAATTCCAAAAATTAGCATGTTGTGAAATAAATTCTAGAAAAATTTGGTGATGTTCCTTATGACCAGAGAACTCTAGGAAAAATGGGACTTGAGTTAATTCACTCAGAACAACTCTAATTGGCTTAAACACCTAAAATAGGTCTTTAATTAATTAGAGTTAACCAAGCATCAAATTGACTTGAAATCAATTCTCCACTGACCTTTAGGATCAGAGGAATTCACCATAAAAATTTGAGGTCAATTGGACTTGGTTAGCCCCACTAATTGGGTTAATTAAGCCACTTAGCCATTTTAAACTTTAAAAATTCATAACTTTTAAAATACTTTTCAAAAATTCACCAAATTGGTTTTGGAGCCTCTCTGATATCAGGGGAATCTAAGAAAATTAAAATTTCAATTTTCTGAAAAAGTTGATTTTTAATAATATTTTAATATTTTTAATAATTAAAAAATAATAAAAATCACAAAAATAATAAAGTTCACCAAAATGTCACATTTTGAATTTTAATCACTTAGGAACAAATCCCACATTTTTCCTAGGTCTATTTAGTGAGATATTGAATTTTAAAGTTTTAAGGTAATTTTAAAATTAAAAAAATGTATTTTCTAGCATTTTCACTAAAATAATTATAATAAATCATAAAAAAATCAGAAAATTGCAAAATTTGTTTCTCTGGTTTCCTTGATATCAGAGAGATTTTTGAAAAATATAAAATCCATTTTTCAACATTTATTTTATTTTTAAATTAATTAACACTCCAAAACTCAAAATAATTATAATAAAAATAATATAATTCAAAAAATCACCAAAATTGGTCCAAGTGCTTCTCTGGTCATTAGGAATGTCCCCTAATTTTCTTAAGGACAGAAACTTTCCTTTGGTCATGTTATCAAATTTTCCTTGAAAATCTCTATTTTCACCAAAAATAATTATATAAATAAATTAAATACAGAAAAATCGCATTTTCTCCTCTCATGTCTTTATTGACATATGAGTGAAGTCACATAAAAATTTCAAATTCATTTATGTTCAATTTAGTGAGTTATGAAATTATTAAGCTTAAGGGGTAAAATGGTAATTAAACTTTTAACCCTTAATTAAAACTTTAGGTTTAATAAAAAATCAACAAGTAAAATATTTGATCTTAATTTGGTTTGGATGATTGAAATTTAAATAATTAAAGGGTAGAAACTCATTAAACAATTTTTAAAAATGATTAAACTTTAATTAAATAATAGATTAAATTTGGAAAAATAATAAAATTGGAATTATTAAAATAAGGGATATTTATTAGGAAGAGATTTATTCTTTAATTTAAAAATCCCTAAATTAATCATCTCATTAATATTCAACTCTTAATTAAAATGATAATTCAAATTCAAAATATTAAAAGACTTAATCGTTAAACTAAAATTAAATTATTAAACTCTTTCAAAAATTTCAATTAAAATTAAAGATAAAACTAAATTAAAAATTAAATTAAATTAAGTAAATTAAATTGGATTAAATTAAATTAAATTAAAATTAAATAATTAAATTAAATTAAATTAAACAATTAAATTAAATTAAATTAAATTAAATTAAATTAAAATTAAATTATATAATTAAATTAAATTAAATTAAACAATTAAATTAAATTAAATTAAATTAAATTAAATTAAATTAAATTAAATTAAATTAAATTAAATTAAATTAAATTAAATAATTAAATTAAATTAAATCAAATCAAATTAATTAAACATCAAATCAAATTAAATTAAATTAAATTAAATTAAAACTCGATCAAATTAAATTGAATTAAATATAACATCACCTAAGACATAAAAGAAATTAAATATAAAGCAACTTGAACAACTATTCCAAATTTAAACCCTTTAACTTAAATCAAATCATTTGAATACTAATTTACCCTTGAAAGCTTTGAGTATTATAACTCATAAATGGAACATCAAATGAAGTGTTACCTCACTCATAGGATATTCGAATGTCCTAGTTCACCGAGCAAGTTAACAAAACTTGAAAACCTCGGACGATCGATTCATTTATATAATTAAATTCATTTGGACTTAAAACAATCCTGGAAATATTGAAAAGATGTTTAAGATTCTTCTTAAGCACTTCCTCGATATGATAGGATATTTATAAGAACAATTGAACTTAATTGTTCTTTGATGAAGAAAATCGTCCTCAAACAAAAACACAAAGAACCTAGACGTCATAGGAGATGACTAGCTATAGGATTAGAAATTTGGTAGAAAACCATAACCTTTCCCTTAGCTTTACCTAGGAACTTGCTTAAATATTCTAATTGTGTTTTAAGTGTAGCTTGGGATGACGGGAAGACCCTCAGAGTACGCTTTTATTTTATTGCAATTTACTTTCTTGCAATCTACTTTATTGCAAATGCACTTTACTTTTCTTGCATGATAAAACAATTGTTGCATGAAAACCCGCACCTTTAGGATAGCCCTAAAAGCTGAAACCAAAACTAAGTTAAAAGTCATTGCAAGATAAAATTCACCGCCACAACATTTCAAAATATAAAACAACTCGAAATTTAATCACAAACAGAACACAAAACTACAATTGCAACTAAATTAAAACGTCTCGTTGGATGATCGGGAATACCTCGGATGATGTAACCTACGTGTTGCTAACGGGATTTCCCACGGTCTAAATGAAAGTGTGGAACTCATTCGGTTGAGTTTAGCAAATTCATCTGGACTAAGTGAATCCGATAAAAATAATGATGCCGGAAGGATGGAACCGTGGGATCTTAACCGGTGTTGTTATAATCAACTTTAAGATTTGTTTTAATCAAAATACAAAACACTTGGAAATTAAGACTTCTCTAGACCAAAACACTTTTCTCATCTCCTGATTCATAATTTCTAAAACTAAACCTCTGCAACAACAAGGAGCTTGGAGCATGGTGGGCAGCACGGCCATCGTCATCAACAAAACTTGAACCTACTTCGACAAAATCTTCTTAGAATTAAAACAACAAAGCCATAGGATTTCGAAGTAGCTTGCCTAGTGCAACATAAATCCTCGACTCTTTGTTAGGCATTTGCATTGCAAATTAAGCCCTAACCGGTCTTAGGATTACGAGGTAGTCGTCCGATACGACAATAAACCCTCACATCTTCTAGATCTATTTGTTTGATTTTATCATACAAATATAAGCCCTAATTAATTAAAATTGGCAAGATTGAAATACTAAATAAACATTAGGACTTTCCCGAATTCAAGCCAAACAATAGGATAGTCGGGAAATTACCGAAGTTCACTTCGAATCGAGTGATTTCTCCTACTTTTCTTCCTTTGGATTCACAAAACAAAATGTTCCAAGTTTGATCCATTCCACTATTGAAATTCCAAAATTCAATCCACGAAAACTTAAACTTTGAAATCCTTGAGAGCGAGAATTATTGATTATTATCGAGAGTTTTCTTAGGTGATTCCCATCACTTAAGATGTAATTAACTATAGGGGCTTGCCCTTATAGGGAATTTTAAAGAACCCGAGTAATATAAACCCTGTTTAATGTTTTCATATTAAGCGGGGGAATTTTGTCGGCTTATAAAATTGGTTCGCGGACCAAACGGATGTCACAAATCTTCTAGTTTATTTAATCGAGCCCCACCGTCGAGCGAGTGTGTCTATCCTTAGGGATAGATACACGGTACGTGGTGCGGTGCTCGTTTATATAAACTATTTGGGATGTGAGATTGGTTTAGTCTCATATCTTAAAACCTTCGAATTTAAAATTATTTTCGAAATCAAATATTACTTTTCAAATTATTTATTTTAATTAAATTAAAAATTCGCCGACAGATTTCTGTTAGGCGACCCCTCTTCAAAATAAAACACAACCTAAAAATATGCCGACAGTTTTATTAGTAGAATGGGTTAATCTAGGCTCACACTACTAGATGTCCAAGGGTGGCTATGGTAGGCCCTACCAGTGACCCGTTCCCTTTCTATATATCAAATTATTATAATTTAGTCTGTCACTCTAAAAACTAATCAATTATGCGCCCAATAAACAATATCTCCCTATTTATTTGCACTGCACCTTGAATAACCCGCACAAGGCCTTCGACTACCCAAGGATTCATGTGATATCTACTAGTTAAGAATTCATCTCCTTCTAGGTCTCGGAATTCTTCAACGGGTTTTAACAATACAAGTGATCAATTTGTAAAGTAAATGAAGATCCGGTATGAATATCATCACCATAATTTAATAAGAGAATATCTAAGAAAATCTTAATTCCTAAAAATGCATCTATTTCATTACAAAATAAAAGTAAATGAAAATAATGACATAAGAAGTAAAAGAATTGAAAGAACTATATAATAAATTAAGTGTCAACAAGGAACTTATTTCATTAGTATTCTAGTATATTTATGCAACTATCTGTCACCTAGAAGCATCTAATAGATAATTCCATCATAAAAATGATTTTCCTACGCATGCCACTACTTCATATTAAAAGAAAGAGTAAAGGAAATCACTTACGAAACATGGATAATTCACAACAGAAAACTTGGTTTAAAATAAATAAAATATACTATAAAGTGTTTACAACAATTACAAGAGAATGAAGAACACAATACTTAGCTTTTTCCTTCTGAAAGAAAGAAGAAGATCTCTCCACCAAAGTTTCCCACTGATCCATGCGATGCTCGTACATCCCTTACATAAATATCTCAAAATCCCTCACCAATCTCTCCATAAGATGTAAAAATCTACATCTTCATAACACTAAATGACTAAAATGACTAAGGGGGAAGAAAGAGACTAAAGGGTGCCATTTTTTCTGAAGGAGTACCCTCCTATTTATAGGCTTCAAGGGTTACCTCAAGGCACCTCTTCAAAATATGTCCACATTCAATGAATCTTCTAGAAGGTGTGTCTGGCGCCTAGGAGCCGGAATCTGGCTCCTAGGCCCCGGACACCGCGTCCAGTTCTTCGTACCTCTTCACTTTGGCTCGCACCTCTTCGTGATTTAAACCGCTCCAATGTGTCCAGATTCATTGTAGCACATGTCCTATATATTAGGAATAACTTCTAGGCTTCTAGAAGGTCTAGAAACTACTTAACACTGTCAAAATAACTCCAAAGTCGTCAAAATCCAGTCCAATAACCGTTTCTGGATGATTATGGCGCCTAGGCCTTGATTCTGGCACCTATGCGCCGTTTTCTCGTCGTCACTGGCGCCTGAGCGCCGGGTTTTGGCGCCTAGGCGCCACCCTGTGCGCAGCTCTACGGTTTTGCTCTGTTTCGCCCCATTTCAGTTGTGTTGCGTTCCTAACATCTTCACCTACAAGATAGACATAAAAACAACCTTTCTCAAAAGTATAATTTCATCCAAAAACATGTGAGAAATATGAAATATAGTAAGCCTAGAAAGACATATTGATATGTGATAAGTCAGAAGTTTCTTTCTTGCTCATTTTGGCTTAAAATTGCATAGTTTTTGCTTCAGTTTTTTCTAAAATCATATTTTTATACTTGAAAAACAAAAATATGCAAAATTATTTCTTTTATAGTGTAATATCTTTAAAAATATGCATAAAGTGGGCATGAAATGAACACTAAAAATAGGTACTTCTTTTTCATGGATCAGTATCTCCACCGGCCCTCGGAACTCACCGAGGCCTACAATCCAGAGGTTAGATCCGAACATGATGTTGCACTGGTTGATGAATGATACTGTGTAGAAGGGTCTAACAAAGTCATGATGGTCTATATGAGGAGGTATGCAGTCGCCTTCCTTGTAGATGTTAATAATGCAGCTGTTGGGTATGCAATATGCAGGCAGTACCCTCCAAGTTATCATCTTTTTCACCATTCTCTTGATGATTCTTGGCATCGGATCCACCTCACTGCGACGGAGTATCTATGGTGGATTTCCTTTCCTGTCTATGGAAAAATTGTAGCAACATCCGCATTGGATTGTAACTCTTCCCTTTCCTGGCATCCATCTTCAAGGTTCTGAGTATGTCTTTTCTCTTAGGCGCCCAGCTCGACCCATTTTCTGAAATTCAAGGATGCAATCTACAATTTGTTGTTGCTCATAATCTGAGAAAACATCTGTATGCAGCTCGAGGCCTTCCAAGATGTTAACCCTCTTGTTTCCAATTCTTTCAAAGTATTCAAATGTTTTCTTCTCAACTAATTGCATTTTCTCTAGCTCGTATTCTGGGATTGTCTGAAGTCCTCGGTGTCTAGTAACATACTGCGAGATGTATGGCTCAACCCCAGCATGTTCTTCTGCATGTCTCGGCTCCTCGGGGATAGTCTTCGTAGGGACATCCTCCGGGGTTGCTTTCGCAGCAAGACTCTTCGGATCCTGTACGTATGCTCAGCGTCGAGGTACTGACTCTATTTCAACTTTTCTTGGTATTTCTTTTATCTGTTCTAACCTTCTTGGAGTTTACTTTCTTCTTTCTGGTTCCTGACGAACCGGTCTCCTTGGAGCATTTGTACTAACGGTATCCACTGTCTGTTTACATTGATCTTCTGCTAACTTGGTCAACATTTTGCGAATGCGACGATTCTTATTTCTTCTCTGGGTAGCAGTAAGAGTAGCTGTCCTTACCCCTTGAATTTCTGCGGGCGCGGCGCTGACAAGCCTACCCTCTGTTGTGGCAATCACAGACTTAACTTTCTTATCTTCTCTAGTTGCATGCGCGGCGTTTGCTTTTCTTTTCTTGTTGTTGGATTGGTGGCTCGAACTACCCATTTTCATAACTGTCTAGCTGTGAAGTTCTTCTCGATCAACTGGGATCCAATCATTTTCTTCGTATTGTAAGCCGAGTCGGTGTGAAGTACGAGTCAATCTCTATCACTGCTCCATCCCTCACCCTCTTTTCATCAAGTGCTAGACTCACGCCATTTCTAAAGTTTAGAACCAACCGCCCGTTCGACATTTCCCTGCGAAAAAATAAGGAAAGGATCAGGGGCTATACTAAGAACAAGAACAATAAGAAAAACACTTAAAAATTCTTACTCACTTCTTTTAAATTTAAAGGAAGTAGGAAGAGATGAGAAAACATCAGGAATGAATGGATTTAAAAGGAAAGATTGACATTTTATTATTATGATTTCCCATGTTTTCTTTTTAACATTTTCGTTGATGAGATTTTTTTTATCATCCGTTTTATTTTGTTTTGGGTTCGGACTCAGTCACAAAGTGATTACTTCACCCGTGTTTCGAGGGATAAGATTCTACTTTAGAGGCCACCCTTTAAAACATCAGGTTGCGTAATACTTCTTTAAATATCGTCCATTGATTGGAAGCATGGGTCGTTCTCAACGGCAATTCACCAGTTGGTAGGAACCTCCTGAGTAGACGGTCTTGACCACGAACGGCCCTTCCCATGTTGGTTCAAATTTACCACCTATCTTGAGATGTGTAAGAATAGGTCTTCTGAGAACCAAAACCAAGTCACCGACTTTGAATGTCCTGGGACGGACTAATTTATCATGGGCCTGGATCATCTTGTCTTGATACAGTTCCAAATTTTGCTGTGTTGAAAGTCTTTTCCCTTCCAGGCTTTCCAATTCTTCTAGTCGTAGTCTGGCATTTTCTTCTATATTGATTTTGTTTGCAACTGCAATTCTGAGAGACGGAAGCTGAACCTCTAAGGGTAGAACGGCCTCGGACCCGTATACTAAGGCGTAAGGCGTAGACTGGGTAGGAGTTCTAAAAGTCTTCCTGTAGGCCCATAAGGCTTCTAACAACTTTTCGTGCCAATTTCTCTTGTTTTCGTCCAAAGTTTTCTTTAAAATTTGAACGAGGTTTTATTAAAAGCCTCGGCCAAGCCGTTTGCTCTTGGGTAGTAGATCATTGAGTATCGCAATTGATCACGTGTCTTCTGACAAAATTGTTGATCTTTGTACTTTTGAATGCAGACCCATTATCTGAAATGATCCTGTGCGGTACCCCAAAACAGTAGACAACTTGGTTCTTGAAAAACTGTAGCACGTGGTGTGTCTTCACTTCTCTGAGTGGTATAGCTTCTGCCCATTTAGAAAAGTAGTTTGTAGCTGCAAGAATGAAGCGATGTACTCTTGAAGAAGGCGGCTCTATCGGACCCACAATATCTGTGCCCCAACACTCAAATAGCCACGATGCAATTGTCGGATGTAGCACATTTGGGGGTTGGTGTAGAACCACTCCGTGCACTTGGCACTGGTGACAACTTTTGGCAACTTTCATACAGTCGATCATCATTGAGGGTCAGTAGTACCCTAGTCTTTTAATCTTCATTTTCATTTTCAGACACAACTGATGAGCGCCACAAAGTCCTGAATGTACTTCTTTAATGATTTCATGAGCTTCAGACTGGCTCAAGAATCTTAGCCACATCTAATCAAAAGATCTTCTGTATAATGTATTGTTTATTAATGCGTAAGACAGAGTTCTTTTCTTGATTTGATGGGCTATCGACTTATCGTTCGGTAGGTTTCCTGTCTGCAAGTAGTCCATTAATGGTCGCCGCCAATCTTCTATATTTTACATCCATTCGTTGCAATTGTTTCTTCTGCTTTTCTTTCTGATTTATGTATTGTATCCATGTCGAGCTGTGATAGGACCTGTCGTCCTTGAACTGACACTTCAACTGACTCATCCTGCAAACAGGAAAATTCCTTTGCAAGGCGGGCTAACGCATCTGCGAGAGCATTTTATTTTCTGGGAATCTTGTAAATTGTTACATTTGGAATCTGTTCCAACAATTTCATGGCGCACTGAAAGTACTACTTCAGTCTTGGCATTAGAATTCTGTATTGTCCGACAACTTGTTGAATGATCAACTGAAAATCTCCGTAGATGTTGATATCCATTATTCCCATCTGAATGGTTAATTCCAGTCCTGTTATAAGGGCTTCGTATTCTGCCTCGTTGTTTGTACACGGTTTTGTTAAGTGGTAGGAGTATCTTAACATCCCCCGCTTCGGTGTTATAAAGATTAGTCTGATTCCTGCCTTACTGGGCACTATCGTTTGCAATTCTTTGTTCTTCTGTGCTGAGGACGCACCGTCGAAGTACAGTTCCCAACATCGATCATCAGGGTCTTCTAGGCTCATTTTCTACTTGTCAGGCAAATCATTGTCGAGAGGCGAATCCACTGGCAAAGGGTGTGCTGCGAGGAAGTCTACTAGGACTTGTCCCTTTACGGCGCAAAGAGGAATGAAAGTTATGTCGAATTACAATAGTATCATCGACCACCTGGCAAGTCTGCCAGAAAGTGTCGGTCGGGTCATCAAGTATTGCAACGGATTAACTCTCAAAATAAGGTTGACCTTATGAGAAATCATGTAATGCCTGAGCTTTTGAGCGGTGAAGATCAGGGCCAAAAAATGCTTCTCAATCGGGGGATACTTTATGATCGCTGAAAATTTTATTAAGAAATTCATACCTATTTTTGATGAAATTGCACTTTAAAGAAGGGTGTTTTCTTTATTTTATTGCAGGAATGAAGAATTTAGGTGATAAAAGCAAAAATCATAAAAAGGAGCGAATTTGGAGCAAAATGATGCAATTTGTGATAAGTCGCCGACGGCGAGATCGAGCCCGCCGACGGCGAGGTTACGAGAAGAAAATTCTGAAGAATTTATAACTGTCTCGCTGACAGCGAGCCCGAGCCCGCTGACAGCGAGCTAGAGCGGCTGAAGATCTTCTAGAAGCCTTGCCGATAGTGAGGTAGTTCGTCGCCGACGGCGAGCTAGTTCAAATGGTGCAGATACATTGAACCTGGACACTTTTTGAAGGGATGCTTACACACTTCTTGGTCCTTTGCTCACCTCTATATATAGAAGCCGAAATTGAGTGTTATGTGTGTTACTTTGGTGTTATTAAGTGTCATTTAGTGCAGTCTTTTGTCCAATCTTTAGTGTTCTAAGTGTCTTAGTGTGTGTCTTAGAGAGTTCTTGAGTGAGTTAGTGAGTTTTTAGTGAGTTTTGTTGTACTGGAAGGAAGAGTCGAAAGGAAGCTGCGAGGAGTCCGTCAGGGATAAATTAAGATAAGTATTTGTATTTATTGTTTTTAACTTTAAATGAAATCCATGCTTAGTTTAGTTTTCATGCATTCTGAGTAGTTTATTTAGTCTTTCTCCCTGTTATGAAATTAAGTGACTTGATGAAATTAAAATAAAGATATTTTTATATATTAATAAATTGTGATAATTTTTACTTAAAACTTAATTTACTTTTCAAACTGGCCATTTGATTTGTTAAAATATGTTAATTATCAACTATAGTAAAAATTACATCTGATATTCGGGGAAATTCAAAAGCCTTGGAAGGAGGGTGCAAATAAATAGGGAAATAATATCACTGGGCAGAGAATTGAGCATTTTAGTGTGACAGACTAAAATATTCAATTCGGTCCTATTGTTTGAGAACTAAAGTGTAGATGTTAGCCCTCAGGCGAGCGGAATGTGGGAGCTCTGAAGTGGCAGTCGGTATCCTCCCAGCCTAGCCGCAGATTCAGTAATCAAACATAGGCTTAGTCAATATTCTGTACACCTGGACAAAAGGGTAAAGAATAGGAATGCTCCTATTTGTCACAATACCTTAACATTATCTATTTAAATTCATCAATCACTTAAATTTCTAAACAAGGGGAAAGATACTTTTTCTGAATAGATAAGACATATTTAGCAATTAGTTTAATTTCCTTCACTTGCAATTCGTATTAATTTTCTACTTAGTTAAGTTACCTGATTAGAATACTTAGTTTACTTTATTGCGCTTAAATTTAGAACTCCAAATTTTCGTATACTATTTTATTATTATTATTATTATTATTTTAAAATTAGTCTGTTATTTAATTTTCTCTTTCCCGTGGGATCGATAACGAGGACTCCACTAGAGCCCCGTATTACTTGATACGATACGTATACTTGCGTAGCATCCACAACATAAACAATTACAATTCTATACATATAATATAGCGGGGTCAAGTTTTTTGCTTTGTTGCAATCAAATTAAAATATCATAATATAAATTTGTGGGTCAAGTTTTTGGCGCCGTTGCCGGGGAAAGTAAGAAAAATTTACTAGAGTAACGGACTATTTTTAAAATAATCATAATAAATAAATTAATATCTATTCTAAAATTGTATGCGCAAATTTGAAAACGAAAATTTAATACCTTACGATTCTGAATTAGAGCGTACAATTAAAAGAATTAGAAAACAAAAGAAACAAACTATAAATTTAACACAAATGGCGAATATTCCTGAAATTCAAAATATAAACCAACAAAGACCATTAAGAGATTATGCCAACCGTACATCAGATGAAATTCATTTAACTATTCAAAACCCTGATGCAGCTGCTAATTCATTTGAACTTAAACCTGCAATTATCCAAATGGTACAAAATAATCAATTTAGTGGTACACCTACTGAAGATCCTAACTTACGTCTTGCTAGTTTTCTAGAACTTTGTGCTACTTTTAAATATCAAGGAGTATCTGACGATGCTATAAGACTTAGACTTTTTCCTTTTTCATTAAGGGATAAGGCTAAAATGTGGTTGAATTCGTTAGCACTTGGATCTATTAAAACTTGGAGAGAATTATCACAAAAATTTCTATCTAAATATTTTCCACCATCTAAAGCTGCTAAGTTTAGAAATGATATAACTTCTTTTTGTCGGATTGATGGAGAATCAATATATGAATCTTGGGAGAGATTTAAGGAACTTCTTAGGAAATGCCCACATCATGCACTACCAGATTGGTCGATTATTCAAACCTTTTATAATGGATTAGTGGGATCTTTAAGATCAATCATCGATGCTTCTGCTTGGAGGTTCATTAATGTCTAAACCATTTGATGAAGCTTATTCACTAATCGAAGAAATGGCAACAAATAATTTCCAATGGCCTGCAGATAGAGTAAATCCGAAAAAAATAGCTAGCATTCATGAAAACGATGCAATATCTATGTTAGCTTCTCAAATTGCTGTTATATCTAAGAAATTAGATCATTTTGGAATGAACTATTCTCCTACTTTAGAAGAAAACTCATCTGGACAAATCATAGAATCTCAATCTAATTATGAAACTTTAAATGCTATTAATAATAGAACTAATAACCCTTATTCAAACTATTATAATCCCGGTTCGAAAACTCATCCAAATTTTAATTGGAATAACACATCTAATCAACAATGGATGAATCAACCTAATCAAGCAAATCCAAACTATAAACCTAATTACCCACTCGGATTTAATAACAATAACCCACAATTCAAAGATAAGAAATTATCTATGGATGAATTAATTTTGAATATGGGTCATCAACTACAAAATCAAGGAAATCAACTCCAAATTCAAGGAAATCAATTACAAATTCAAGGAACATCTATTAAAAATATCGAAACTCAACTTGGACATATTGCTACTGCGCTAAATAATAGAATACCTGGAAATTTTCCTAGTAATGTGGAAATAAATCCTAAAGATCAAGGAAAAGAAGAAATTAAAGCAATACAACTAAGGAGTGGAAAAGAATTAGAACCTCGAATTCAAAAAGAACTTAAAAGCCAAAATGAGGAAGTGGAAATTGAAAAGGAAACAATTCAACAAGATTCAAACTTGGAACATCCTTTAATACCTATGAAAATTTCTGTTGAAACACCTCCACCACCATTTCCTCAACGACTAGCTCAACATAAAAAAGATAAACAATTTGCTAAATTCCTTGAAATACTAAAGAAATTAACAATCAATATACCTTTTGTCGAAGCTTTAGATCAGATGCCAAATTATGTAAAATTTATGAAAGATATTCTAAATAAGAAAAGAAAATTCACTGATAATGAAACAGTCGCACTTAGTGAAGAGTGTAGTGCTATTATTCAGAAGAAGCTTCCTGAAAAATTGAAAGATCCTAGTAGTTTCACTATACCCTGCGCTATAGGAGAAAAATTTTATGGAAAAGCTTTGTGTGACTTAGGAGCAAGCCTCAATCTAATGCCTCTATCGATTTTTAAGAGATTAAGATTAGGAAAAATTACACCTACTTCAGTAACCCTTCAATTAGTTGATCGTTCGGTTACTTATCCTAAGGGAGTTATTGAAGATGTGTTAGTAAAGGTGGATAAATTTATCTTCCCAGTAGATTTTATTGTTTTAGATATGGAGGAAGATAAAGAAATTCCTATCATTTTAGGAAGACCATTTTTAGCTACTGGAAAAGCTATGATTGATGTTCAGAAAAGAGAATTAACTATGAGAGTAAATGACCAAAAAGTTACCTTTAATATTGCAAAATCAATGAAATATCCTGCGCTAGAAAAAGATGATGAATGTTTTCGGACGGAAATACTTGAACAATTACAACAAGAACATTTTAAGGAATATTACAAAGATAATTTAGAAAAAGAAAATATTGAATTAATTGAAGATAATAATGAAGAACTAGATTATATTCAGGAAAAATTTGAATTTTTAGATAATACTGAAAACACTGACAAGAATATAGTTCCATCAATTATTAAACTTCCTGAACTTGAGCTAAAAATATTACCTGATCATTTGAAATATGCTTATTTAGGTAATTCTTCAACTTTACCAGTTATTATTTCATCTGCATTAAACGAATCTTAAGAACAAAAACTTTTAGAAACTTTAAAAAAATATAAGAAAACTTTTGGTTGGACTTTAGCAGATATTAAAGGAATTAGTCCTTCAATCTGTATGCATAGAATTATTTTAGATGATGAACATAAACCTAAAGCGAGATCCCCAAAGGAGATTAAACCCGATAATGAAAGAAGTAGTTAAGAAAGAAATTTTAAAATGATTAGATAATGGTATTATATATCCTATTTCGACGAGTGCTTGGGTAAGCCCAATTCACTGTGTTCCTAAGAAGGGAGGAGTGACCGTCACTGTCAATGAAAATAACGATCTTATTCCTATAAGACAAGTTACTGGTTGGCGTATATGCATTGATTATAGGAAATTAAATACCACCACCAGGAAAGATCACTTCCCTTTACCATTTCTAGACCAGATGTTAGATAGATTAGCCGGACATAAGTATTTTTGTTTTCTAGATGGATACACCAGTTATCATCAAATATAAATTGTTCCTGAGGATCAAGAAAAAACTACATTTACTAGTCCTTATGGAACTTTCGCTTTTCGAAGAATGCCTTTTGGATTATGTAATGCACCAGCAACATTCCAGAGATGTATGATGTCTATATTTAGTAAGTTAATTGACAATGGAATAGAAGTATTTATGGATGATTTCTCCGTATTTGGAACATCATTTGACACATGCTTAACTCATCTTGAAAAAGTATTAGAAGTATGTGAGAAAACAAATTTAGTTCTAAATTGGGAGAAATGTCAATTTATAGTTCTTCAGTGGCATTGTATTAGGGCATAAAATTTCGAAAAAGGCATGGAAGTGGACCTCGCAAAAATTCAAGTTATAGCTAAATTACCACCTCCAACTACGGTAAAAGGGGTAAGAAGTTTTCTTGGACATGCTTGGATTCTACGGACGCTATATAAAAGATTTTTCAAAAATTACTATACCTCTATGCCAACTTCTCGAAAAGGACAAGAAATTTGAATTTACAATCGAATGCCTGAATGCTTTTGAACTCTTAAAAGAAAAATTAATTACAGCACCTATAATAGTTTCAACTAACTGGGAGAAACCATTTGAGCTTATGTGTGATGCTAGTGATTATGCTTTAGGAGCAGTGTTGACCTCATTTTTGATGAGGTCTTCTCTTCTTCTCTTTAGTACTTAGGATCTAGCCTTAGGCTTTTCCTTTGACTATCTTAGAGGACTAGAATTGGGACCCACCTTTTAGAAATTCAAACCACTTCTTAACTCCCTGCAAACTCCACAAACTTGACTATAGACCCCTAATCTCCTAGAGGGTCGAAATCAAATGTGGAAGTTTAAAGGATGAGTTCCTATAGGACTCTTTGGCCTTAGGACTGCCACTGGTGGCCCTGGTCGCAGTGGGCTGATTTACACACACACTACACTTATACACTACACTTTCACACACTTCCTAAAACCACACCCATACCCAACTTGACCTCCTGACTCATGTAGGTGATTCACATGGATGGTCCTTAACCCCTAAGCCCTTGGCTAAGAGGGTTAGGAACAACATAGTGAATGCCTCAAATGAGTCCCTTCATGACTCATATGGGCTTGACATGGCTTCATGGCTCAACCAAAATGACTTCTTTCCACTTACATCCACCCAATCTTCAATTTTCCAAATTTTCAATTTTCCAAATTTTCAATTTTTGACCCCCGGGGCCCTACACCTACTAAACCTACCAAAAAACCCTTGAAACTACCCAAAATTCTCAAAAATTTCCAAATTACCCAAAATTCTCCAAAATCATTCCCAAACATTTCCACATCACTTAAATTGATCATCCATACCCAAAAATACCAAAAATTCCAAGAAAACCTCCCAATACCCACCAAATACCCAAAATACCCCTCTTGACCCAAAAATCCAAAAATTCAGAAAATTCCCAGAAAATTCCAAAAAATCACAAATATTCCCAATTTCATTTTGTTCAACTACACCATGGGCCAATTTTGTCAATTTACCCTACTTTTGTCAAAACCCCCAATTTGACCCATTTTAACCCAAAGTGAACCCAATGTCAAACCAAACATATCCAATTGACCCAAATTCTGGTCCATTTCAATTCTAAACTTCAATTCAACATTCCCAACACCAATCTAGACCAAATCCAAGTCCAATTTGATTGACATTTGGATCCAATTTCACTTTTGGCCTTAAAGCCCAATTTGGACCCATGACCCAAACCTAACCCAAACTCACCCAATTCAACTCCAATTAACCCCAAACCTTTTCTAAATCTTCCTTAACATTCCCACAAATAAAAAATTAACATGATTTGCCCAAAATTTAGACCCAAACCCCACTCAAATTCAACCCAAAGCTAAAAGGCCCATTTTCGACCTAAACCCAAACCTAACCCAAATGAGCCCAAACCCCAAAATCAAAGCCCAACCAAAGCCAAAACCTCTTTGAAACACTCCCATAAACATTTCTGAACATTGATTTTACATCAATTTCAACCCTAGCCCAACATTAGCCCAACTTGGCCCACTTGGACCCATATAGCCCCACTTACCAAATAAACCCAAATTCAAACCAATTCAACTCCAAATCACACCAAATTGACTCCAAGCCCTTCATAGAACATCCCCAAACCAATTATGACATTTATTTGACAAAGTTCTTCACAAAATCTTTACCCAAATGCCCATCCTAAAATCAAAGAGCCCATTTCCCTTAAACTTTCCTAAGAGCCCACTTCCTTCAAATTCAAAAGCCTAAAATCTACCCTAAAGCCCACATGACATCTCCATTTGTCATCCACTTAATTAAATCCATTACCTAAGTCCTAAATTCATCATCAAATTATTCCAAATCAAGTTTCATACAAATTTCCATCAAATTACCAAAAATTCCTAAAATCCATTTTCATGAAATTGACCAAACCTTTTCCCAAGCCAAAGGTGAGCCATGCAAGCCATGGACAAGCCACATGAAGCCATGGAAGGCTTGACATGTGATCAAGCCATTAATGGCAAAAGGAGGGGCTCCTTTCCTAATCCTCCTTAACCCCTTTTTACCTTAAGCATGTCACACACTAAACCATGCTTAGCCACCTCATCATGGATGGAGACCACACCATTCTCTCTTTGCCGACCCAAGTGATCTTTTTCAGCCCAAGACCAGGCCTTGGGTGGTGAACCTAGCCCAAAACCATGGGTTGACTCATTTGAACCCAAAATGGTCTTCCCCCCATTCCATTTCAATCCAAGCTCTTTACACATGGCAATTGCCAATTTCTTGCACCAAGTCCCAGCCCTGACCCACCTGACCTTGAGGGTGACCCATGCCTGGCCGGCCAGCCACCGAGCCGCCGGAAAACACCATGGCCGAGAGCTCACATGTGAGCCCAACTTGGAATTCTCACCTGCTGAGCTGCCCCATCCCCAGTGGCCATTGGAGCCGTTCTTCCCTTGCCAGAGCAGCTGATCCCAAGCCCTAACTCTCCCTGGGAGGCCCTCCACCCTCTCCTATTTAAACACCACCCCTCTCGGCCATGAGAGGTGCTGAAAACAAACCTTAAGGAAACTCTGCCAAAATTGTTCCAGACTCCTCCCCATACATAGAGCACTTGATCCCCAGTGAGATTCCCCTGTCATTTCTTCTCTGTGAGCTCAATTTCAGAGTTGAAATTCCACCCAAAACCAGGACACTTCTCCACAGTGGACCAATCCTCAAATTGATTGGTCCTACACCTTCACCAGACCAAGAGAAGGTGTCCACCAGCAAAAGCCCCATCTCCAGGCCACCCAGTTGCTCCAGCCTCCAAGCTTTGTGATCGGGCTAGGTCGAAATCACACCTAGACAATTCACCAGACCAGGAGACTTCATCTGGAGCTTGCTAGGATCCAATTGAAGGTGCAACAACTCTCAGATTGAAGCCACACTTCTCTGAGCAAAGGTATGAACTAGTTCTTCATCCCGAGCTTCTGGAGATTCTCCATTTCAAATGCTTTAATTTCAATGCATGATAACCGTATAGATGTGTTCGTCTCTTCAAGACGAATCCATAGAGCATAAGAACATGAAAATCCATTGAGTATCGAGTGAGATCTTAGGGATTTAGTGTGGACGGCTCTCGGGTGAGGACACTCGGGGACGATGAACGGATGCCGTCCATTCAATACACGCGCGGACGGACGGCTCAGATGGCGTCGGACCAGGAGACGGTACAAGAACAGCGGGGCCCGGAGTGCCGAGTCAGATGGCGGCGTCGAATGGGAGCGCGACGCGTGTGCGTTCGGAGATGCCGAGGATGAGTTGGCGCCGCGTGGATAAATAGAAAATTAGGGGTATTTTCTATTTATTTAATTCCCTAAACTTCAAAAATTCATATCTTTGTGTAGAAAAATCGGAAAAATAAAATAAAAATACCCTCTTGCTCGGTGAACGGAGGAGAATAATGTGGAAAATAAATCATTTAATTTCATCAAGTATTTTATTTTTTATAATTTATTTACTCTCTCGCATACTTTTAATTCTCCATGCATGTATACAATTCACCATGGCATGAGACCATAGGAGCTTTGAAGCCTCCGAATTTGGAAACATTCCCCGAATTTTCCAAAGTCGAGGCCATCCCTATGAAAAGTTATTGATTTTTCAAATTCATGTTGCTGTTTTGAGTATTTTAATTCCAATAAATAGCATGTTGTGAAATAAATTCTAGGAAAATTTGGTGATGTTCCTTATGACCAGAGAACCCTAGGAAAAATAGGTTTTGAGTTAGTTCACTTAAAACAACCCTAATTGGCTTAAACACTCAAAATATGTCTCTAATTAATTAGAGCTAACCATATATCAAATTGACTTGAAATCAATTCTCCACTGACCTTTAGGATCAGAGGAACCCATCATAAAAATTTGAGGTCAATTGGACTTGGTTAGCCCTATTAATTGGGTTGATTAAGCCACTTAGTCATTTTAAACTTTAAAAATTCATAACTTTCAAAATATCTTTCAAAAATTCACCAAATTGGTTTTGGAGCCTCTCTGATGTTAGGGAAATTTAAGAAAATTAAAATTTCAATTTTCTAAAAAAGTTGATTTTTAATATTATTTTAATATTTTTAATAAATTAAAAAATAATAAAAATCACAAAAATAATAAAATTCACTAAAATGTCACATTTTAAATTTTAATCACTTAGGAACAAACCCCACATTTTTCTTAGGTCTATTTAGTGAGATATTAAATTTTAAAGCTCTAGGGTAATTTTAAAATTTAAAAAAAAAATATGTTTTCTAGCTTTTTCACTAAAATAATTATAATAAATCATAGAAAAATCAAAAAATTGCAAAATTTGCTTCTTTGATTTCCTTGATATCAGAGAGATTTTTGAAAAATATAAAATCTATTTTTCAACATTTATTTTATTTTTAAATTAATTAACACTCCAAAACTTAAAATAATTATAATAAAAATAATATAATTCAAAAAATCACCAAAATTGGTCCAAGTGGTCCTCTGCTCATTAGGAATGTCCCCTAATTTTCTTAAGGACAGAAACTTTCCCTTGGTCATGTTATTAAATTTTCCTTGAAAATCTCTATTTTCTACCAAAAATAATTATATAAATAAATTAAATACAGAAAAATCACATTTTCTCCTCTCATGTCTTTATTGACATATGAGTGAAGTCACATAAAAATTTCAAGTTCATTTGAGTTCAATTTAGTGAGTTATGAAATTATTAAGCTTAAAGGGTAAAGTGGTAATTAAAATTTTAATCCTTAATTAAAACTTTAGGTTTAATAAAAAATTAACAAGTAAAATATTTTATCCTAATTTGATTTGGATGATTGAAATTTAAATAATTAAAGGCTAGAAACCCATTAAACAATTTAAAATAATTGAAATAAACCTTAATTAAATAATTGATTAAATTTGGGAAGAATAATAAAATTGGAATTATTAAAATAGGGATATTATTAGGAAGAGATTTATTCTTTAATTTAAAAATCCCTAAATTAATCATTTCATTAATATTTAATTCTTAATTAAAATGATAATTCAAATTCAAAACATTAAAAGACTTAATCATTAAACTAAAATTAAATTATTAAACTCTTTTAAAAATTTCAATTAAAATTAAAAAATAAAATTAAATTAAAAATTAAATTAAATTAAGTAAATTAAATTAAATTAAATTAAATTAAATTAAATTAAATTAAAATTAAAAGTTGAATTAAATTAAATTAAATTAAAGATTAAATTAAATTAAATAAACAAATTAAATTAAATTAAATAACTTAAATTAAATCAAATTAAATTAAACTAAATTAAATCAAATTAAATGAATTAGATTAAATTAAATAAACAAATTAAATTAAATTAAATTAAATTAAATTAAAGTAAATTAAATTAAATTAAATTAAATCAAATTAAATTAAAACTAAATTAAATTAAATTAATTTAATGTAACATCAAATCAAACTAAATTGAATTAAATTGAATTAAATAAATTAAAACTCAATTAAATTAAATTAAATTAAATTAAGTTGAATTAAATATAACATCACCAAAGACATAAAGAATTCGAAATTAAATCTAAAATAACTTGAACACTATTCCAAATTTGAACCCATTAACTTAAATCAAATCATTTGAATACCAATTTACCCTCGAAAGCTTTGGTTATTATAACTCCTAAACAGAACATTAAATGAAATGTTACTTCACTTATAGGATATTTAAATGTCCTAGTTCACTGAGTGAGATAACAACGAAACTTGAATTCTCGGACGATTAATTCATTTGTATAATTAAACCCATTTGGACTTAAAACAATCCTAGAAATATTGAAAAGATGTTTAAGATTATTCTTAAGCACTTCCTCAATATGATAGGACATCTATAAGAACAATTGGACTTAATTGTTCTTTGATGAAGAAAATCGTCCTTAAACCAAAACACAAAAAACCTAGACGTCATAGGAAATGACTAGCTATAGGATTAGGAATTTGGTAGAAAACCATAACCCTTACCTTAGCTTTACCTAGGAACTTGCTTAAATATTCTAATTGTGTTTTAAGTGCAGCTTGGGATGACGGGAAGACCCTCCAGGTACGCTTTTATTTTATTGCAATTTACTTTCTTGCAATTTACATTATTGCAATTTCATTAATCGCATCGCACTTACTTTTCTTGCATGATAAACAACAGTTGCATGAAAACCCACACCTTTAGGATAGTCCCTAAAACTGAAACCAAAACTAAGTTAAAGTCATTGCAAGATAAAACTCACCGCCACAACATTTCAAAATATAAAACAACTCAAAATTTAATCACAAACAAAACACAAAACTACAATTACAATTAAATTAAAACGTCCTCGTTGGATGATCGGGAATACCTCGGATGATGTAACCTACGTGTTGCTAACGGGATTTCCCACGGTCTAAATGAAAGTGTGGAACTCATTCGAGTTGAGTTTAGCAAATTCATCTGGACTAAGTGAATCCGATAAAAATAATGATGTCGGAAGGATGGAACCGTGGGATCTTAACCGGTGTCGTTATAATCAACTTTAAGATTTGTTTTAATTAAGACACAAAAAACACTTGGAAATTAAGATTTTCTCTAAACCAAAACACTTTTCTCATCCCCTGATTTATGATTTCTAAAACTAAACCTCTGCAACAACAAGGAGCTCGGAGCATGGTGGGCAGCACGGCCATCGTCATCAGCAAAACCTGAGTCTACTTCAGCAAAACTCTTCCTTAGAATTAAATAACAAAGCCATAGGATTTCGAGGTAGTTTGCCTAGTGCAACATAAATCCTCAACTCTTCGTTAGGCACTTGCATTGCAAATTAAGCCCTAACCGGTTTTAGGATTCCGAGGTAGTCGTCCGATACGACATAAACCCTCACATCTTCGAGGCTATTTGTATGATTTTATCATACAAATACAAGCCCTAATTAATTAAAATTGGCAAGATCAAAATATTTAAATAAACATTAGGACTTTCCTAAATCCAAACCAAACAATAGGATAGTCGGGAAATTACCGAAGTTCGCTTCGAATCTGTGACTTCTCCTACTTTTCTCCCTTTGGATTCCCAAAACAAAATGTTCCAAACTTGATCCATTCCCCGTTGAAATTCCAAAATTCAATCCTTTGAAAACTTAAACTTTGAAATTCTTGAGAGCAGAATTATTGATTATTATCGAGAGTTTTCTTAGGTGATTCCCATCACTTAAGATGTAATTAACTATAGGGGCTTGCCCTTATAGGGAATTTTAAAGAACCCAGGTAATATAAACCCTGCTTAATTCATTTATATTAAGCAGGGGAATTTGTCGGCTTATAAAATTGGTTCACAGACCAAACGGATGTCACAAAACTTCTAGTTTATTTGATTGAGCCCCACCATCAAGCAGTGTGTCTATCCTTAGGGATAGATACACGGTTTGTGGTGCGGTGCTCGTTTATATAAACTATTTGGGATGTGAGATTGGATTAATCTCATATCTTAAAACCTTCAAATTTAAAATTATTTTCAAAATCAAATACTACTTTTCAAAATTATTTATTTAAATTAAATTAAAAATTCGTTGACAACTTCTGTTAGGCGACCCCCTTTTCAAAATAACACACAACCTAAAAATGTGCCGACAATGCAGTTCTTGGGCAAAGATATGAAAAGATTTTTAAAGTTATATACTATGCTAGTAAAACTCTAAATGATGCTGAAATAAATTATACGATTCATGAAAAGAGAATTATTAGCGGTAGTATATGGTTTTAATAAATTTAGACCTTATCCGATTGGAACAAAATGTATCGTGCATACCGATCATTCTCGCTATCAAATATTTAATGCAAAAGAAAGATTCCAAACCAAGATTAATTAGATGGATGCTATTAATGCAAGAATTCGATTTTGAGATCTTTAATAAGAAAGGAACTGATAATCAAATTGCGGATCATTTATCAAGATTAGAAAATCATGAATTATCCGATATTGAAAATGAAATTATAAACGCTTTTCCGATGAACAACTATATAAGTATCAATGAGTGGAAAATACCATGGTATGCTGATATAGTAAACTATATAGTTAGTAATATTTTACCACCTATGTTAACTTTGCAACAACAGAAAAAATTCATCAATGATACGAAAACCTATTTTTAGGATGAACCATATTTATATAAGCAATGTAAGGATTTAATTATTAGAAGATGTGTACCTTATGAAGAAACTGAACCAATTATTCAAAAATGTCATGACTCTGATTTTGGAGGACAATTTGGGACTGATAAAACTGCTTATAACATTCTACAATCTGGATTTTACTGGTCTACTCTATTTAGAGATGTATACAGATATATTAAAACTTGCGATAAATGTCAAAGAGTAGGAAATATATCTAGAAGAAATGAAATGCCTCTAAATTTTATATTAGAAGTTGAAATTTTTGATGTTTGGGGATTAGATTTTATGGGACCTTTTATTCCTTAGTTTGGAAACTCATATATATTAGTAGTTGTTGATTATGTTTCAAAATGGATTGAGGCACAAGCTTTACCTAGGTGTGATGCTAAGAGTGTTTCAAAATTTCTGATGAAAAATATTTTTACTAGATTTGGAATGCCGAGAGTGATTATCATCGACGGAGGAACTCATTTTAGAAATAAATACATTCACAAAGTAGTAGAAAAATACAATATTACTCATAAGATATCCACTCGCTTATCATCCACGTAGCTCAGCGGATTAGCTGAAGTATCCAATCGTGAGATTAAACGTATTTTAGAAAAATCTATAAATCCAAATAGGTTAGATTGGTCTATTAGATTAGACACTGCATTATGGGCTTATAGGACTGCTTATAAAACTCTGATTGGAATGACTCCTTACAGGCTTATATATGGAAAAACATGTCACTTACCAGTTGAATTAGAACATAAAGCATATTGGGCGATTAAAGAATTTAATTATAATATGAAGGAAGCTGGTGAGAAAAGATTGCTGCAATTAAATGAATTGGAAGAATTAAGAAATGAATCATATGATAATGATCGGATTCATAAGGAAAAAATGAAGTTTTGGCATGATCGGAAGATTAATCAGAGAAATTTTGAACCAGGACAGGAAGTTTTGCTATATAATACTAGATTGAAATTATTTCCTGGAAAATTAAAGTCTTGATGGTTAGGACCTTTCACCATAACTCAAATATTTTCATACAGAACTATAGAAATCGAAGATCCAAAACTCGGACATAAATTTAAAGTTAATGGACATAGATTAAAACCATATTTTGAAGGTATAAGACCTAACTATAAAGAGGTTTTAAGGCTTAGTCAACCTGATTAATAATTGAAATTAGGTCGGGCTGACAACGTTAAACCAAGCGCTTTATGGGAGGCAACCCATATTAGTCATCTATTTTTATTGTATCTTAATAATTAGTCTATATTATTGAAACTTTACTACTGAATTATTATTAAGAATCGTCACATATTCGAACAATTATGATGAGAAATGAAATTATTCGATTTAGAGCGAAATTGGACATTATTTTGAAATCTCGCGACAGCGAGGTTCGCGCCTAATTCAGTTTATTTATAAGCTTGCTGACAGCGAGAAACGAGCTCGCCGACAGCGAGAACCTGGAAGGTAGTTTTTATAACTAAGTCGCCGACGGCGAGAAACCTCCCGCCGACAGCTAGGAAGTTATAAAAATGAGTTATATATACTTTAAAGCCAAATTGGACGGTTTCAACACCAAATCCTTAGTGAAAAACCATTCTTAAACCATTCTAAGTCTGCCTTCTTCACTGGAATTCATTCCATTCACCATAATGGCCTCCAAATTCTTAGATTCTTCTAAATCTGTAGTGTTTAACCAGAGGAAATTTGTGAGTGCGGAAGCGCAGCGGATCTTCAACAAGGTTTTGGTAAAGAAAAGAGTTATCAAGTAATGGGGATTTGCCAATCGAGGATTAGAGAATTCCACTACGAAGATAGAAGAAATGATCGCACAGCGGCACGGGGAGGTATTCTGTTACACTACGTGTGCTGTTGTTATTCCAGTTGTGAAAGAGTTCTACTCTAACTTACATGCGATCAACAATGGGAATATCTATGTCCAAGGAAGATGGGTGACGTTTACTCCATCCAGATTAAATGAGTTATTCTCTATAGAAAACACCCCGGTATGTCACTATTCAAATTTTGTGCCTTCTCGGTATAATATGAATGAGATATTTCGATATCTGACTGATGAACCGGAAGATTGGGAAATGCGTGAAGACGGGTATGTTAGTTTCTCCGCATCACTTTTGAATCCTCGTCTCAAAGCACCGGCACTTTTTCATCTCATCTAAATTGTTACCTACTATGAGGGTAAACAAGGTTTCGAAAGAATGCGCTATATTGAATTATTGTATACAAATTAGATTGCTCTATCGACGTGGGATCAATAATTGTTAAGTCCGCATTGGGTTTAATTGTGCATGGGTCGGTTCACGGACTAGGACACCCATCTACTATTTTTGCATTATGCGATCGGTACCGTGTTTCTTATGAAGCTTGGGAAAAGGTTATGTTACCTTGGAAGCCGCTTGATCCTACAGATATGTTCCCTACTTTGAACAATAATGAAGACATTACATTTATCTCGATAGAGCTTCACAGAATCATCCTATAGCAAGGCCTATTTCGGATAAAACGGAGTTACTTATGAAGAAAATTAATGGAATGGAGAAAGAACTACAGAATGTGAGAGATTTAATCGACAATATATCCGATTTATTTGATCACATTGAGTCGGAGGATGAAGGAACACTTCGATCATTCCGGACACTTGGAAGCTAGCTTTCTTCATTTGCCGAGACAGAAGGGTTGGATCACTGAAGAATCTGCTTCAGAATTTCCCTTCAGGCCTTTCTATAACTTATTTGTGCATCATCTTCATATCGGAAATATCAGTGAAGATGAAGATTCTGACCTTGAAGAGTAGTAGTAAAGATTTCCATAGTTTGTTTCTGTTTATGTTATTTGATTTGATTTAGATTTTTATTATGTGTGGAGTGATGATTTGAATATCTCAAACTTAATTGAGATATGTGTCATAGTTTTGTATCAGCATTTAGTGTGTCGTGGATTGGTTTGTGATGCTGATTAGTAGTAAGGATTGAAGTTTGAAGTTTGATTATAGAGTCTAAAAATTATGTTAGTTTGTATGTCTCATGGATTTCAATATTAAAGTTAATTTGTTGTGTTGTGTGAATTTGTTTGTGTATAAGTAGCTAATCTTCATATTAAATTAATAAATGATGTGATCGGAAATATAATATAAGACAAATCAAGGACGAAAATGAGTGACGAATTTCGAAATTTAAAATTTTTGGAATCTCACCGACGGCGAGAAAAATCCGCCGACAAGCCGAGATCGATCTCGCTGACAGCGAAGAAAATCTCGCCGACAGTGGATTTTTCCCGAAAGTTTTTTGTTTTGAAAAATATTAGCTCGCCGACGGTGAGAAAAATCTCGCTGACAGCGAGGTAGGAAAAAAACATATATTTGACCGGTCAAAAACACTATTCATCATCCCCAACCTCCAATTTTCGCAAAAACCGACCTAGGGCTTGAGAGATCTTGGATTTGAAGCGATTTCATCACTCAAAAACACCGGATTTCATCTTCTCTTGGTAAGAGCTTCACTCCTATGCAAAAATTTTTGATTTTCACCATGTATTTTCACCACATTGCAAATTTTGGGAAAAATCAAAATGTGGAAGAAATATTCGGTGGAAATCCATGGAATTTGATTTAAATTTCTTACAAATGTTGTAGGAAGCCTTCTTAGTATTATTTTTAAGTTTAGTGAAAATTTTATGATTTTCATAGATCGATCGAATGGCTCCACGACAGAAACGTCGAGTAGAGTTCGACGAAAATCGATTCATTAATGCACGAGCACAAGCAAAATATTTTGAAAATATATAAGGAAGAAAGTGCATTGCGGATCGGGTATTCAAAAATCCGGGAGGAGAAGTAGAGCGGATTATAAAGGAACGAGGCTGGGAAAATTTCTGTTAAGTTCAGGTATAGAGCACTTGTAGAAGTGGTGAAAGAATTTTATGCCAATTGATCGCCAGCGAAGATGCACCTGTAAAGGTACGAGGGTTTTTTGTAGATTTTAATGCTACTAGAATTAATGTGTTCTATGAAGTTCATGACTCACACTTTAGCGAGTATGAAACTTTTGGAACGATTGAAGGACCACTGGAGGAAGTCATTAACTTTCTCACTGATGGGACCGGAGTATGGAAAATAAAGCAGCAAGAAAGAGTGAATTTTCCTCTTTCCAAATTAAATGCAGTCTCCAAAGCCTGGCATTACTTCATTTGTTCTACTCTATTACCGACATATCACCATAGTGAGGTAACACGAGATAGAGCAATTCTGAATTTCTGCATTCAGAATAACAGAAGCATCAACATCGGGAGAGTTATTTATCAGAATATCCTGGCCACTCCTCGAAATGAGAGTGGAGCTGGATTGGGCCACCCTGGATTGATTTTTGCACTCTGCCAACTCTCTGGAGTTGAGGCTAGAGATGATGAAGAATGGGTGGAACCAATGAAACCACTTACAGCTGCTAACATTAAGAAGTATGAGTCCCATGAAGGGCGGAGAGCGGGAGTAAGAAGTTATTTTACTCGCTCGAGTAGAGATATACCCTCTACTAGCTATGGACCTCCTGAGCCTACCACCCCTACCTTACAAGATCTGATGAATGAATTGACTCTGCATAGGAGGAGTTTTGAGCAGTTTGGAGAGACCATGGGGAGAAGGTTTGATCATTTTGATCAAAGGATTGATAATTTGGAGAGGAGACATGATTATGATAGTGAATACCTCCAGCGACATTCAGAATACGAGATTGCATATTATGAAGCTGAACGTCATTATAGGAGTGGAGATTTAGATGTAGTCTTTCCAGAATGCCCCATGTACACTCAGTATCACCCTGCTCAGTCTTCTCAGCAGCCTACAGATCAAGGAGGGGATGATATAGTTTGGGACTTTGATGTTGAAGATTAGGACTTTATGTATTTTATTTGTTTGATGTAAGTTATTTTGAGGATTGTATATGTTTGTAATATTCAGTACTTTATTTTGAGACATTGGATGTTAGTTAGATTAATCTGCTTGGATTGTTATAGTAGTTAGTTTTTGTTTTTGTGTTAGTTAATTGCATTTTTTTTATGTTAATTAGGATGTTAGTTTTCTTTAATATGTTTTTATTTTATTTTGTATTGTTTTAAGTTTTTAGAATTGTTAATCTGTTAGTTCAATTGTTTTTAATATGTTAGTAATTCATATGTGTAGTGTAGAGTTATTTTAATTGTTGTGTTTAATACTTATCTTAGGTTTTATCCTCGCATTTTCTTTAAATTGTTGTATATATATGGAGAATACTAACGAGTACGAGGTTCAATGAAAAATGAAAAAGCTCGCAAAAATTTCAAAGAAAAAAGAAATACCTAAACTTCAAAGGTATGATTTATTTACTTTCCTTCTTATTCATTATTTAGAATAGATATAAAAATTTAAGTTTGGGGGGAAAGTAAAATAGAAATTTAGTTATTAACTTATTCTCAATTTCTATTTTCAAATTATTATAAAAATGATTTTTATAGCAAATTTTTCAATTTGATTTAATATGAATTATTTTATTTAATTATTATAAAAGGTTAAATGAAATATTTCTAGTACTTTAATTAATTAAATAGAATAAAATATTTGGTTAAAAGAAATAAGAATATAGTAAACTATTTTTAGTAAGGAAAACTATATTCTAAAATATAAATTCTTAAGTATTCAAGTGAAAAAGAAAAGATTGAAAATCAATAAAGTAAAAACTATGAAGTATATATAAGCTAAGAAATATTCCTAAGTTTCAAATTTAGGAAGATGAAAATGAAGTTCAAAGTTATTAACAGGCTCTCCAGATACAGTAATCCTCATTAGAAAAAAAAAAAAAAATGAGGAGAAGCTTGAGGAGATGCCTTATCAAAAATTGGCTTCATTTGATTTAACCTAAAGGGAAAAACTTAGATATTTCCAAACTTATGTTTATGGATTAGAATTTTACCTAATAGTATTTTCTTGAATTTCTTATCACATGAATATCTTAAGTAGCCATTCTTTTAAATATAGTCATTCCCGAAATGAATAGTAAGCTAGAAATCTTAGACCTGATGACTAAATAATTTATTTCTATAAGATTAATTAAATTACATGAATTATTTTGGTTTAACTTTATTATGATATTAATTAATCTAATTCATAGTTATCTAAATTGAAAGATCTTATTATAAAATTCATTATTTTTATGTAGTACTAAAATTACTTGGGGACAAGTAATAAGTAAGTTTGGGGGATTTTGATCGCTGAAAAATTTATTAAGAAATTCATACCTATTTTTGATGAAATTGCACTTTAAAGAAGGGTATTTTCTTTATATTATTGCAGGAATGAAGAATTTAGGTGATAAAAGCAAAAATCATAAAAAGGAGCAAATTTGGAGTAAAATCATGCAATTTGTGCTAAGTCGCCGACGGCGAGATCGAGCCCGCCGACAGCGAGGTTACGAGAAGAAAATTCTGAAGAATTTATAACTGTCTCGCTGACAGCGAGCCCGAGCCCGCTGACAGTGAGCTAGAGGGGTTGAAGATCTTCTAGAAGCCTCGCCGACGGCGAGCTAGTTCAAATGGTGCAGATACATTGAACCTGGATACTTTTTGAAGGGATGCTTACACACCTCTTGGTCCTTTGCTCACCTCTATATATAGAAGCCGAAATTGAGTGTTATGTGTGTTACTTTTGTGTTATTAAGTGTCATTTAGTGCAGTCTTTTGTCCAATCTTTAGTGTTCTAAGTGTCTTAGTGTGTGTCTTAGAGAGTTCTTGAGTGAGTTAGTGAGTTTTGCTGTACTGGAAGGAAGAGTCAAAGGAACTGCGAGGTGTCTGCTTGGGAATAAATTAAGATAAGTATTTGTATTTATTGTTTTTAATTTTAAATGAAATCCATGCTTAGTTTAGTTTTCATGCATTCTGAGTAGTTTATTTAGTCTTTCTCCCTGTTATGAAATTAAGTGACTTGATGAAATTACAGTAAAGATATTTTTATATATTAATAAATTGTGATAATTTTTACTTAAAACTTAATTTACTTTTCAAACTGGCCATTTAATTTGTTAAAATATGTTGATTATCAACTATAGTAAAAATTACATCTGATATTCGGGGAAATTCAAAAGCCTTGGAAGGAGGGTGCAAATAAATAGGGAAATAATATCACTGGGCGGAGAATTGAGCATTTTAGTGTGACAGACTAAAATATTCAATTCGTTCCTATTGTTTGAGAGCTGAATTGTAGATGTTAGCCCTCAGGCGAGGGGAACGTGGGAGCTGCGAAGTGGCAATCGGTATCCTCCCAGCCTAGCCTGCGATTCAATAATCAAACATAGGATTAGTCAATATTCTTTACACCTGGACCAAAGGGTAAAGAATAGGAATGCTCCTATTTGTCACAATACCTTAACATTATCTATTTAAATTCATCAATCACTTAAATTTCTAAACAAGGGGAAAGATACTTTTTCGAATAGATAAGACTTATTTAGCAATTAGTTTAATTTCTCGCACATGCAATTCGTATTAATTTTCTACTTAGTTAAGTTACCTGATTAGAATACTTAGTTTACTTTATTGCGCTTAAATTTAGAACTCCAAATTTTCGTATACTATTTTATTATTATTATTATTATTATTTTAAAATTAGTTTGTTATTTAATTTTCTCTTTCCCTGTGGGATCGATAACCAGGACTCTACTAGAGCCTCGTATTACTTGATACGATACGTATACTTGCGTAGCATCCACAACATAAACAATTACAATTCTATACATATAATATAGCGGGGTCAAATTTTTGGCTTCGTTGCAATCAAATTAAAATATCTTAATATAAATTTGTGGGTCACTTTACTTCCGTCGGAATTAGACGACGACTTAAGTAGTAGAGAGCATTTTCTTTCCCCTCGTCATTGACCTGGGCTAGCAGGGCTCCAAGGGAGTCGTCTAACGCCACGGCTGAGACTGGGGCTGCTAAGACAGGAGGTGTCATTGAATATTACTTAATGTCCTTAAAAGCCAGCTGGCATTTCTCATCCCAAATGAATTTGGTGTCCTTTTTAACTAATGCCGAGAAGGGCTGACACCTACCTGACAAGTTTGAGATAAAGCGTCGAAGATATGCCAACTTCCCTTAAAAGGATCATAGTTGTTTCAAAGTTTTGGGAGGAGGCATTTCTAAAATAGCTTTAATCTTCTCCGGATCAATTTCAATCCTGCGATGTCGGACAACAAATCCTAAGAATTTCCCTGAGGTGACGCCGAAAGCGTATTTCAAGGGATTCATCTTAAGGTTGTATTTTCTTAGTCGCTCGAAAACAATTCTCAAATCATACAGGTGATCTTCCTTCAGTTTGCTTTTGATGACCACATAATCCACGTAGCACTTAACTTGGTTGTGAATGAGATCATCAAAATCTTCGTCATCGCTCTTTGGTATGTTGCTCCTGCGTTCTTTAGTCTGAATGGCATTACTGTGTAACAATACACTCCGATCAGCATTTTGAAAGCTGTAAGCTTTTCGTCTCCTGGTGCCATCTTTATCTGGTTTATATCCTGATGATCCATCCATGAAAGAGAAGATTTCATGTGTTGAAGCAATGTCGATCATCAGTTCTGGAATTGGTAGAGGGAATTCGTCCTTTGGACATGCTTTGTTGAAATCTCTGAAGTCCACGCAAATTGTGATCTGACCATTCTTCTTTCTGACTGGTACCATATTGGCTAACCAAGTTAGATATTGTTCTTCACGGACAAATTTAGCGTCTATTAGCTTCTTAACTTCAGCTATAACTTGTTGTTCAATTTCTAGACGCATTCTTCTGGGAGCTTGTCTGACTGGAACGGCAGTGGGATCCACTCCTAACTTGTGAACTACGACTTCTGGAGCTAATCCTGGCATTTCTTCGTAACTCTAAGCAAAACAGTCCTTGAATTCCATTAATAGCTTGATTATGTCTTCGGAGTCTTTTTTATTGAGTAAGGAGCTAACAAAGGTCGGCCTAGGCTCTTCGCTAGTACCTAAGTTAACTTCCATTAACTCGTCTATTGTAGATTTGATTTCTTCTTCAAATTCTGGTGGAGTGTCTCCGATTGGTAGATCTTCGAGGTCTTCTGAAGCTTCCAAACAGTTTTTATTAGGTTCGCAAGTGACAACCAAGCAAAATCCTATATCATCAACTGATCCTACTGTGCCGAATCCGAGACCATGTTTTGAATTGGGAGGCCGACCGACATTATTCCATAATTTTTCAAAGTGTTGTGATCAGCCTTTTGTCCAACACCACGTTGAACTAAATTTTGAACACAGGGAGAGTACCACTCAAAAGGTAGTTCCATTAATTCAGATGAGGTAACATCTTCAAATTGTATATCTTTTTCAGTATTGGAAGAAGAAGCACCACGGTAAAACTTGAGTGGTTTAGTACCACCACCATGCACTTCCTTGACCACCATACCCTCGATCTTATTAGAATGGATCGGGGTCAGGGTCATAGTATGTACATAATGGTTAATCTTCTCGTACATTGATTTATTTTCTTCATTCTTTTCATCTTCGAGAGAGATCTTGAACTGTGGTTTCTTCTGATTTATTGTTGCTACTTCTTTCTTGATTTCTTCTTCTTCTTCAGAGCTATTCTCCCAATCAACATCGATAATTGGTTTCTTCTGTCCAACTGTTCTAACATTTCTTCCACGTCCTCGTCCCCAGCCTCTACCTCGGGTGCGAGTTCTGGAGAAATCTTCACCATCTCGCCGTAAGGGAGTGGTGAGTAACTGTTGGACTAGAACTTCAGGTTCTTCATCGTCTCGAATTTCTTTTGCTTCATTTGGTATGGTATTTCTGGAAAAAATCGTTTTCTTCAGAGGCGCGTAGTAGGTCGCATCTTCATGAATTCCAATCTCGTGTACGGAGAATGGTTGCAAGTCACCTTTGATACACTGTTCTCCTCCTTTGTAATACTTTATGCACTGGTGCAGAGACGATGGTACCATCCGGTTTTCATGGATCCATGGCCTACCCAGTAGAGCGTTTTCAGAATCAATTATGTGGAATTTTGTGGTTGTCTTTGCTAAATCACCGGTCTTCATTAGTAGTGTTATCGATTTAAGAGCTCTTTCTCCTTTTTGATTGAAGCCTCTTAATAGCATCTTGTCTGCTTCAAGCTCGCGAGCATCAATTTCCAAATACGCTAGCGTCCAAAGATTCATTATGTTGACCGATGCTCCCGGATCAACCAATACTCTGGAGAGCGTAAACTTTCCAATAGTGACTGACATGTATAACGGTCGGTTGTGATCAGCTGTTCCCAATAATAGATCATTGTCCCTGAAGGTAACACCTCGTTGTTCTCTTAACGAGCAAACCTCATCGAAGGAATTACTGGCCATTTGAGTTAAACAAATATCTGGATCAAGTAAAGCCTTGATCAGAGCCTCCCTCATCTCCTTTGACAGGATCAGAGCATCGTATATGCTTATTTTGGTTAGTAGCTTCCTAAGATGGGCTAGCACATTATAGTCCACTTTATTACCATGTTCCTTGATTTCTTCCCGAATGGACAATTCCTCTGCTGGGGTTGGCTCTTCCTGAGAAACCACATGCTTTCCTTTATCCTTTGGACCCATTCATGGGGATAGAACTTTTCCACTTCTTAGATTGACCTTTGTTATCTCTTCTAAATTTACCGGTGTCTCCTCTTGAATCGGAACAACTGCTCTTCTGAAGTTGCTTCGGTGTCTGATGGTTCTAATTCTATCGTGATCGGAGCTCCTCGGAATTCACAAATGGACTCGTTGCTCGTCGAGCTTTCGTAGCCTCCTTTGTGAACATCTTCTTCATCGTGGTCATCGAGGTTATGTATGATTTGAGAATTGTTATTTGTATTGGAATCGAGATCCGGATTAAGCCGGTTGTCGCTAGTTACGTAATCATTAGAAACAGTCAAAACGTAGCCAACGCCATAACCCTTATCATTATAAGATCCCGCCGGGGTGAGCAGATAATCATACAGACTCAGGAGTTCGAGGGATTTCTCTCCCGAATCGGAAACAACCATCCTGGGATAAGCAGCCCCTAGTTTACCCTTCGGAGCCTCGATCTTCTTTTCTTCCACGATCTTCTCCTCCTTCTGGGGTGGTTCTTCAATCGCAAGTGATAGTACCGGCTCGACAGGTTTCAAACTCTGAGTTGAAGCATGTATCGAACCGGTCTGGATGTGATCCAAAATTTTCTTCAATGATCTTGTCGAGACAGTACTCAATCCATCATCAGTCATGTACGGGTTTATCGGAACAATGGGATCCGTTGAAATAACATTGATGGAACCTCCTTTCTGGGGTTCCTTCATGTATTGCTTTGGGATCATTATGTTCCCTCTCTGGAGATTGTCATTAAGCCAACTCTTGAAAGTGATGCAATCCTCTATCTTGTGTCCGAGCATCTGGTGGTAAGGGCAATAGTTCGGATGATCTTTCTTATTGACTTCTTCTGGCTTCTTGGGCTCTAGCAGTTAAAAATTCAGTGTCTTCATTAAGCTGCGGAACATCTTCACTACCGCTTCAGTTTTGAATGGATATTCTTTATTTAGAAGTTCTCTTAAGGTACGCGATGAACGAGGCGGTTGTTCATAATGCTGAGGCGACTAATAGCTCGGACGAGGTTGCTGATAGCCCTATTGAGGTTGCTGATAAGTCCATTGTGGTGGTTGATAACTAGGTTGTGGCCGCTCTGACTGTATCTGAACCGGCTACTTGCCCTTATCTATTGTCATGACTATTCCGGATTTCTTTTCGAATGTTTTCACGGGCTTCTGCTTATCTTTCTTGTCCACGAAACTTAACTGCTTTGCCTCTTCTTGCAAGCTCTCGGCCTTGCTAAGCAACTTCTCGAAAGTCTTGATTGTAAATCCTTTAAGGAGAAGTGCTTATCGGGCCATGGATACTTTTAAGTAGGATGCCGACTGCATGTTGTTCTTGAAGTTGTGGTTCACACTTCATGCTTAAATTTCTCCATCGAAGTATGTAATCCACTAAAGTCTCGTTCGGTTTCTAGTGTTCCACCACTAAATCACTGATGGTGATATGGTGCCGAGCCCCGGCAAACCGCTTAACGAAAAGGTTTTCTAACTCTGCAAAAGTCTTAACTGAACCATTTGGCAATTCTGCGTACCAGTCGAAGGCAATCCCTGATAAACTGCTGATGAACTAGCGGACGAGTAGAGCGTCACTCCAACCGGCATTGCAGCAACTAGCATGAAAATGTGCGACATGCTGCCGAGGGTTTCCTGTTCCATCAAAAGTCTTAAACAGAGGTGGTACGAAGTCTTTCGGGTATTAGGCCGCATCAAACTCTTCGGGGTAAGGTCTACCCGTCTGAATAGATGCTTCACTCTTGGATTGTACTAGGGCTTCTCGCACCTACTGTTCTACCATGCTCTTAATGTCCTTTTCTGGAATCATGCTTTGTGCAGGATCTTTCTTTGGTTGTTCGTCTCCACTGACGGATTTGATCTCTTTTCCTCCATCTGCAATATGGATAATTTCTAGGGGTGTCTCTTTCTGAGGTTGTACCTGACTCTGGAGAGTGGCTAGGGCAGCAGCCATCTCTTCCATCCTCTTTGCCATTTGGGAAATTCCGTCATCTCTCTCCCAAAGCTGTGCCCTCATCCCTTCCGGTTCATCTCTTTCTGCAGCTGCTGGAGCACCTTGTGAAGCGGATGATGCTCGCATCTCAACCATGTTGATCTTGGCATACTCCTCATCCATGAACTCTGATGAGTCAACTTCATCCTCTAGTTTTTCTTCTCTTTCTTTTGCTAACCATCGGATGTCGGTCCTTAACTTGTCCATGGCATCCTCTAGTGGCCTTTTCCGCACGGTCTCGCAGTTGTCTCGTGACGGTTGTTGAACTTCCTTTCCGGGAGTCCCCTTTATTGCGGCGGCACTTTCTTCGATTCAAGTCTCTGACGAGACTTTTCTTCTCGGGACATTGTTTTGGTCTTAGCTAGCCGGTAGTAGGTCGCCATACCATCCTTCTTGCGGCCGGAAGCCTAGGACCGGATGGTCCATCGGCTATATCTTTGGAAGGTGGTATCCTCCCTAATTTGTAGACCCAATACAACAACGGGTGAACTGGCTTTTATCTTCTTCTTTGGTTTCTTTGTGGCAGCAACAGGCTCTATTCGCTGTCCGAGGCGAGATCTAGCTGGCACTCGTCCCATCCTTCTTAAGACTTCTGACACAGGGCATCTTTCTTTCTTTGCCAATTTTTCTATCACAGCTTGTAGTCGAGCAAATGGCGTAGTCTTATCCCTTTTCCTTTTGTAATTGTTGTAGTACGCAGGTCGGGGTAATGCAGCGGCGATCCTACGGACATCCTCTTCATCTGATGCGGCGAGAGAGGGTGAAACCTGCTCCCTTCCAACGGAGGTATATACTCGGGCAGTTCTTCTCTTTCCTCGGGAATTTCTTCTAGAAAAGCAACTTTAGCGGCTACGGCTTTCTCGATCTTGGTGATCTTTCACGCTCTATTTCTCCTTTGAGTCCGAGTTAGGGGTGCGACTCTTGAGCCGAACCCAATCTAAAAAACGAGATGGTATTATAGCAAAATCCGTACCCTCCGCGGTGACGGAGCTCATCACGGACTTGGATTTCCTTCCCCTTCGGTTTAGCGAAGTCGGGGTAGGTGCGGAAATGACTAGACCGGTGGGGGTAGAGACAACGGTCCTCCTACGAACAGTAGTACTTCTTTCAGCTGGAACCCTTTGCAGGGGAGGGAACTCTTGCGTCGATTTCAGGTTGAACTCAATCACGGGTTTCTTAGTTTCTGACACTTTGTCCATTAGTGTGAAGAGAGTGACGTCAGCGAACTTAACATCTGTGTTGTCAAATCCTTATCCGAAAAGGATGATTCCATTGTCGGGCAGCTCATCCTTGTAAATGGCGAAGTCCATTCCATTGGTGAAGGAGAAGATTAACTTTGGGGCAGTCATTTTCTGCGGGGTAGATTCCGAATGTCAGTCCCGAATTATGCTTCTTTTTGTCGTAAAGTTTAGGACGAAAAAGAAAGAGTCCGAACACATTTTCGTTTATCTTAGTATATTTGTGATTTTTAAAAGAGATTGTTTTTAGGAGGTTGTTTATTAGCAGGTTCGTTTGTTAGAAACAAAACGATTAAAGAAAAAAGGTTATAGAAAAGGTAAAGGGCCCGATTTAGAATTGCAAAGGAAAAGAAAGTCTTATGTAAGACTTCCCAACTCAAAGGATCGCTCCTAAACTAACACCTATTGGGGATCCACCCCACCTCAGAAAAGAGGTAAAATGATCTCGGAACCTCTCCGTTTAGTGGTGTCTAAAAAGTGGCTCCTAAATCCGAGAGGAGTTGGTTATACTCGTTCAAGACAGGAATGAACGGGGTATTCCAACGGAAGAATTGTAGTTTTGGTCCACTAGGGATATGGATACACTACCGATTTATGAAAGAAAAATCATCTAATAAAAAATGATGAGAGGAACTAATCCCCAGCGGAGTCGCCAGAAGCTGTCGGCATATTTTTAGGTTGTAAGTTGAATTTTGAAAAGGGGTTGCCAACAGAAATTATCGGCGAATTTTTCATATTTTAAATTTAATTTAAATATATATATATATAATTTAAAAAGTAGCATTTGATTTTTGAAAATAATTTTAAGTTTGAAAATGAAATCAAACCGGTCTCACATCCAAAATAGTTTATATAAACGAGCACCACATCACAAACCATGTATCTATCCCGAAGAATAGACACATTACTTAATGATGGGGCTCGATTAAATAAACTAGAAGATTTGTGATATCCGTTTGGTCTGCGAACCAATTTTATAAGCCGACAAGTTCCCCTGTTTAAAATAAAGAAATTAAACAGAGTTTATATTACCTGGGTTCTTAAAGTTCCCTATAAGGGCAAGCCCCTATAGTTAATTACATCTTAAATGACAGGAATCATTTAAGAAAACTCTCGATAATGATCAGTGGTTTTTCTCTAAAGAATTTCAAAGTTTAGGGTTTCAAATGATTGAGTTTTGGAAGTTTCAATAGGGAATGGCTCAAATTCGGAACAGTTTGTTTTAAGAGTCCAAAGGGAGAGTAGTAGGAGAAGCTGAGGACCCAAGAGGAATCTTGGCAACTTCTCAAACTATCCTATTATTTGGCTTCAATTTGGGAATTTATTTAATATTGCAATCCTGCCAATTTTAATTAATTAGGACTTATATTTGTATTACATGATCATACAAATAACCTGGAAGATATGAGGGTTTATGTCGTACCGAACGACTACCTCGGATTCCTAAGACTAGTTAGTGCTTAATTTACATGACATGATCATGCAAATGCCTAACGAAGAGTTGAGGATTTATGTTGCACTAGGCAAACTACCTCGAAGTCCTATGGCTTGGTTATTTAATTCTAAGAAAGTTTTGCTGAAGTAGATCAGAGTTTTGCTGATGATGATGGCTGGGCTGCCCACCTTGCTCCGAGCTCCTTGTTGTTGCAGAGGTTTAGTTTCAGAAGTCATAAATCAGGGGATGAGAGAAGTGTTTTGGTTTAAATAAAATCTTAAAATCCGAGTGTTTTTTTTTAATATTTTTAATTAAAACAATTCTTAAATTTGTTTAAACAGAACCGATTAAGATCACACGGTTCCGTCATCCCGACACCGTTATTTTCATCGAATTCACTTAGTCCAGATGAATTTGATAAACTCAACTAAATGAGTTCCACACTTTCATTTAGACCGAGGGAAATCCCGTTAGCAACATGTGGGTTACATCATCCGAGGTTTTCCTGATCATTCAATGAGACATTTTAATTTAGTTGTAATTGTAGTTTTGTTGTTCTGTTTGTGATTAAATTTTGAGTTATTTTATATTTTGGAATGTTGTGGCGGTGAATTTTATCTTGTAATGACTTTTAATTTTGTTTTGGTTTTAGTTCAGGGATTATCCTAAAGGTTTTAATTTTCATGCAATAGTCTTATTTATCATGCAAGAAAAGTAAAGTACAGTGCATGTAAGTAAATTGTAATAAAATAAAAGCGTACCTGGAGGGTCTTCCCATCATCCCAAGTTGCACTTAAAACACATGTTAGAACATTTAAACATATTTTGCAAGAAATACCTAGGTAAAGCTAAGGGAAGGGTTTTGGTTGTCTACCAAATTCTTAATCCTATAACTAGTCATTTCCTATGATGTCTAGGTTTTTGGTTTGGTTTAAGGATGATTTTCTTCGTCAAAGAACAATTAGATTCAATTGTTCTTCTAAAACATCCCGTCATACTAAGGAAGTGTTTAGGATGAGTCCTAAACATCTTTTCAAGACTTTTGGGATCATTTTGAGTCCAAGTAAATTTAGTTGTACATATGAATTAATCATCCATGAGTTTAGTTAAACTTTGTCTCTTGATCAGTGAACTTGGGTATTTGATTACTTGATGAATGAAGTGACATCTCACTTAATACTCTATTTAAGAGTTATAATAATTAAAGCCTTTAAGGGCAGGTTGGTTTATTGAGAATTTTAATCATCCTTAATTAAAAGTTCGAGTTAATGATTTAAAGTAATTTAATTTAATCATGAGGTTTTAATTAATAATTTAAAGTTTGGAATAGTGTTCAAATTATTTTAGATTTAATTTAAATCTTTACACTTTCAATTATCTTAGTATTTCAAATTGATGTTCATGTTTTAAATTTACTTAGATAGAAAGAAGTATTGAAATTATTGATATATTTTGATTTAACTTTTAATGATTTCATTTAGGTTTGTTGTTAAGTGATTTTAATTTAATTTAATTTAATTTAATTTAATTTAATTTAATTTAATTTAATTTAATTTAATTTAATTTAATTTAATTTAATTTAATTTCAACTTAATTTTAATTTAATTTTTTAATTTAATCTTAATTTAATTTTAATTTAATTTAATTTTAGTTTCAATATTTTAATTTTAATTTAATTGTTAAGGTGTTAATTTAATTTAATTTAATATTTGACTTAACTTAATTTAATTTAATTTAACTTAATTCCAAGATTTTAAATTTGATTTTTAATTATTGGACCATTTAACATTTTAAGCTTTAATTCATTTAAGGGTTGTCTTCTTTTAATTTTTAATTTAATTAGTTTGGATTATTATTTTAATTTTTTTTTAATTAAGAATTAAATATTATTGAACTGACTTATTTAGGGATTTTTAAATTAAAGAATAAATATCCTCTTAATAATATCCCTATTTTAATAATCCAAAATTTAAATTATTTAATTAATTAGAGTTTCATTTTGATATTTTCAAAGTGTTTAATGGGTTTCTACCCTTTTAATTTCCCTAAGTTTCAATCATCCAAGAGAAAGCTAAAATCAAATATTTTACCCCTCATTTTGATTAAACCTAAAGTTTTAATTAAGGGTTAAAATTTTTAATTACTTTTATGCCCTTTTAGGCTTATTTATTTCATAACTCACTAAATTGAGCTCAAATGAATTTGAAATTTTTATGTCACCTCAGTCACATGTAAATTAAGACATTAGAGGAGAAAATGTGATTTTTCTGAATTTAATTTATTTATATAATTATTTTAAGTAGAAAATAGGGATTTTCAAAGAAAATTCAACAACATGACCAAGGAAAGGTTTTTGCTCTTAAGAAAATTATGGGATGTTCCTAATGACTAGAGGACCACTTGGACCAATTTTTGTGATTTTTTTAATTATATTTTATTTATTATAATTATTTTGAGTTTTAGAGTATTAATTAATTTTAAAATAAAAGAAAAGTTGAAAAATAGATTTTATATTTTTATTAAATTTCTCTGACCTCAAGGAGTCCAGAGAAATAAATTTTATAATTTTCTGATTTTTCTTTGATTTATTAGAATTATTTTAGTGAAAAGGGTTGAAAATTCATTTTTTAATATTAAAAATTACATTAAGCCTTTAAAATTCAATATCTTATCCTAGGGACTTAGAAAAAATATTTGGTTTGTTCCTAAATGATCAGGAGTCAAAATGTGACATTTTTATGGTTTTTAATATTTTTGTGATTTTTATTATTTTTCAATTATTAAAATATTAAAATATTGCGAAAAATCAACTTTTTTAAAAAATTCTAATTTTAATTTTCCTGCACTCTCCTGATATCAGAGAAAATCCAAAACAATTTTTGTGAATTTTTGAAAAGTATTTTTGGAGTTATGAATTTTTAAAGTTCCATTTTGCTTATGAGACTTAATCGAACCATTTGGTGGGGTTAATCAAGTCCAATTTATTTCAAAATTTTATGTAAGGTTCCTCTAATCCTAAAGAGCAATGGAGAATTGTTTTCAAGTCAATTTGATGTGTGGTTAACCCTAATTAATTCAAATTCAATTTTAGGGGTTTAGGCCAATTAAGGTTATTATGAATGCATTAACTCAAAATATATTTTTCATAGGGTCCCCTGGTCCTAAGAAACATCACTAAATTTTCCTAGAATTTATTTTACAACATGCTAATTATTGAAATTAAAGTATCTAAAACAGTGACTTGAACTTAAAAAATCAATAAATTTTCACAGAGATGGCCTCTGACCTTGAAAAATTCAGGGAATGTTCTCATGATCAGAGGCTTCAAAAGACCTATGGTCTCATGCCATGGTGAATTGTCTATGCAAATGGAGAATCAAAACATTAAAAATAGTAAATAAATTATTAAAATTAAAATACTCATCCAATTAACTTGATTTCTTTTCCACATTATTCTCCTCTGTTCACTGAGCAAGAGAGTTTTTTTTTTTTATTTTTGTGATTTTTCTATGCAAAGATATGAATTTTTGAAGTTCTGGAATTTAAATAATTCAAAAATACCCTAATTTCCTACTTATCCGACTCGGTGCCGCGTCAACCTACGGCGGATCGAAAGCCCACGCGTCACTCTGTGATTCGGCGCCGCCATCTGACTTAGCGCTCCAGGGGCCCGCGGTTCACTTAACATTCCACTGTCCGACTTGATCTCGACTGTTCGCTCGATACACGCGCTATCCAACGGCTCCTGGTCATCGTTTACGACTGGTGTGCACCCGTGACCATCCACACTCAAACCCTAATATCTCTCTCGATTCTCAATGGATTTTTGAGTTCTTATACTCTATCGATTTGTCTTGAAGAGACAAACACATCCATACGGTTTATAGGCTATGAAATCAACCCAAACAAAATGGAGAGTTGCTGAAAGCTCGGGAGGAAGAATGAGTTCATACCTTTGCTCATAGAAGGGAAGCTTCGATCTGAGGGTTGTATCACCTTCGATTGAGTCCAAGCAAGCTCCAAATGAAGTCCCTGGCTCTAGGGAATTGTCTAAGTATGAAAGTGACCAAGGCAGATCACAAAGCTTGGAGGCTGGAAGTAATGGCTTGCCTGGTGAGGGGGCTTTTGCTGGGGAACTTCTCCTCTTGGTTTGGTGAAGGTGTAGGGTCAATCAATTTGAAGATTGGCTCACTATGGTGAAGTGTCCTGTTTTCTGGGTGGATTTTCAACTCATAAATTGAGCTCTGTTAATGAGGATTAGGGCAAAGGAACACTGGGGATCAACTGCTCTGGGTTAGGAGAAGGTCCTGAAGCAATTTTGGCAAAGTTTCCTTAAGGTCTAGTTCATCACCTTGTTTGGCCGAGAGGTGAGTGGGTTTAAATAGAGGTGGCTGGAGGGCCTCCCAGGGGGGTTTAATGGCTTGGATCAACTGCCTTGGCCAAGGAAGAACAACCACAGTGGCCATTGGGCATGGGACAGCTCAGCAAGTTCAAATTGAATTTTTTATTCAAATTAAGCCTCTCGGCCTGGTGGTTTCCGGCGGCTGTGGTGGCTGGCCGGCCAGGCATGGGTCACCCTCAGGGTCAGGGAAGTCAGTGCTTGAGGTTTGTGAGTTCAATTGGCAAATGCCAAGTGTAAAGGAGTTGAATCAAAGTGGAAGGGGGAAGATCTCATTTTGGGCTTGGTTTGGTCAAATGCATGGATTTGGGTTTGGTGCACCCACCAAGGCCTGATTTGGGCTGAAGGGAATCATATGGCTCAGCTGAATTGGAGTGGAGAAGTCTCCATCAATGGTGAGGTGGCTAAGCATGGTTTAGTGTGTATCATGGATGAGGTTAAAAAGGATTAAGGAAGGCTTAAGAAAGGGGCCCCTCCATTTGCCATAAATGACATGGTGAGGTGTCAAAACTCTCATGGCTTCATATGGCTTGTAAATGGCTCACATTTGGCTTGGAAAAGGTTGGCTTGTTTCATGAAAAAGGGTTTAAGAAATTTTTGGCATTTAGGGGTAATTTAGCACATGGCTTAGTTTGGAATGGCTTGATTATTGATTTAGGACTTAGGGATGATTTCAATTAAAGGTATGATGAGAAGAATTTGTCATGTGGGCTTTGTATTGATTTTGGGCTTTTTTGAAATCATTTTGGATGGGCTTTTAAAGTGGTTTAGGGAAGTGGTCTTTTGGATTTAAAGTAAATTTAGGATGAAAATTTTGTAAAGGATTAATAAATGTTGCAATTGGTTTAGGCATGTGTCATGAGTGGTTTGGAATCAATTTGGTGTGATTTGGAGTAGAATTGGGTTGAATTTGGGCTTTTCTGGTAAAGGGGGCCAAGGTGGGCCAAATTGGGCTAACTTGGGCTAAGGTTGGGCTAAGGTTGCATTTGGTGTAAAATTAATGTTGAAAAATGTTTATGAGAGTGTTACAAAGAGTTTTCAACTTTGGTTGGGTTCTAATTTTAGGATTTGGGCCCATTTGGGTTAGGCTTGGGCTTAGATCAATTTAAGGGATTTTGGTTTTGGGTTAGGTTTAGGTGGAGTTTAGGTTCAAATTTTGGGCAAATCAAGTTATTTTTTTGTTTATGGGGTTGTTATGAAGGCTTTTGAAAAGATTTGGGGCCAATTGGGGTTGAATTGGGTTGGTTTGGGCTAGGTTTAGGTCATGGGCCAAAATTGGGCCTTAGGCTTCAAATTGAAATTGGGCCCAAATGTCAATGAAATTGGACTTGGATTTGGTCTAAATCGATATTGGGGATATTGAATTGAAGTTTAGAATTGAATTGGACCAAAATTGAGGTCAATTGGGGTGGTTTGGTTTGACATTGGGTTCACTTGGGTTAAAAATGGGTCAAATTGGGGGTTTTGGTAAAAGTGAGGTAAATTAGCAAAATTGGCCTATGGTGTAGTTGAATAAACTGAAATTGGGAATATTTGGGATTTTCTGAAATTTTTTGGGAATTTTTAGAATTTTTTGGATTTTTGGGGTAAAAGGGTATTTTGGTAATTTTGGGGGGGGGTTTTAGGGGTATTTTTGGAAATTTTGGTATTTTTGGCCAAAGATGGTCAATTTGAATGGTGGGGAGTGTTTAGGATTGATTTTGAGGGATCTTGGGTAATTTAGGCAATTTTGCAAATTTTGGGTCATTTCGAGGATATTTGGTAGGTTTCGTGGGTCCGGGGCCCCGGGGGTCAAAAATTAAAATTTTGAAAAAATGAAGATTGATCAAATGTGAGTGAAATGGGATCACTTTGGTTGAGCCATGAAGCCATATTAAGCCCATATGAGCCATGAGAGGACTCATTTGGGGCATTCACTATGTTGTTCCTAACCCTCTTAGCCAGGGGCTTAGGGGTTAAGGACCATTCATATGAATTACCTACATGAGTCAGGAAGTCAAGTTGAGAGTGTGATTTAGGACTTGGAATGTGTGTGAGAGTGTAGTGTATGTGCAAGTCAACCCTCACCAGACCAGGCAATCCAGGGTATTCCTAAGGCCAAGAAGTCCTATAGGGAACTCATCCTTTAAACCTCCACATTTGATTTCAACCCTCTAGATGATTAGGGGTCTACAATCAAGCTTGTGGGGTTTGCAGGGAGTTAAGGAGTAGTTTGAATTTCTAAAGGGTGGGTCCCATTTCTAGTCCTCTAAGATTAATCAAAGGAAAAGCCTAAGGCTAGATCCTAAGTACTAAAGAGAGAAGCAAAAGACCTCATCAAAAATGAGGTCAACAGGCCCCAATTGAGTTATGAGATTACTTGAGGGCAAGTAATGGGATAATTTTGGGGGTATTGACATGAGTCAACTTTACATGAATTTACCTACATGTTATCATTCAGGTTACTTGTTAGTTTACCTCATTTATCATCATTTAATGCTTCTGGAAGGTTCTTTATGCTGTTTTGCATGTTATATGTGCCAAACATGCAAAATGAACTCAAAACGAGTGAAAAAGTGTTGTTCGGAGTTGTCATGCCTAATTTGGGTATGACCATGCCAAGTTCTGGTGTGATCACGCCAGAACTGTCATGACCACACCATTTTCGAGCATGACCACATCAGTTTTGGGTGTGACCATGCCGATTTAGGCATAGTCACATCGTTGGACCTCCAGATCCCAATTTTTTAAGGTATTTTCATGTTGATTTTTTGCTAGATCTATAAAAGGGGAAGCTAGGGTATGAATAAAAGCACTCTTTAGAGGGGGGAGAGATCTAGAGGTGGCTTGGGAACCAAACTAGAGGGTTTTTGGATTTTTCCTTAGGTTTCCTTTTCCTCTCTTCGGGTTAAGCTCCTAATTATTTTTTCTACCCTTTTCTTTGTATTATATCATTTGAGTGGTTATTGTATGAGAGAAGAGTTAGTTGTTGTTGAAAAGGGAAAAATCATTTTGTAAGTACTTTCTTTTTTATCTTTCTTGTAATAATGGTTTCGATTGTATATTTTTCCTGGATTCTTTCTATCATACGTAGCTAAACTTCCATTCGCGCCTCTATGATTTATGGGATGTGTTATGTATTTTCTCGAATAAATTTTTTTCATATAACATTTTCTTTGGACATCAAGGCTTTTCATTGTTGTGTTAATCATAGAGATTCATTTACTTCTATTCTTATCAATTAGGATACTAACATAGTTTGTGATTTGTGATTCCTAACAGTTGCGCAGAGGAATCCAGATAACAATAGACATATTTTTTCTGAGTTTTGCAACCTAGAAAGGGGATAAGAACAAATCTATGGGATGCCATAAGGATTGAGGAAACCCAAGTTCAAAAATTCTAGCCTTCTTTTGACCTATAAATATGCATAATGAGGACTTTTTATCCCTGTTGACAACAATCATATTAGAGAAAGTCTAGGAAAATCACAAATCACTATTATCTAAATCACAGAGGCACAAGCCTCAATTTCTTGAAGAACGGTAAGATTTATCTACTGTTATTTTTCATCTTTTTTTGTACATGTTATCTTTTATTTTTACTTTCAAGTAATACTTAAAAAACCATCTCCTATTTGTGATCACACTAAACTAGGTGTATAAGTTTAGTGAACTTGATATTCTCCCTTCAGAATAATTCTTAACACTTTCCTCATGAGATCAATACATGGAAGTCTTTAATCGCAATATTACTTAACACACATATTTGCGTTGTGCGACCGGCTTAGTTCGTGGTAAGTTTCGTCGCATCAACAACTCAGGAGTCATGGTATTGAACCACGCAGGTTTAAACATCCAGTTCACATTCATGGGGTCAGTATACTGAATAATGGATAGGTGTTTACCCACGACAGACAACACACGCCCCAATACCCACTGTGGGACTCCCTTCTTCTTCTTGTATGGCTCTCTAGTTTATCGTCTGACAATCTCAGCCCTCATAGATACCCCAGAGGAACTTTAACTTTCAATTTGTGATCTTGTTCTCTAGATTGACTAGATGGAACTTCCGAATATATCCAAAAATGACGTAATCCTCAAGCTCCACTCAGAACATGCACGGAAATAGTTCCCGGGACCAGGTGATCTTCATCTATCGCAAGTAATTAATGAAAATCATCAAGGTCACGATTGAATTTGATTTTATTTGTATTGGGATGACTTCACAATAATTGAGAATCAACCATATCTTATGACAGAATGACAGTCCAAGCCTCCATCAAAACTGGTCCCAGTAGAAGATATGATCGTTGTCAAAGTCATCGGTAGCCCTTGCCTCTTGCTCCGCTGCCTCGAGTATTATACTTGTGTCATACACGTAAGTCTCTTCCCAGTAGCTCCACATCAAACAATATAAGGGAAGATTGCTCTATGGTACTAAGCCGAAGAGTTGCAGAAAATAATTGAAAGTCGTGGGAATTACATAAAACAAACTGACCCAAAGAAGAGACAAGAAATGATTGAAGGCAAGGAAAAGGGAAATTTGAAAAGTGTGAACCCTTTTTTTTTCCTTAACCCCTAATATAAAAGATATTCGTGAAATTGGAAACACCGCTTATCCGTACCTTGATCTCTAGAAATTCACATCAAATCAGTGCAAATTTTGAGAATAGGAAATGATATAAGATTTTAAAGATTTTTAAAAGTAAATATTTATTTATTCAATATAGGAAATATTTTACACTAGGGTCTCCGACTGCCTCTGTCAATACAAGCCTCAGCTCACAAGACTCTGATGCAAGGCTCAGCACCTAAATTTAAACCATTCAACACTCCTTCCCCTGCTTGAACCAGAGAGATCGAACTAGCCTTTCAGACCCCTTTCAGCTCCGTTCGAAGAATCGTCATGTCTGCTCAGAGAACTGCCAACACGGCCATATATTTCTAGCAAAGAACCGCTGGTTATTTCTTAAGGTTCATTATGGCAGTCTCCCTTTGTAGGCCATCTTCACGGGTGAAGGAGTCCACCATTTTGTCCAATGGGCGAGCTAGAGACACTAGAGATCATTGCCAACCATTGGTCTCCCTCTCAACGTCCACAGGACCAGACAGATGTCCAGAGGCACCTCCGTAGCAAGCTGAAGCAGATGGCCCCTTGGCTGCCTCTGGAGCCGGGAGATGGTAGGATCCCATCATCGATGAGTCGATTATCTATACGGTATTCTCTGCAAGAATAATCAAATTTCAGAAAAAAAAACATGAACAAATCTACTCAATCAAAGAAAATCAAAATTTCTCGTACCAATGATCAACTTCATTTCAAAACATTGGAGGCTCTCACCAAGAAATGGTTAGACACCCGCTTGGTTGGTCTCACTTACTAAAAGAACGAGAGTTGGACCCCCACGAGGCTGGATCTGAGTTTCTGCGATTACAAGGACCAATTATTGAGTCAGGCATTCATGGATTAGTGTCAAGGCAAGGGCCATAGCACCCAGTGGCGTGCACATCCACCCTGCTTCCATCATACAATGAAGTGACGTCGAGTTAGATTACTCAGCGGCTTCTTCCAATCCCCTCACCCTTTGTTTTTTATGGGTTATCTGTTTAACCTTCTTCTCTCTCTCCGATCGGCTCCCTCCTTCTGGTCTCTTTGTGCCGACTGACCGACTTCTCTCCGGCCTCTTTGCTATTACTGATCGACCCTCATCCCATGGTTTTTTCTTGAAACCGGGCCAGCCACTCTTTTGTTTATTTTTCTCCCCTCGAGAGGTGAAATTTCTCAGTCAAAATTCTGAAGGCCTTCATCATAGTCTCATCATTTATCGCCCTAACACATGACTTCTTGCTACTCACTATAACAACAGACTTAGGCATATGAAACTAAGAAAAAAGTTTTGGAGAAGTACAAATTATGCCCTATTTATAGAGAATGCAGACGCAAAAGTCTAAGAAGTTTAATTATTAAAAGTATTTATTACACAATAAATAAGTCAATTTTTTCATTTAATTCTCTTATTATAATCGAAGCTATCACTTTCAAGAAGTAAGATAATCAAGAAACTTAATACACAAATAAAAAAAATATTACATGAATTGAGGAAATCTAACGGGTCTAACTTATGAACACCAAAGGACAGTGTATCTGGATAGTTAAAAAACGGGGAACACTAAATGTTGTTTCCTTAAGTTGTAACTCTGAGCCGACCAAACGAAAGCACAAAAAAAAAAAAAAAGAAATAGAAGGAGTGCAATCCGAGGGACAGTCGTTCATGACCAATTTTCTCAGCTGATTTAGAAACTCATAAAGTGGCCAAAGGCCCGCCCGTGGAACACCTATCTGATCCTCTGAGAATGGTCCTTGTTTAAGGGGAGCTATCCAACAGGTTATGGTGGCACACCCTCTTTTTGACAACCTAAGTTCACTCTAACGATAAAAGGCCTATACTCAGGATTCCCTGGAAAGGCTCGACTGATGATAAAGTTATCGTATTAGCAGATGCTCTTTTTCAAGCAATTACTAATACGAAACATTGCTAATATCAGTTACAAATATGAAAGAGTGTTAGAGCTATTTATAAATATGAAAAGATATAACAATAACTTGTAATGTCTCTATCAAAATATGGACAAATATGTAATTTTGTACTAAATATCTCTAAGACCTATAAATAGGAAGCCATTTATAGAGGAAAATGCTAATTAATTGACTCCATCAAAACTCTTACATTGAATCTCATTTTTTCTTTCTCCGTCCAATATTCTATACCTTAGTTGTGATCATGATATATTTGTATTCAACTATATATAAATATAGTGTTACCAATTAACTTGATAAATTTTTTTGAAATATTTGATAAGCATTATCAATTAAAATTTTACAAATATATTCTAACAAATTTAATATAAAAAAAAAAAATTAAAAATTTATAACGGGAATTGGCACTTGGCAAATGGTGCGCAGCCCATCTGTCAAATATTTCTGGCGGGGAAGTGAAGGCAGAACTTCTCTGATTAGCGGGAAAATACATTTCGCCCAACTATTCCAGACTCTACCCGAAACCCTCTCCGACCTCTCCCTGTTTTGCCCAATCCCTGCTCAAAATCCTCGGTTATGTCACTCTCCCCATTGGTTTCGCCAAAACCACCGTCTTCGTCAAGTAACCTTCGCGATACAGTCGCCATTAGAGCTAGCTGGGAAGGAAACGAAGGGATCGAGGATTACAGAGACCACCGAAACTCCCTTCTTTCTCATCCTTCCTCTCCGCTCCTACCAGAAACCATTGAGGAAAGTAAGCCTCTTCGCGTCATTCTTCCTCTTGGCTCTTCCCGGACTTACTAAAATCCGCTGATTCACAGGATTTCGTAAATTCCGGATTTATCGCGAATCGGCGTTAGAACCGGCTACCAAACAGCCATTTGAATGCATATTTTTATCGAACTAATTTTGTAGTCTGTGAAATTATTTTCCATCCAGTTAGTTGGCTTCTTCACTGAGATAGGCTAAGATTTTGAAGCAGCTGATTCCAGATGGTGTGCCTCACTTTCTGAACTTCGAAACCCTAGTGAAGGACAACTTTTTCGACACCAATTTGCAACGGCGGAGATATTTTTTGTTGGGCACTGAAAATCAACTCAGAGGCGCTTTTATTTGGAGTTGTGGCGAGGAAATTCGTGAGCATCGGTTCTTGGATCCTGCTGTATCTTTCCCATTAAGATGTTTCAAATGACGGATCAATCTGTGGATAATGGTGCCACGGACGGATCAGAAATGCCTCAACTGGGTGGTAATATGGATAGTTTTCTAGCAGGAGAACCTACCACCCTCAACTTAGACGCAAAAGGCACTTTGAATCAGAAAACTCAGAGGAAGAGGAAAAAGGCTTGCTTGGAAAGCGACGCTGCTTCTGAGAAAAAGTTGGCTTTCATCAAAGAATGCCAACATGAGCTTGATGGACTGTTTGAATTCTACAAAGAGGTTTATTCCTGTAAGCTTCAGCTTGATGAAGGGCATTTTACTTCTCTAAATTCAGCCGTTGCCTGCATGCTGGAGGAGAGCAGCCTTTCTTTTTCAGCATTGGTGGAGGAAATATATGGCAAGATGAAAGCAAAAGATGGAAACCAAGGAGCCACTTTGGCCTCAATACGCAGTGCCGTGCTTTTTGTTGGACAGAGAGTGATGTATGGGGTAGTAAATGAGGATGTTGATGTGCTGGAAGATGTATCTGAGAAGTGCCTTTGGTGCTGGGAGGTAATGGATTTCAGAATGTAAACATTCAATATTATTTTTATCGAATTATGTGTTAATGTTGAGGTCCAAATGTCTTATTTGCAGACCAGGGAAATGAAGCTTTTGCCCAGAACTCAACTTGGATTTTTCCGTGATCGTCGTATTTGTCGGAAAAAGATTCATGAAAGGATTTCTGCACTTTCAAGTGAGAATTATTTGTGCATCATGTCCATTTTTTTTTCTTGACAGTTTCTAAGGGCCTTTACGGTAACAAATTTTGAGCAAGATTTAACCTAGATTTAACCTAAATTTTGCCTGGCGGTCATTTTGGACAAAATAAAGCCGTGGATTTCACGGATTTCGGACTTAAATTCTTGATCTACTAAATCTCGTGAATTAGCGGATTCGGTAAATCCATGAAGAGCGAAGAGAAAGAATGGCATTAACAGACTTCCTTAATGGTTTCAGGTAGAGCTAAGCGAAAGAATGAGAAAGATGAGTTTTGGTGGTCTTTGAACACCGCAATTCCGTCGTTGCCCACCATCTAGCTCTAACTGCCAATGTGCCATTGTATCACGAGGGTTCAGTCACAAAGGCAATGGTTTGGACAAAACAGGGACTGGGGGAGGGACATGCCAAGGATTCAGGAAGAGGTAAAAAATTTGGGTCCGGACAGCGTACGCAAAGATGGGTACGTAAAAATGTACGTGGGAGTTACACGGGGGTTACACTGGAGTTACGCGGGAGTTATAACCCTCTTGTACCACCCGTGTAACTCTTGTGCACAAATAGATGAAATAGAAGCATGAGATTACAAGTGAGTTACATGGGAGGTACAAGAGTGTTATAACCCCCGTGTAACTCCCGCGTACATTTTTACGGACGCATCTCTGCGTACGCTGTTCAGACCCAAATTTTTTCCCAGGAAGAGAGGGAAGGACATGAGAGCGTAGTAATGTAGGCGAGGGTTTTAAATTTATTTTTATTTATGTTAATTTTATTAATTTAATGGATTAAAAATTAATAGATAATTAATGTATTATCAGATTAATTGTAACTGAATTAATAAATACTTATTATTTATTAATTAATTAATAAAAAACACATTTAAATTTTAGTTGTTCAATTAAATTATAAATAATTATTGAATAATATAATTAATTATATTTAATTATTACTTTATAAATATTTAACCGCTATTTTACTAATAATTAGATTAGTAAAATTTTTATTAATAATTAATTAATTTTCTGAATATATAATTATTAATTACCATAATTTGAAATAAAATTTTAATCTAATTTAATTTAATTAACTAATTAATTTTGTTATAATAATAATAAAATAATCAAAGTTTAATTTTAATTTTTTATTCTAACAAACATAGTAATCTTCTAAATGTGGGCAGAAGTTGTCAAAGAGTTTGACATGATTTAATTGGATTTATTAATCCTTTGGCAAATAGTTTTAAGGATTTAACCACACAGGATTAGTTAAATTTAAATTTACAGGATTTACTAAATCCGCTTAAGTTAAAGCTCACCTCTTGTCATAAAACTTCTAAAAGAATTACTTTTATCATAGCATTTTACTCGTCTGAGAATCATGTTCTATGCTCCTATCAATCATTATCCCTTAGATACGGTGAAAAAAGAAATCCATTCTCTTAGCTGGTCATCCCCTCCAGGAGCCAGGAAGTGCTTGCTAAGGAATATTTATAATGAATATGATTTCAGTTTTTTGTTTTAAAAAAATCATGTCCTTCAATTCAATTTGTTTTCTACTTTGAGCTATACTACTCATCTCCATGCAATTATTTACTTGAGAACCTGCAAATTAAAAATTACACATACCCAAAAGAAAAAAAAGAAGATTTACATACGTTGTACACAGTTCTTATGTATTTATTTATCTCAAACCTAAAATTTCATATTTTACACCATAACACTCCGGTGCTTTAAACCTATGTATCAAAATGTGTATTTTACTTTTAAAAATTGGTAATATTTTTGATGTGATATTAAAAATTTGGGTGCTATGTTTGTAAATATGATAGTTTAGACGTGAAATATGTAAATACATAAGAATTGTTTGCTACACATGTGAATGTCCAAAAAAAAGTTTTATCTTGATTTTGAGAGTTTTAATTGTTTAATCTCCTTTCTCTCCACGCATATTATCTAGCTTTTTCTTAGTTGTCTTCCCTAGTGAGTCAAAAAGTGCTAGCAAAAGGAACAATAATGATGCATAAATGATTTGAGGATTTTGCTACTTCATATTGAGCATATTTTGCTGAATCGATTTGCTTTCTACAGCGAGCCACACTATTATGGTAATATCAGGTTGTTAAGAAAAAAAAAAAAACTATCTTTATGTTTTTACTGGAAAAATTAAGAGAAGCATGTTCTAGTTTACAAAACCGTCATTCAAAGTGATAGCCTTGGATGAGTTGAATTGAGGATTGAATTTAGATGAACAAAGAATCATAACACTTCCCTTAAATTTATAAAGGAGTTCAACTTTGATTTTTTATTAATCTTATGGCTTTCTTTAAATAAAATAAGTTACAACTAATTAGCCTCATCACATAATTCAAAGCTAAATTGTTCTATAACAGTTTCTTACTGATGTCATAGTTTTTTAATATTTTCTTAGTTTCTTTTTGAGTGGTTTGTGGAAAATAAGCATCAGCTCAAACATATCCTTTTTTTTCTTTTTTTGGGTCAATTTTATTTGAAATGGCGTTGAACGTGTATTATTTTAGAGGATTTAAGCTCCCATCCTCTTCTAATAGGATAATGACAATTTTACTTGATCTGTTGAATGATCGCAGTACAAATTCTCGGGGCATTTACATACAATCCTTATGTATTTACATAGCTAATAACTAAACTTTCACATTTACATTTACAGCTTCAAAGTTATAACATATAAAACACCATTAGTAGTTTTTTAGAAGTGAAATTTATTTTTTAATGCATAGGTTTATGACGCCAAAGTATTACAAGTCTACATATCGAACTGTAGGCGTTAAATATGTGAATACATAAGAATTGTTTGTTATGTATATAAATTTCTCTAAATTCTAATTGCTTAAAATTTATATGTTGCTCTTTCTTTACATGATTGTTTTTCGTGTTTTGATAGCTGAAATTGGCGGTTTAACTGGCATGTTGTATTGATTTCTTTCTTTCTTCCTTATTGCAGTTACAATTTCATCTTTGTCTGTTCTGTCTGATGAAAGCCACCTAGGGGATTTGTGTAAGGAAGCTGAGAGGCGGCTTCGGAAAGGAATGAATTTGTCAAAAATATGTTCGTTGGTGGAAAAACAGAAGCAAAAATGTAGTGCTGAGATGTATGAAAGCTTGATCCATGATTCCTAATGCATTCATCCTATTGCGTAAATCCCCTTCATTTATGATTAATTACTGATAGCATACATTATATAAATATAGGGCTGAGAAAGAAGCCCAGTTAAAGGAAAAAGAGCTGATCAAGGAACTTGAGAGAAATAAATATGTTACAGATATGGAAAGGAAAAGAATTGATCAAGACATCCAGAAGCAGCAACAACAAGCTGTAAGTGGAGAAATTATCTCCATTTTCCTTTTACTAATATGTATTTGCCTAGCTAGATGCTATTGAGTGTTTGTTCTCGAAGGCCTCCTTCTGCGCAAGTTAATAACCCTCCTGCATAAGTTAATAACCGTTAAATGGGCCTAATTAAATGAACATTTTAGGATGATATTAAATATCTGAATGGGCATTTACATATATTCCACAAAAGTCTTATGTATTTATGTATCTTCACCTCAACAACAACAACAACAAAGCCTTAACCCCACTAAGTGGGGTCGGCTACATGAATCCTTTTTCTCCATTGTGTCCTATCTAGTGTCATATTTTCATTTAATTCTAATAAATTAAGATCATTTTTTATACAATAAGCTCAAGTTTTCCTAGGTCTACCTCTGTCTTTCTTAACATAAGTCAAATCTGGAACCTCTACTGTCCTAATCGGATCATCAGATGGTCGACGTTTAATGTGACCAAACCATCTAAGGAGACTCTCTCTAATTTTTTCCATCACTGGAGCTATACCAACCATATCACGGATATATTCATTTCACATTTTATCTGTAAGTCTAAAGCCACTCATCCACCTAATCATTCTCATCTCGGCAACAGTTAACTTAATATTATGAATCTCTTTTAAAGGCCAACATTCAGCACCGTAGAGCATTGCAGGTCTCACCACCATCCTATAAAATTTTCCTTTCAGTCTAAGCGGCACAAAAGTCTTATGTATTTATGTATCTACACCTCAACAACAACAACAACAACAAAGCCTTAATCCCACTAAGTGGGGTCGGCTACATGAATCCTTTTTCTCCATTGTGTCCTATCTAGTGTCATATTTTCATTTAATTCTAATAAATTAAGATCATTTTTTATACAATAAGCCCAAGTTTTCCTAGGTCTACCTCTTTCTTTCTTAACATAAGTCGAATCTGAAACCTCTACTGTCCTAATCGGATCATCAGATGGTCGACGTTTAATGTGACCAAACCATCTAAGGAGACTCTAATTTTTTCGATCACTGGAGCTATACCAACCATATCACGGATATATTCATTTCACATTTTATCTTTAAGTCTAAAGCCACTCATCCACCTAATCATTCTCATCTCGGCAACAGTTAATTTAATATTATGCATCTCTTTTAAAGGCCAACATTCAACACTGTAGAGCATTGTAGGTCTCACCACCATCCTATAAATTTTTTTTTTCAGTCTAAGCGGTACTTTTCTATCGCACAATAGGCCTGAAGCATTCCTCCACTTCAACAAACCAACTTGAATTTTACTATTAACATCTCCATTTATATCACCATCGCTTTGAACAATAGACCCGAGATATCTAAATCGTTCACACCTTTTAATAATATGGTCACCCAAAGTTACACTTCTGTCACTAGAGCTACTATTACTAAAATTACATTCCATGTATTTAGTTTTAGTTCTACCCAAACAAAGGCCTTTAGACTCCATTGTAGACCTCCATAATTCAAGTTTTTCCTCGGTTTTTTCTCTCTACACCTAAACTTTATTTATTTACATTTATATCATCAAATTTGTCATATTACATATAAAATATCACCATTTTAACTTCAACAAATGAAATACACCTTTTCAAGGACAGTTAAGATGACATGTAAAAATTGACTTTCAGGTGCTAGATATGTAAAAGCATAGGAATTGAGTGGTATGTATGTAAAGCTTTATATCTGAAAACATATATTTTGTTGCTTCATTAAATAAAAGGATGGTATTAGAAATGTTTGTTCTGCAATTTTTTTGTCAAAAATGAGGTATGTGAGCTTAAATTTGAATATGAAAGATAATTGTATCTACTATAAAAGTTTTCTAGTTTTCTTCCCTTTAAAATATGTTTTCTATCATTAATAGCTGTTTAGCACCCAAAGCGTGCTTGTAGATTCTTCCAAAATTAAAATTCTTCATTCTTTGCAGGAAAAAGAGTTAAAGAGGCTCCAAGACGAAGCAGCAGCAGAGGAAAAACGGCTTGAGAAAGAGAGGGATGAACTTAGGAAACAGCTTAAAAAGCAAGAAATGCAAGCAAAAAGAGACCAACAACGCCAAGAGAAAGAAGCAGCTGAATTGAAAAAACAACTTAAAATACGAAAACAAGCAACAATTATGGAACAGTTTCTCAAACGCACGAAGGTCAATGATTCCCATGATTTTAAATCCTCGCAGGAAGCGTTGATTTCTGAAGCGAACTTCATAGGCGAGAATATGGTTAACTCAACTTCATCGTCGATGGATCACATGCTATCATTGCATGAAAACCTTGCAATAGAGGAACTACACAGGTTAGTATTATCAATATTCACACCTAGTTTATTCGCTCGGATTAAAACGGTGCAGTTATGTAGACTCAAGCTTTTTTTCTATTGGGCTCTTTATGCTTTTAGCATAACATACTACAAATCAACCTTCTAACCATTTTTGCATGCATGGGTATATTTTTATTGTTTGAAGAAACTCAGCTTACTTTCTGGTGTTGAATTTCATTGGTGCTCTTTCGATAGTCATTCAAAGGTTTTCGATTTGGCTACATATTATTTGAGTAAAGTGTTAAGATTGCCATTTAATTATTTATATGGTTCATTTTAGTCCCAAAACCTATCAAAGTATCAAATCCTTCATCAATTCATTTTAGTAGACTATTTTAAATCATATTAAAAGAGTGTGGGAACTAAATTGATACTTTTATAATCAATGGGACTGAAATGATCCATTACAAATAGTTGTGGGATCATTTTGACACTTTTTCTCAATTTTATTCTTTGTTTTAAGAAAAATTTATGCCTCTCTCCTATTCTCAATTTTAGAGTTTTTTTAGATTTGTAACTAGCTTAACTCATCTCTTCTGTGAATTAATTATCATTTGAGTGGCGTTTGGGAGCATTTTTAAGGACAAGCAAGAGCATGCTATCATTGTCGCTTATAGCTTCCTCCCAAAATATTTGGGTGGGCATCAGTAATACTCTTTAATTTATTCATTTTCTATGCCATATGAGATGCTAATTAGAATTATTCGAAGTCATTTGCACAAATTATAATCATATTTGGTTTATTTTTATTGCTTTTTCTGACGTTTTTTAGTTTCATGAACATCTATATTGTCTCCATGAAAGTTCTTTGTTGTTCAGTCCTCTATATTCTCTCCTATTCTTAAACATTTATATTGTATTTTAGTGATTGAGAAAAAAATTCATAATCGAGCACTCAAATCTGATTTTTTTTTTTTTTTTTGTTTGCAGAATGCATATTGTTAGATGGCACCAATGTTGTCGTTCAAACAGATCCAGCCGATGGGGTGTACGGTCCAAGCCAAAGATTAACTTGTTTCAAGGCTTGAAATTGTTAGGCCAAGCTTCTGAAGCTGGATGCGCAAGAGAGACAGTGGTAGATAAACAATTGGGCGAATGTGCAGAGACTGCCACAAATTACCAGAAATGGCAGGATATTTTAGAAAATAGTCCTCCCAATTGTTTAGTTAAAAAGCTTTTGCAGTTTGACAAGTGTAACCGGCCAGCATATTATGGTACTTGGAGAAGGAAAAGGTAACTGACTCTACTTCTGATGAAAATTTAATCTGATAAGGGGGAATTTACGTACATAGCACACAATTCTTATGTACTTACAGACCTCACATCTAAGTTTTATATTTACACACATAAAACTCAAATTTTTAATATCACGTAAAAAATAGCACAATTATCACTTTTTAAAAGCAAAATACACATTTTCAATAATAGATTTAAAGCAAAAAATGCTATTTATGTAGATATGAAACTTTAGGGCTGAGATATGTAAATGCATCAGAATTGTGTGTTCCATTTGTAAATTTCACAATTTAATAACCATAAATACTGATTATTGTCTTCTCATGGTTCTATAGTATCGTTGGTCCTCGAAATCCGTTTAGGAAAGATCCTGACTTGGATTATGAAGTTGATAGCGATGAGGAATGGGAGGAGGTGATTCAGTTTTCTTCTTGAGTTTGTTATCTCTGGCTGAAATACAACTTTACTAGTAATCATCTTCTGCATTCCTTTTATTTTGATGCAGGAACAACCAGGTGAAAGCCTATCAGATTACGAGAAGGACAAGGAGGATGAAGTGCTTGAGGAAGAAAACATGGATGGTAGTGATGATGAAAGTGAAGATAGTTTCTTAGTGCCAGATGGATATCTTTCAGAAAATGAGGTATTTTTCATTTATTAAAACTATCAGTTAACTAATTTTGCCAATCTTTCATCTAATTCTGTTTTTGAGTACTCCAAGTACCACGGAAGGTTTAAATTCTTCTGAAATGAGCCGCTGTTGGTTGCAGACCAAACACTTCTAAGTTGTCACTTGTTATTTAGTAAGGGCCTATCTTAGTTGCAAAGTTTATAAAAGTGTCAATTTAGTATTCAAAATCTTTTAATATGTATTGAAATAGTCCATAATGAGGGCTATTTTAGCCCTTATTAAAAGAATATGAGAATTAATTTAGCATTTATAAACTCTGAGACTAAATGACTCCATGTAACTAGTTAGGATACTATTGTCACTCTACTCATTTTTAATGTTTCTGAATCTATGTATGGTATCCCAATTTTTAATTATTAGAAGAAAACTAACTTATTTTCATCTTGTATTTGTAAAAGGGGGTTCATGAGAAACAATCGGATTCCATGGATGAAGAATCGAGAAGCTTAACATGCTCTCAGATAGAAACTGAAAATGAGAAAGTCAGTGCATTTTTTCAACAACAAAAGTATCTTAGCAACTTGACTGAACAGGCTCTTCGGAAGGGTCATCCACTAATTATTACAAATCTAATGCATGAAAAAACAAAATCACTGAATGCTGATTCTTTAGATGGAACTGCTAGGTTGGAACAAATCTGCTTGCAGGTTTTGTGTATTAGGGTTTGCCCTGGAGCTTCAGCTATTGAGATGCCAAGTAGTAATCTCGCAAGTAAAGATGAAGAACAACTTTCACCGGCTAATAATATAAGCACACCTCCAGCCACGACGACTGTTTTTATACCAGATTCAGAATTGCCTGAATTTGTAAGTGCAGTAAAAACATGGGATGCTTACCTACATACCACCCAATTCTTATGTAGTTACATATCTAACACTCAAACTTTACTTTTTGACATTCATTCTATCCAAAATTTCATATCACATAAAAAATACCAGTTTTATCTTTTGAAAAGTGAATGACACCTTGTCATGAATAGGTTTGATAACATGCTTGTAAAATTTGATTTGAAAATACATAGGATTTGACTGTCATGTATGTAAATTTTCCTAAAAAAAATTCTAGTAAGTTTCTAACTTTGCCTGGCCATTCCTCCGTACTTTATTTTTTCTAACTGTTTACTTGATTTGTATTTTAATTATGTTACACAGGTTAAAGCAATTCAATTATCTCCACAGAGTATCGACAAGGTTGTAAAATCATTGCAAATTAAGTTCTCCAGCATTTCTAAATCTCAAATAAAGAATAAAGTGAGGGAAATTTCAGATTATTCTGACCATCGCTTGCAGGTATTTTGTTATTGTGCTGCTTTCGGTTGAGAAAGTTTCTAATTCTAATTTCAAACTAATGCCTCCCTAAACGTCCTGAGAAGAAAATACCTGTCTTGGAAATGCTTATTTGATTTTTCAAGTAAAACAATGTTTTAAAAAAACTTGATTTTGAAAATGTTTTTGTGGTTAGAAGAGAAAATTGTTTCTCTAAGGTCACAGATTTGAGCGACATTTTGCAACTTATGGTTCACCTTCGAAAATGATAATTTCATTTTTACTTTATTGATCATGAAATTGAATAGAAATTTTAAAACTTTACCAGAGTTTGTAATTAATATTGGTGACCAAATGATATATTTAGTAAAATCTTTCTTTCAAAACATGATTTCTATCTTCAAGCAACCTGAATGGCCCTCATATTATCTTTAAGTGTCAATTTTCAGCTCATGCTGCCTCTCTTTTTGTAGGTTAAGAAAGAGGTCTTGGATCGGCTTGGCTTACCCATCACCACTAGTAAGGCCGTTCTCCTTCACCAACGCTTCAATATGAAGAACCCTATGCATCTGTTATCCCAACGCCAATAAATTTTACAGAAATTTGCGTACATACCACACATTTCTTGTGTATTTACATATCTTGCCTAAACGTTTCATATTTACATGCATAATGCTTTGCTGTGATAAACTTGTGCATGAAAAGGTGTATTTTACTTTTAACAGGTAGGTGAAAGTGGTAATTTTGATGTGATATTTAAAGACTTGAATACTATGCATGTAAATATGAATGTTTGTGTGTTAGAGTTGTAAATACATAAGAACTGTGTGGTGGTATGAATGCAAATGACCTAAATTTTAATTTCATTATTGTATTGCCACAGGCAAAAGCAGTAAGGAGAAAGGCATTGCAAAGTTCTTCACCAAACGCTGCTTGCCTCCTAGGGAAGTGGCCTTTAAGTTTCCTGATCTCTCCCCTGAGCAAAAGGGCAGTAAGGAACTTATCAACTTTGACAAAGATCAGAGTACTACCGCATAATCAATTGCCAAGAAGCTCATTCTATTCGACTCTTACGAAAATTGGTTATTTTTATAATGGAATGAGTTTTTTAAGGGTGCTATATGTGAATAATATGCAACTTAGTAATATGGATGTGTGTAGCATTAAGTGATATGTAATTTTTAGCATAGTTATTCCAAGCTTTTCTTTACAATTTGCCGAACTATTATTTGTTCATCTTTCTGCTGTACCAAGTATCATAGTTTTTGTGGATCGCATTTATGTTCCAATTGAAATTTTCAAAATTTTAAAATATTGGTTAATAAATTTGATGGCAAATGTGCTTAATAGATTGAATATGTTGTTTTTACAATATTTGTGTGAATATTTTGCTTAGCTCATGCATCCAGATGGTGAATACCCTGTGAATTAAAAAATTGGAAAATTTACTTTCAACACAATTCTTATTTACTTGCATGTTTAATTCCTGAATTTTTTATTTATATTCATTACTCTTTGTTATAAATCTATGCATGAAAAAGTGTTTCATTAACAATATATGAAAATAGTTGGTCCATAATTGGACAAGAAAAAATCATTTTTGAATCAAACAAAAATATGATGATAATTTTTGTGTTAGAATATTCATGACTAAGGCCAGAGCAGAAAATATGTTGATGGGTGAGAGTTTGTTCTGCTAGATGCTGAGCTTTGGATGTCAGTTTAGATAACTGCATTACAAAAAATTATTTTCTGCCTACAAATTGCAGCAAGCCTTGAACTTTTGAACTACTTATGAGTGATAATGATATTTATAAGGATTAAATGGTTTAATCGTAGTTCTTGACTGTATGCTTATGTGCAACTCTAACTTTTCATATTGTTTGGATGTTTTTTTGCATTTATTTATGGAATGCTCGGTATGAATGCAAAAAAGTTTAGGTGTTGGATTCATAAAGACGTAAGAATTGGGTGGTATGTATAATTGCTCTGTTTATTTGACTTTAAAAGTTATCCCACTCAATTTGCATTGAGATTTTGGGTGTTATAAATGTAAAAAGTAAAATTTAGGTGTTAGATATGTATATACATAGGAATTGGGTGATCTATATATAATTGCCCTTTTATTTAAATATCTACTATCGTTATGGTGATGGTTCAGGTGGTTGTAATGAGAGAAATTCTGCCTTCTCAATTCCTTTCTTAGCAAGAAATTTTAGAACGAAGGGAGAACGTATCTTACGAATGCTTGCTTGATCAAGAGGATTTGTCATGAGTATTTGTGTGAAGTTTGGTTAAAATCTGATAGTTAATTCAAAGAGAAATGCATTTTACAGGACTGAAGTCAGTTTTACTTGACCAAGGTGATGGAGAATCTCTTATGACTGTTGGGACCTGCTGCTGGCCAGTTATTGCATGAATTTATTGTAGTTTATGAAGTGCTTATCGTATTATTTCAAGGTTGTTTGAGGCCCCTTCCAGTGAAGTCTCAAATACGAATATGTGCCTCCCTTTATTGCTTACTACTTGGGTACGTTATGCCATATCATATTCCACTTCCAGGCATTTTTGGTATTATTGGGGGTTGATTTTTTTTTAATTTTCTTTTTATATGCTTGAGAGTTTTGATTTTCTGAGGTCGTTTGGTTGCAAGTAGAATAAAAAAAATCTGCAGTTTGAATTTAACGGTAAATTTCTTAAATCCATTATATGGATTTACCATATTTATGGGCTTTCACTCTCCATCGCCATCTCTCAAGAACCGTTACTTCTTCTTCACACGTTGCTGATCATCATTGTCTTCCTGCAAGCTCCCATTGATAATGAGCAACTATATTGTGTTTGTGTATCCAAAACTTAAAATTAATATTGGTGATATTTTTGATGTGATGAAGAATCAAAGGTCAGTGCTGAATGTGTGAAGTATTCCGGTTAAATCATGCTTGTGAACATTTATAAGAAGGCTGTTTCGAATTTACTGGGCCATGCAAAGTGAAGGCTTTTTCTTTTCCTGCTTAGTTATGGAGCAGTTTGGGTTGCCATTGGATTAGGCTGCTGGCAACAGCAGATTCCATTCTTTAACTGTTGGTGAAATGATTGATTACTTTTTTCTATGAGGCTGAAGCCTAACTACTATTGATCAAATGCCAGCTTAGCCTATGTTGTGCATTTCTTTATGTTATTTTATTTGATCTTTGGATTGCAAAAAGATGCTTTTTATCATCTGCTAAGTATGGAGCAGCTTGGATGGCCACTGACATTTGTTGTGGGCAACCTTTGCTTCCATTCATTGGTGGTTTGGGATGTCCCCCCCTCCTTTTCTAGGGATTGATTGAGGCCAATCCGAGCCTACGTTGTAATTTCTTTCTTGTTGTCTTTTATCTTTAAAATTTATTTGGCTTGCAGACATTATATATATATATTTGGTGGCAAGCAGAGCTATGCTCGGTTATTAAGTATTCTTAGTTCCGTTCTCTTTTCTTTTTGTGTGATTTATTTATTCTATTTTGTTGCAGTCACTCTATCCTCAATTCTGTCGCCTCTCTTTCAACTTGGTTTGATTGTTCCCTTCTTTTATGTTTTATAAGTTTGCTCTGTTTTCTTGCAATCTAATCCTCACATTCCTGTAGTTTATTTGCTCTTGAATCAAGTTTTTTCTTATGATTTTTGAAGTGTGTAATAAATATGATGATATCTTCATTGTAGTTCATTTGTTTAGGATCTTTATCATTCCAGGCATTTTTTGGAATGCTTTTTAAGTTTCAAAGTTTTTTAAGTAACAATGTTTTGACTGTTATGTTTGTAATTGCCTATTTTAATATAGTGATACAGTGATTTCAAAAAAAAATTCCTGGTGGAAGAGGCGTGGATAGAGTTTACAAGGTCGGTGAGTAATTATTTTTTTGGGTTCATAGTGAATGGCTTATAATTTTTGTATTCGTAAATTCATTTTTCCTTGAACTTGATTTCCGAATTAAAGCAACTGAATGGTCTACTCATGGGAATTTTGTAAATAAATGCCTTGTAGGGCTTCAGTTGGAGAGTGTGGGAACTAAGTTTTGTTCTTACTTATATTTCTCAAATTTGAGGTTTTTTTGGGGCTTTTTTGCTCTTTTTCGGTTAACCCTTCTACATAGATTAGGGGACAGTCATGAGAAAAAGTTACTGGTTTTTTATATTTTTATTTTTTGTCTTAGTTAAAGTTTTAGTCTGAGTGAAATTTGGTACATTCTTTGAGAAACTTAGGCTTGGTTTGATTTGAAGGAATTACAAAAAATGAATGAAAATGATATAAGGAATTGAGTAGAAACTTCTTTTGCTCTTTTTGTGGCCAACTGTTCATGTGATTAATATTTTTATAGCCTGCAGGTTTGTCATGTCTTTAGAACTCTGTTCATTTTCTTTTTTAGTTGGTTATGATGATAAGATGTGGAATGGAGATTTTCGAAGGTCTGCTTGCAGGCAACCGGTGTCAATACTTTGATGATGTTCTTTTATGGTCGAGTATTGACTTGAATGGAAAAATGTACCTGCTAGATGTATATATACATAAAATTAGTGTTCATGGATTAGGAAGGAAAAGAGGTAAACTAAAGTAACATGGAATGTTGTTCGATATAATTTGTGAAGTATAGTATTGATACCTCAGATGACACTTGATAAAAGTGAATGAAAATTTTGAATTAATAAGGTTGACCATAAAGCGTTCGAATAAGGCGAAAGGTAATGCGTTGATGATACTTCTGCATAGTTTGCTGTTCCTCTTTTCTTTCTTATTCCTTCCTCTTTTATCATATATCTGAGCTGTAATGGTCTAATGGTCCATGCTCTACGTTTTATTTGAAATTAATTGTCTTATTAGCATGACCAAATGGATTTTAGTTTACTTTCTATATTCTACTATAGTTTTCTTGTAAAGAGTAGGCAATTCTGTGCTTTGTCTTTTAATTTTAGTTCTTTTTTTGGGTGATTTTTCTGATGCTATCTTTCAGTCAATTAGATACTGTACCCAACTTGTGAGGCTACAAAGATATTTTGTTGGAACTGTTTATCTTTCTGCTACAATGCAAATTCTGTGGATGCTAATACATCAAGCTACAAAGATATTTATGCATATAGACTTATGACACCCATGTTTTACAAAGGTAATAATTACATTTTACGTGTTAGATGTGTATATACATAGGATTTAACTGGTTTGTATGTCAATTTTCTTTTTTTTTTTCTTTCCACAGAGACTAATTGCTCGGATAATATTTTTTGAAATCCCTTAAGTAGAATGAAGCTGAACTTTTAAACATCAAGCTTTATTTTGGTGGAATTTCGTGTAAAACTCCAAACTATGACTTGCTCATATAGGGTCATTCTCAGTACATGCGATCTCTTGGAAATTTGCTTAAAAAGTCTTTATCCCACTAAGTGGGGTCAGCCATATGAATCCTTTTTTTTAATTGTCCTATTAAGTGTCATATTTTTATTTAATTCTAATGAATTAAGATCATTTTTTTATACAACATGCCCAAGTTTTTTTAAGTCTACCCCGACCTTTCTTAACATAACTCAAATTTAAAATCTCTCTCTTAATTAGGTCATCAGATGACCGATGTTTAATGTGACCAAATTATCTAAGGCGACTCTCTCTAATATTGACTGTCGTTGGAGCTACTCCAATCCTTTCACGGATATATTCGTTTCGCATTGTCTTGAAGTGTAAAGGCACCTACCCACTTGAGCATTCTCATCTCAGCAATACGTAATTTAATGTTATGCTTCTCTTTCATAGGCGAACATTATGTGCCATAAAGCATTGCAGGTCTCTCCACCATTTTATTAAATTTTCCTTGAAGTCTACGTGGTAGTTTTCTAGCACACAATAGGCCCTATGCATTCCTCCACTACAACCATCAAAATTGAATATTACTAATCCATCCTCATCGATAACACCATCACTTCGAGCAGTGGATTTAAGATATCTAAAATGTTCACTCCTTTTAATGACTTAATCACCCTTTGTTACAACCCCACCTCTAGATCTACTACTTCTAAAATTATATCCCAAGTATTCAGTTTTAGATCCACTCAAATGAATACCAATGGGACCAAATTGAGTCATTTGGCCGAAGCGTACAATATCTTGATGGGTGAGTTAGGGCCGTTACAAATACTTAAAGCTTTGGACGTCAGTTTACATAACTGTATTAAAAAACGTTCTTTTATTTTAACAAATTGTAGCAAGTCTTGAACTTTTGAACAACTATTGAAAGAAAGAACATGATATTTATAAGGGTTGAATGAGTTGGCTGCAGTTCTTGATTGTATGCTCTATGTGCAGCTCTAGCATTTCGTGCTGTGTGTAATCGGCGGAAAGGAAAACTCTGTGGTCAGCGTGAAAATCCAAGGCTCCATTGAAGGAGCCCTTGTGCCTTATAATGCCCTATAAACTTTAAGATATTTCATTAGATCCAGAGCCCGTGTCTTCCTATTTTTTTATTTTTTACAAAATTTGTATGTAAAAGTGAAGTTTAGGTGTTATATATGTAAATACATATGAATTGGCTGGTGTGTATGTTCACCCTGTTATTTTTTTATTTTTTATCAGTTTGGTGGTTCAGGTGCCTGAGACGAGAGAAATTCTTGGTTTTTCAATTCATTTATTAGCAAGAATTTTAAAATGAGGGGCGAATATGTCTTCTGAATGCTTGATCAATATTATTTTTGTTAAGGTTGGTTAAAATCTGGTTTTTGAAATTCACCTTTAAAGCATGATTTCTATTTATTTTAGATTCTCCATTTTATTGATTAATATATTCAAGTTACTTAAAGCTATCACATCGCTCAATATGAAGTTAAAAACTTCTTGTGAACTATCGAATTATTTCCAAATGCCTTTTGGAATTAAAAGCTTGAAATATAATCTGTTGCTTTGGTTTAGTATATTATCTGCTTGTTTGGTTTAGTAAATGAGCTGCTTGTTTGGTTTACTGTGAGGTCTAAAGATGGTATTTCAACTGCATTTCTATATCCTTATTTGTCATAATGATTAATATATTTCTCTTTTCATTGCTAAAGCTTGTGAGCAGCCAACAATAATTTCCGTACTTCTTTTTGATCAGGAAAACTAAGAAGCAATGGTGTCTTATCTTCTAGGACGACAATTTACTTCTGATGAGTTAATTCGTGTTTGACAATATACTTGAAAAGGATAGTTGCATCAAAATTTTCAGAACAACTAAATATAACCTTTCATTTTTTCGCTAAATCCAATTTTCTCTCCTTTGCAACATAATTCAGGATTTACTAAACCTGATTTTTAGGTGCATCGCTTGTCCTGTCACCAACTTCAAATGGATTGTTCTGGTTCTTCTGAATTTGAAATCATCCATTTCTTACACAATTTCACTTTTTCTACACATGCCTTTAAAAATCAAAATTTTTTTCTTTCGCAATGGGATAAAGCTTTTAGAGTTCATTTTGCTATCTCGCCTTGAGTAGAAAAAAGCATGGAAGGTATAAAGGAGAAGCCAATGGGATGAAAGTAATTACTATGAGGATTCTGCATGTGGAGTTCCCAATGCAGATGAAAGGCATTGGAGACACGGATGTAGTTGAGAAAAAAGATGATTATACAGGGGGCAAAAAGTTCCTCATCACCACATGGTAGACTCAGGGATGGGAGGAAAAGCAGCCAAAGATATCGTGGGATCTCCTGCCACCATGGCAGATGGAGCCAATAGGAGCCTCGGGTAAACTATGTTGTATGATTGTTAATGTTGAGGTAGATTTTATGCTCTTACAACATTTAATTATTAGTCATTATTAAAATTTTTAAAATTTATCTTTAATTTCATATTTAAATTCTTTGAAAACAAATTGCTGTTAAATCCTGAATAGCATGTCAAACATGTCCTACGGATTTATCTGGATTTATTTATACTTAAACAACCACTATTCTGGATTTAACGGCATTTAGATTTGATAAATCCAGCTTTACCGTATTTACTAAATCATATTTTAAGTTAAATTTTGGCTGCAGCCAAACAAACCCTTCTAAACTTACAAGACTTTATTACAAACATTTCTTTTCTTTTTTTTACAAATTACAGGAAGTCTTTAACTTTTGAGCATCTATTGAGAGAACATGATATTTATAAGGATTAAATGATTTGATCGTTGTTGTTGACTGTTTGCCCTACGTGCAGTTCTATAAAGCATTTCATGGTGTTTGAAATCTTTCAGCATAGAGGAAAGTTCTTTGTCACAGCGTGAAGATCCAATGTTTCGTTGATAGATTTCTAGGTCACTGCCTTGTGCCACATTATGGCATATGAAATTTATGATTTGTTTTAGATCCAGAGTCCGCCTCTTTCAATTTTTACATACATGCCACCATGCCTGTGTGAAAAGGTGTTTTTTACTTCTAAAAGTGAAAATAATGGTATTTTTAATGCGATATGAAGGATTGGGATGGTATAAATATAAGAAGTAAAGTTTGTCTTAGATATGTAAATCTATAGTATTTTGGTGGTATATATTTTTAATTGCCTCTTTTTTTGTTTCTCAGTACCGTGATGAGAGAAATTCTTGGTTTTCAATTCGTTTGTTAGCAAGAAATTTTAAAATGAAGGGATAACGTTTCTTTTGATTGCTTGACATGAGTATTTGTGTGAAGGTTAAAATTTGATAGTTCATTCAAAATTAAATGAATTTTTTAGAGGACTCGATCAGCTTCACTTAACCAAGGTGATAGAAGAGCTCTGATGGCTTTTGGGATCAGCTGCTGGGTAGGGGTGTAAATCAACTGAGCTTACATGAGACAAGCATATGTGAACTCAGGTTCGACTTGTTTTCGGCTCGTTAAAAAAGAATGTTGTAAGTGTCCGTCATAATAAAATATTGGCCTAAAAAAGTATGTTCTTGATTAGCTCGTTTGCTTTCTGAGTTGAACAAATAAGTCGTTTTGATATCCTTAATCTTGTTGCCGTAGGATGTTAAGGGTATGGGCTAGATTTAAATTTTATTGTTTTTTATTAAAATGTTTATTTAAATAAAATGTAATATTTTTTTTCTATTTTTAATTAATTATTTTAATTGATTTAAATCATTGTAGTTTTATAGTCAATTTAGTTATTTCGAGTCAAAACTAGTTGAACACGAACGATAAAAAAAAAAAAATTTATTGACTTCTATATTTTAAGCACAAAAAGTTATATGTTTCGGCTCGTTTGTTTGTCAAATGAATTAAACACGAGCTATTTCACAAACAACTAGTTGTTTTGACAAACCTGTTAGCGAGTTTTATTAAACAAGTTGGTCTTAATCAACTTAATCAAGCATTGCGGATTTAATACCACCAATGTCAAACTATACAAAAAGAGTCAGGAAATGGTTTGAATTTCTAAGTGGAGTGGGTCCCATCACTAGGCTTCTAGGAATGTCGAAAGAAAAGTCCAATGACTAGATCCTAAGTCCTAAGAGAAAGACTAGACCTCACAAAAAATGAGGTCAATAAATGGATCCCCAATAGGAGCGGTGTGCTGGACAAGCACACCGCACATATTGGTGTTGATCGAAGCGATCAACAAAACCAAAGAGTCGTTTATGTAAACTTACTTAGAACATGACAAAGATCGAACTAGATTGGACATTGAATTTGAGTTGGGGGTTCCCACTCGAGAAATCCCAGCTTAAGGAAGGATTTGAGTAGAAAGTTGGAAAATTTCCACTGGGGATTGACAGGTGTATTTTTTATTTATTGTTGTGAGTTTGAGCTTTCAAATTCAAGTGTCAATTTGGCTTGTTACTTTTTGCTTTGATTTTGTGTGTGCATTTCTTTTTTTGATTTTTAAGATTCTGAGGGTGAAAGTTGTTGAAAATTTTTGCTGAGGATTTGATAGTTTGGAAAATTGATTTGATGGGAAGACTAGTCAAGCAGGAAAGCACAGGAACTCACATCCAACATGAGAGCTAGTGACAGACGTGTTAATCACATTGGAAAGGAATGCATGGGGACTCGTATCCAGCCCAAGTGGTAACGAAGAAATGTTTGCTATGTTGGGGAGGAAAGCAGTGGGACTCACATCCAACTTTAGCGGTAGAGATAAAATCGGAAGCCTTAACATCCTATCAAATGATGTTTTCTTTGAATTTGTGGAAGAATTGTAGAATTTTTGTGGGTTAAGGTAAATTTATGGGAGTATATGAACTTTGTGTGATTTACGAGAGTTTGTTGAGAGTTGTGAAAAATGAGTGAAATTTAAAGGAATCAGAATCCCTGCGCCGACCTTGAAATTTGAATTTGAAGGAATTAGAAGCTTTAACATCCATTTAAGGGGCCTCACACTGATTCTCATAAATTTGAATTTGAAGGAATCAGAAGCCTTCACATTCATTTAAGGGAGCCTCACACTAATCCTCATAAATTTGATTTTGAAGGAATGAGAAGCCTTAACATCCATATAGGGGGCCTCACACCGATCCTCAGAATTTGACTTTGAAGGAATCGAAAGCCTTGACATTCATATAGGGGGCCTCACATCGATCCTTAAAAATTTGAATTTTGCTACATTAGGAAGGAAAGCTTTAACATCCATTTAAGAGGGCTCACATTAAACCTAAGAGGTAACAAAGGAATAAGAATCCTTAATAATCATTTATGGGGATCTTACTTCTATCCTCGAGAATTTGAATTTGAAAGAATCAGAAGCCTTAACATCCATATAAGGTACCTCACACCTATCCTCAGAAATTTGAATTTGAAGGAATCAGAAGCCTACATCCATATAGGAGGCCTCACACCGATCCTAAAAGAATTGAATTTGAAGGAATCGGAAGTCTTAACATCTATTTAAGGGGCCTCACACCGATCATTGGAAATTTGAATATTACTACATTTGGAAGGAAAGCCTTAACATCCACTTAAGGGGGTCTCACATCAAACCAAATATGTAACAAAGGAATTATAAGCCATAGCATCCATTTAAGGGTGTCTTACTCCTATCCTCATAATTTGATTTCCTTTTTTTTATTTTGTGAAAGATTTATAGAATTTGTGTGGGTTGTGGGAAATTTATGGGAGTTTATGAACTTTGTATGATTTATGAGAGTTTGTGGAGAGTTGTGGAATATGTGTGGAATTTAAAGGAATCAAAATCTCTGCATCGAATTTGAAGGAATCAGAAGCCTTAACATCTATTTAGGGGGCCTCACACCAATCCTCTGAAATTTGAGTTTGAAGGAATCAGAAGCCTTAACATCCATTTAAGGGGGCCTCACACCAATCCTCAAAAATTTGATTTTAAAAGAATCAGAAGCCTTAAAATTCATATCGAGGGCCTCAAACTGATCCTCAAAATTTGAATTTGAATGAATCAAAAGCCTTAACATCTATAAAGAGGACCTCACACTGATCCTCAAAAATTTAAATTTTGCAATATGACACATGGAAAAAATGTTAAGATTTTCATGCTTATTTTAGACTGATTTTGATGATATTACACTTTAAAGAAGCGTATTTTTGGTGTTTTTCTGCAGATATGAAGATTTAAGGACAATGGTGCGAAAATATGCAAAAGGAGCAAATTTGGAGCAAAAAAATGACTAAATTATGAAAATTTGACTTTGGGCGCGGATGGCGAGGTCGATGGTACTGACGAGCGATTTTCCTGAGAGTTCAGAATATATTTCAAGGGAGTCCGCCGACAGCGGGGTCAGTTCAAGGCAGTGTTTCTAGAAGGCCGTCGACGGCGGAGCTCGAGGCCACCGATGGAGGGATCGATGGTTCTTTCACAAAATATCGAATGTGGACGATTTTCGAAGGGATGCTTGGAAAACCCTTGGAGACTCTTCAACAAATTTAAAAAGAACAATTTTAGGCCAAAAAAGTGTCATATTTGGGTCCTCTAAAAGTCACTAAGAGTTCTTAACAAGTCCTTTTGGGGTCTGATAAGAGCTACTTAGTGTCAAATAGAGAGTCCACTAGTGTCCACTGTTGTTATTTAGTGAGTGTTAAATAGTGAGTTCTGATAGAGATATTGGTGAGGAATTCTTCGAAGGATTGTAAGAGTGGAAGGGAAGTGAGAGATCTCTTTTGCATTGTTGTTTCAAAGGAGAATTCAGTGTACCGTAAAGAGAGGAAGAGAGTGAGAGGAACTTCAAGAAGTTTTCTTGGGGAGGAATTTAAGATAAGTTGTGTTTATTTACTTTAGTTTGTAGAACTTACTTTTGTATATGAAATCCAAGTTTTATAGTATCCTCTCCATGAAATCTGAGTAGTTTTTTAGTCTTTCTCCTAATTTTGATATTTTTGTTAAATGATAAATTGAATTAGTGTGCCATAAAAATTTAAAGAAGTTGTGATAATCTTTTACTTAATTCTTAATTTACTTTCAATCTGGCCAATTGAATAGTTAAAATATGTTGAGTTTAACAACTATAGTAAAGATTATATCCAAGATTCAGGGAGATCAAAATCCTTGGAAGTAGGGTGCAAATAAACAGGGAAATAATATTCATCGGGCGTAGAATTAGAGATTTTAGAGTGACAAACTAAAATCCTCAAATCAGTCCTATCGTTTGGGTGCTGAAGTGTAGATGTTAGCCCTCAGGCGAGGGAAACGTGGGAGCTTCGAAGTGAGAGCCGGTATCCTCCCAGCCTAGCCGCGGATTCAGTAACCAAGCATAGGATTAGTCAATGTTCTTTATGCCTGGACCAAAGGGTAAAGAATATGTATGCTCCTATTTGGCACGATACCATTTTAAACTAATTCTAATTATCTATTCACTTAAATATCTTAACTAAGGAGAAAGATTCTTGCTTATATATTTGAACTTCACTTCAGTAGAATTAGTTATCTTTTAGTAGAACTAGTTTAACTTAAACTTTATATTATTGTCGATTGCGTATTAGTGACAGATATGTAATTTTGATTTAGTTGTAATTCTGAATTGATTTCTATAATCCTAGTCTGTAGCCTCTAAATATTCCCTGTGTGATCGATATCCAGGACTCCACTAGAGCCCTGTATTACTTGAGCAATACGTATACTTGCGTTAAAGGTAACGCTGTGATTTAAAAAAATATTATATACTTGTTACAAAAATTAAAATTACGTTAAGTGTCCGCGTGGAGTGTGTATCGCACCCACCTCAAGTCAATTGGCGCCGTTGCCGGGGAATATAACATAATTAGAGTAATGAACAATTTAGGACTATTAGAAAACTTTTTAATAGAATTGCAACTTATTTAGTTAACTGTTTTGCTGTGTACTGATTTAGATTGTATGCGTAAACTTGGTTCTGAAAATCATATACCGTACGATTCGGAATTAGAACACACTGTTAGGAGAATTAGAAAACTAAGAAAAGAACCTATAAATTCTGAAACAATGGAAAACAACGTAAACAACTAAAGAATAGAAATTGAACATCAATCTAGACCACTAAGAGATTACGCTAACCCTACATTAGATGAAATTCACTTAACTATCAAAAATCCTGATGTAGCTGCTAATTCATCTGAGCTTAAACCTGCAATTATCCAAATGGTACAAAACAATCAATTCAGTGGAACTTCAAATGAAGATCCTAATTTACATCTAGCAAATTTCTTAGAACATTGTGCTACTTTTAAGTACGACAGAGTGTCTGATGATGCTGTTAGACTTAGATTTTTTCCTTTTTCACTAAGGGATAAGGCTAAGGCTTTGTTAAATTCGTTAGCACCTGGATCTATTACAACTTGGGGAGAACTTTCACAAAAATTCTTATCAAAATATTTTCCACCATCTAAGACTGCTAAGCTTAGAATGATATCACATCTTTCAGTCAGTAAGAGGGAGAATCGATATATGAATCTTGGGAAAGATTTAAAGAACTTCTTAGGAAATGTCCACATCATACTTTACTAGATTGGTTAATTATTCAAACATTTTATAATAGATTAGTAAGATCTCTTAGATCTATTATGGATCACTAATGTTTAAACCTTTTGAAGAAGCCTATGCGTTAATAGAAGAAATTGCTACCAATAATTCTCAATGGCCTGTTGAAAGGGTAAATCCTAAGAAAGTAGCCAGTATTCATGATTTTGATGCTTTAACTATGATAGTTTCTCAAATTGCTGCTTTTCAAAGAAAATAGATCATACAGAATGAATTGTTCTCAAACACCTCCAATGTTAGAAGAAAATTCATTAGGACAAATTGTAGATGCTCAATTTTCATATGCAATTATAAATTTAATAAATAATAGACAAAACAACCCTTATTCAAACGATTATAATCCAGGTTGGAAGAATCATCCAAACTTTAATTGGAATAACCAAGGTAATGAAAATCCTATTAATCCTCAATGGGGGAACAATTCTGTAAACCCATTAGGAAATTTAAACAACCAGGGTAATTCTAATTATAGACATTCTAATCCACCAGGTTTTTATAATAATTCACAATTTAAGGATAATAAGTTATCTATGTAAGAATTAATTTTAAATATGGGTAATCAATTACAAAATCAAGGAGCTACTATTAAAAACATAGAAAACCAATTGGGGCAAATTGCTACTGCACTAAGCAATAGACCTGTTGGAACTTTACCTAGCAATGTTGAAGTTAATCCTAAAGATCAAGGAAAAGAACAAATTAAGGCTATTCAATTGAGAAGTGGAAAAGAGTTGGAAATAAGAGTTCAAAAAGAAATTGTAGTTGAAAAGGAAAAGAAGAAATTAAAGGAGAAAATGGAAGTTTATATCCTGATTTTCCTCTGAAACCTATGAAAATTACTGTTGAAAGACCTCCACCACCATTTCCTCAAAGATTAAAGCAACAAGATAAAGGAAAAAGATTTGCTAAATTCTCAGACATTTTGAAAAAATTGTCAATAAATATTCATTTTGTTGAAGTTTTGGAACAAATGCCTGATTATGTTAAATTTATGAAAGATATACTCAACAAAAAGAGGAAGTTACTAGATCATGAGACTGTTGCACCCAGTGAAGAGTTTAGTGCTATAATTCAAAGAAAGCTTGCTGAAAAACTTAAAGATTCTGGTAGTTTCACTATCCCATGTGCTATTGGTGAAAAACTTAATGGGAAAGCATTATGTGATTTGGGAGCTAGCATAAATTTGATGCCTCTATCAACTTTTAAAAGTTTGGGAATTGGAGAGATTGCACCAACTTCTATAACTCTACAGTTAGTTGATCGATCTATTACACATCCTAAAGGAGTTGTAAAAGATGTTCTGGTCAAGGTTGATAAATTTATCTTTATTGTGGACTTTATCATTTTAGATATGGAATAATATAAAGAAATTCCAATCATTTTAGGAAGACCATTTCAAGCTACAGGAAGAGCAATGATAAATGTTCAAAAAGGAGAATTGACAATGAGAGTAAATGATCAAGAAGTAACCTTTACATCTCAAAGTCAATGAAATATTCTTCACTAGAAAAAGATGATGAATGTTTCAGAATGAATATATGTGATTATCTAAAAAGAGAATATTTTAAGAAAAATTATGAAGCAAAAGAAGATATAGAAAAAGATAATTATGATGAAATTGATAGCGAAGAAGCTGATTATATTCAAGAGAAATTTGAAACGCTTAATTCAACAGCACCAGAAACTGAAACATTAATTCCATATGTTGTAAAACCCCATGAACTTGAATTAAAGAATCTTCCAAATCATTTGAAGTATGAATTTTTAGGAGAGTTTTCAACATTACCAGTAATTGTATCCTCAGACTTAAATGAAATTCAAAAACAAAAATTAATGGATACATTAAAAAAATATAAAAAAGCTTTTGGTTGGACTCTAGCTGATATTAAAGGAATTAGTCCTTCGATTTGTATGCACATAATTTTATTAAATGAAGAACATAAACCCAGAATTGATCCACAAAGGAGACTGAAACCTATAATGAAAGATGTAGTCAAAAAAGAGATTTTAAAATTGTTAGATGCTGGAATTATATATCCTATTTCGGATAGTACTTCGGTAAGTCCAATTCATTGTGTTCCAAAGAAAGGAGGAGTAACTGTTGAAGCAAATGAAAATAATGAATTAATACCTATCAGACAAGTTTCTGGATGGCGTATTTGTATAGATTATCGAAAATTAAATACCGCCACTAGAAAATATCACTTTCCTCTTTCTTTTCTAGACCAAATGTTGGATAGACTTGTTGGACACAAGTATTACTGTTTTCTGGATGGATATACAGGTTACCATCAAATACCTATTGCTCTTGAGGATCAAGAGAAAACAACATTTGCTAGTCCTTATAGAACTTTTGCTTTTTGAAGAATGCCTTTTAGACTATGTAATGCACCTGCAACATTCCAAAGATGTGTGATGTCTATCTTTAGTAAGTTAATTGATAATGGAATAGAAGTATTTATGGATGATTTCTCTGTATTTGGAACATCATTTGATGCATGCTTAAATCATCTTGAAAAAGTTTTGGAGCTATGCGAAAAAACTAACTTAGTTCTAAATTGGGAGAAATGTCAATTTATGGTTGCAGGAGGAATTTTATTAGGGTATAAAATTTCAAAAAATGGCATGGAAGTAGACCCTGCAAAAATTCAAGTAATAGCTAAATTACCGCCTCCTACTACAGTGAGAGGGGTAAGAAGTTTTCTTAGACATGTTGGTTTCTATAGGTGCTATATTAAAGATTTTTAAAAAATTACCAAACCTCTATGCAACTTTTAGAAAAAGACAAGAAATTTGAATTTACCGAAGACAGCTTAAACGCCTTTGAGTTATTAAAGGAAAAACTAATTACAACACCTGTAATAGTTTCACCTGATTGGGAGAAACCATTTGAATTAATGTACGATGCTAGTGATTATGCTATTGGAGCTATTCTTGGTCAAGGATATGATAAAATTTTTAAGGTTATATACTACGCTAGTAGAAGTCTTAATGATGTTCAAATTAACTACATAGTTACTGAAAAAGAGTTACTGGCTATTATGTATGCTTTTGATAAATTCAGATCATATTTAATTGGAACTAAATGTATTGTGCATACTGATCACTCTGATATTAAATATTTGATGCAAAAGAAGGATACTAAACCAAGATTAATTAGATGGGTACTTTTAATGCAAGAATTTGATTTTGTGGTGATTGATAGAAAAGGAACTGACAATCAAATTGCTGATCATTTGTCGAGACTGTAATATCATGAATCATCTGATACCGACAATGAAATTACATGCAGTTTCCCTGATGAAAAACTTTATAATATTAATGAGTGGAAAATACCTTGGTATGCTGATATTGTTAACTATATAGTAAGTGATATTTTGCCACCTATGCTAACTCTGCAGCAACAGAAAAAATTCATTCATGATGCAAAAGCATATTTTTTGGATGAACCATATTTATATAAGCAATGTAACGATCTTATTATTAGCAGATGTGTTCCTTATGAAGAAACTGAACAGATTATTCAGAAATGTTACGATTCTGAATTTAGAGGACATTTTGGGATTGATAAAACTGCCATAAAATTTTGCAAGCTGGATTTTATTGTCCTACTCTTTTTAGGGATGTTTATAGATATATCAAAACTTGTGATAAATGCCAAAGAGTAGGTAATATATCTAGAAGAAATGAAATGTCTCTGAATTTCATTTTAGAAGTTAAGATTTTTTATATTTGGGGATTAGATTTCATGGGACCATTTATTCCTTCATTTGAGAACTTATATATTTTAATTGCAGTTGATTATGTATCAAAGTGGATTTAAGCACAAGCTTTACCTTGTTGTGATGCCAAAAGTGTTTCAAGATTCTTAATGAAAAACATTTTCACAAGATATGGAATGCCGAGAGTGATTATCACTGACGGAGGATCCCATTTTAGAAATAAATACATACAAAGTGTAGCAGAAAAATTTAATATTGTTTATAAATTCTCTACTGCCTATCATCCTCAAACCAGTGATTTAGCTGAAGTTTCTAATCATGAGATTAAACAAATTTTAGAAAAGACTGTAAACCCTAGTAGAGTAGATTGGTCTACGAGATTGGATACTACATTATGAGCATACATGACTGCTTATGAAACTCCTATTGGTATGACTCCTTACAGGCTTATATATGGAAAAACTTGTCACTTACCAGTAGAATTGGAGCATAAAGCATATTGGGCAAGTAAAGAATTCAACTATAATTTGAAAAATGCTGGTGAGAAGAGAATGTTGCAATTGAATGAATTAGAAGAATTAAGAAATGAATCTTACAATAACGACATAATTTATAAGGAAAAACTAAAGTTAATGCATGATCGGAAGATTAACCAGAAGAACTTTGAACCAGGACAAGAAGTTTTGCTTTACAATACAAGACTGAAATTATTTCCTGGGAAATTGAAGTCTCATTGTTTAGGACCCTTTATAGTGACTCAGGTTTACACTTATGCAGTTGTTGAAATTGAAGATCAGAAGACTAGGAATAGATTTAAAGTAAATGAACATAGATTAAAACCATATTTTGAGGGTAAAAGACCAAATTTTAAAGAGGTTTTAATGCTCAGTCAACCTGAATAACACCTGAATAGGTCGGGCTGATGACATTAAACCAAGCTCTTTATGGGAGGCAACCCATAGTTATCTTTATTTGTTTGAGTGATTGTTTGAGTTTGTCATTATTTTGTAGTAATGTTAAATTCTATTACTTGTATTTATCTTTGATTATCAAGAATTTGGATCCATAGAGAAAATTTGGAACATATTTGACCATGGCGTAAATGTGCAAATTTTTGCCTAGGGGGCCAACTGTGCACTCGACGCTGCCGTCAGCGCGCTCAATTCTGCTGATGGCAGGTTTTTCCTGAGAGCCCTGGAATTTAATTGCACAAGGCTCGCCAACGACGCCATCGAGGCCACAGACAGCGGGATCAGTGATTGGGTAGTTTTTCAAGTTTGAAATGTCAGATTTTGGCAGTTTTTAGCGAATTTGTCCCTTATAAACTCCCAGGGACGGTTCCTAAACACTCCAATTCCCAAAAATGAATTGAAACTAATTTCAATTCCTCTCTAATGGCTTCCAATTTAGTAGATTGCCCTAGATTTCAAGATTACAATCAGAGAAAGTTTGGCAGTGCCGAGGCACAGTGACTTTTCAACAAGGTGATGTCCAATAGAAGGCTAATCAAGGAAAGAAGATTCGTCAATAGAGGATTAAGTACTTCATCACCAATTTAAGAAATGATTATGCAGCGAAGATGGGAAGTGTTTTGCTATACTACTGCTGCAGTAGTCGTTCCAGTGGTTAAGGAATTCTACGCCAATTTACATGGAATCAACCAAGGAAGCGTCTATGTGCGAGGTAGGTGGATAACATTTAATTCTGGAAGGATTAATGAGTTATACATGCTTGAGAATGTTCCTGTCTGCCACTATTCCAATTTCGTGCCGACGAAAGGCAATATAAATGAAATATTCCAATATTTGACGGACAAAACCGAAGACTAGTAAGTTAGAGAAAATAGGTACGTTAGTTTTTCTGCAACACTTTTAAATCCCGTTTCGAAAAACTGCCACTTTTCATATCTGTGAAGTTATTGTTGACGATGAAAATCGGCAAAGTCACAAAAGAAAGTACAATTTTGAACTACTACATTCAAATGGGATGGCCCATTGATATTGGATCAATTATTATGAAGTCTGTGTTTGGCCTGATAGTTCAAGGATCATCTTAAGGGCTTGGACATCCTTCAACAACTTTCTCAATATGCAGTTTGTTTCAAGTATCGTACGAGATTTCGCAGAATACTGATACCCTAGAAACCTTTAGACCCAACTCGTATGTTCCCAATCAATGATGAGGAGAATGACACGGGCGTGATTATGGAGCAAGCATCATAGAATTCTGTTCCTATTCAACCTCTAGTAGTAAACAAGACATCTATGTTCTTACACCGAATCAAGAGTCTGGAGAAGCAGGTACAAAATTTAATGAGTACAGTTAACAATATGTCTGATTTCTTTGATCATATCGATTGGAGGATGAAAGAGCATTTTGATTATACTGGCAATTTGAAGCAAGTTTGATACGCTTAATGAAAAAGACGGGATGGATTGATGAAGATTCAACTGAAGAATTCCCATTCCGATATTTTTATAACTTGTTCGTCCATGTTCAAGCAATGGGTGATATCAGAGGAGAAACCAGTACTGATTCAGAAGAGTAGTAGAATTACTATACTATATTTGTTTCTTTATATTGTGTTTGATTTGAACTTTGTTAGTGTGTTTTCTTTCTTAGTTTGCTTTTTAATATCAATATAGTTGAGATAATGATTGAAATGTTTGTTTCAGCGTTTTGAGTGTTGTGGTTTGGATTGCGATGCTGATTAGATGGATTCAGGTTGAGAAAATATCTGTTTATGTGTGTTATGTATTGTGGATTGTAAACACTTGGATTTAATATATAATTGTGAAGTTTTGTTGTTTGTATGTTTATTTGTGTTAATACATCACTTAATCACTTAAAATATATGATTAAAATGATCCAACGGATGACGACGAGGCTTACAATTAATCGAAATCGCAAAAATTTAAAAAACATGATCAATATTTGAGAATCTCATCGACAACGCGCTCAAGGTCGCTGATGGCGTGATTTTCCTGAGGGTATTGGAATTTAATTCAATAGAGCCCGCCGACGGCGTAAACGACCCCGCCGATGGTGAGATCCCAAAAATTACATTTTTAACCGTGATTTTGACGTGTCAAAAGCCACTATTCATCATATTCTTCCCTATTTTACCCAAAAATTTGACCTAGAGTTTAATAGATCTCGGATTTAGAACAATTTCAACACATTCTAACACCAAATTTCATCTTCCCTTGGTAAGACCTTCACTCCTATATAAAAATTTTTGATTTTTACCATGAATTTCTTCCACATTAAGAAATTTTGGGAAATTTAAAAATGTGGAGAAAATACTTGGAAGGAATTCATGGAACTTGATTTAGATTGCTTTAAACCCCCTTTAGAAGCCATTGTATTATTATTTTGGAGATTAGTTTGGATTTTTGTGATTTTGATAGATCAAACAATGGCTCCACAACAAAAGAGAAGACTCGTATACAAGGAGACTCGATTTATAAATACGAAAGCACAATTGAGGTACACTTCAATCTTTCAAAGTAAGAAGTTTATACAAGATCGAGTTTTCAAAAATCCCAGAGGAGAGGTTGAACGCGTTATCAAAGAGAGAGGATGGGAGAACTTCTATTACACAACAAATAAAGCTGCTATTGAAGTTGTAAGAGAGTTCTACTCTAATCTGACTCAACTTGAGGATGAGTCTGTCTAAGTAAGAGGATTCTCTGTTGACTTTAATGCTAACCACATTAACTCTTTTTACGAGCTTCACGACTATTTTTCTAGCGAGTATGAAACATTTGGAACAATGGAGGGTCCGTTAAACGATGTTATTGACTTTCTCACTGATGGGAAAGGAGTTTGGAAAATTAAAAATCGTGAATGGATTAACTTTCCACTTTCCATGATGAATGCCACTGCTAAGGCATGACATTACTTCATTTGTTTGACTCTGCTACCCACCTATAATCATAGTGAAGTCTCGAGAGACAGATCTGTTCTGAATTTTTGTATTAAGAACAACATAAGTATAAATGTGGGGAGAATAATTTATAAGAATATTATGGCCACTACGAAGAGTGAGACAAGTGGATATTTAGGGCATCCTGGCCTAATTTATGAACTTTGTCAATTATTTGGAGTTGAAGCAAGAAATGATGAAGAATGGGTGTATCCAATGAAACTCATTAGTAAAGCAAATATAAAGACTTATGAATCCCATGAGGAATGGAGATTTAGGAGTAGGAGCAAGGCACCTTCTACTAGTAGAGACATCCCTTCTACTAGTTATGACCCTTCTGCCTCTAGTTCCCCTACCTTATATGATTTGATAAATGCCATGACCCTGTAGCAGAAACATTTTGAGAAGTTAGATGAAAAATTAGAAAGAATTGATCACAGGATTGAAGGATTAGAGAGAAGACATGATTACGATAGTGAGTATCTTCAGAGGCACTCTGATTTTGAGATGACATATTATGATGCTCAGGCTAGGTACTACAGAAAAGAGCCTGATGTCATTTTTCCAGAATGCCCCCGTTATACTCAGTATCAACCCAATCCTCCTGCTGACCAGGGTGATGAGGATATAGTATGGGATTTTGAGGATTGATCTTTGTGATTGTGATGTAATGTGATGTGATGTATGTGTTTATTTTAGTATTGTTGTAGTACTTTCATTTTTATTAATTGTATTCTGTGGACTATGCTTTGTTTCTGGGATATGTGTTTAGTTTTGCAGTTTGTATTTTCAATTCTGGATGTCTATGATGGATTGTGATTGTAATTGTAATTGTGAACTGAATAGTCTAAAATAGTAAACTGTTTGTTCTGTGTTGTGAAATGCATATGTCCTGTGTAGTGTAGTTAGTTGTTGTTTAATGTTTAGTTTTATATACTTGTTTTAAAATTTCATTACCCCAGCAAATTTTCTAAACTGTTATATGTGTAGAAAAGTTTTTAAATATTACAGGTCAGTTGAAGTTAGAAATTTTGAGAAGAACCTGCAAATTTCAAAAAAAAAAAAGAAAAAAATGCTTAAAGTGGAAAGATATGAATTTTTTATATTTAGAATTTTTCTTTCCACCCTGTATTATTTCTATTATAGAAAACTTTAAGTTTGGGGGGGGGAAAGAAAAATATTAACTAATATATGTTCTCAATTAACATATTTTCAAAATTTTATAATATTATTTTTATGATAAAATTTAATTCAGATAACTATATTTGGATTTTATCTATTTATTATAGAAAATTCAAAGAAATATTTTTGGTAATGAAAAATTAATTTTGTAGGTTAAGATATTTAGTATAAAAGGATAATAATATAGTTAACTATTTAAAGTAAAGAAAACTATATTTTGAAATATTAAGAATTTTAGGAATTTAGTTGAGAAGAAAAGATTAGGATTCAATGATGTAAAAACTATGAATTACATATAAGGTAAAGAATGTTTTAAAGTTTCAAATTTAGGAAAAGAAGAGTGAAGTTCAAAATTATTAATAGGCTATCCAGATATAGTAATCCTCACTTAGAAAAAAAATAAAAAGAAAGAAAAAGAAAAGGATTGAAAAACAATCCAAAAGAAAAAAATGAAAGAAAAAAAAGTAAGTGAGGAGAAGCTTGAGGAGATGCCTTATCAAAAATTGGCTTCGCTTGGATTAACCTAAAGGGAAAACAAAAAACATTTCTGAACTTATATTTATGACTAGTTTCTTTACTAATAGTATCCTCATGAAGTTCCTATCTTCTGAATATTCTAAGTGAATTGATATTGCAAAATGTAGTCATTCTTGAAATGAATAGAAAACTAGCACTCTTAAACTTGATGACTAGATAGCCTTATACATGCATGATTAATCTAATTACTTGAAAATTTTTCTAAGAATTCTTGCTATAATATTTATTTAAATCAAAATTATAGTATTTCTAAATTAAAACTTTACCACAATAAATCATATATTGTAGTACTAAAGATTACTTGAGGACAAATAATAGTTAAGTGTAGGGGATTTTAACCCAAGGAAAAAATGTTAAGATTTTCATGCTTATTTTATACTGATTTTGATGATATTGTACTTTAAAGAAGGGTATTTTTGGTGTTTTTCTGCAGGTATGAAGATTTAAGGACAATGGAGCGAAAATATGCAAAAAAGGACTAAATTATGAGAATTTGACTTAGGGCGCCGAAGGCGAGGTTGATGGTGCATTTTCCCAAGAGTTCAGAACATATTTCAAGGAGGCCCCCGAAGGCAGTGTTTCTAGAAGGCCGTGTTGACCTCATTTTTGATGAGGTCTTTTTCTCCTCTCTTTAGTACTTAGGATCTAGCCTTAGGCTTTTCCTTTGACTAATCTTAGAGGACTAGAAGTGGAGCCTACCCTTTAGAATTTTGAAACACCTCTTGACTCCCTGCAAACCCCACAAGCTTGATTGTAGACCCCTAATCACCTAGAGGGTTGAAATCAAATGTGGAGGTTTAAAGGATGAGTTCCCTATAAGACTTCTTGGCCTTAGGACTACCTTGGGTGGACTGGTCTAGTGAGGGTTGACTTGCACACACATTACACTTTCACATACATTCCAATCCTAAACCATTCACACCCAACTTGACTTCCTGACTCATGTAGGTAATTCACATGGATGGTCCTTAACCCTTAAACCCCTCGCTAAGAGGGTTAGGAACAACATAGTGAATGCCTCAAATGAGTCCTCTCATGGCTCATATGAGCTTAATATGGCTTCATGGCTCAACCAAAGTGATTCCATCCTACTCAAATTTGATCAATCTTCATTTTCCCAAAATTTCAATTTTTGACCCTCGGGGCCCTACACCCATTAAACCTACCAAATGCCCTTGGAACTACCCAAAATTTGCAAAATCACCTAAATTACCCAAAATTCCTCAAAATCAATCCTAAACACTTCCCACCACTCAAATTGATCATCCATAGCCAAAAATACAAAAAATTCCAAAAGTACCCCCAATACCCTCAAAATACCCAAAATGCCCTTCTTAGCTCAAAATTCAAAAAATTCCAAAAATTCCCAGAAAATTATAAAAAATCCCAAATATTCCCAATTTCATTTTGTTCAACTACACCATGGGCCAATTTTTCCAATTTACCCCACTTTTACCAAAACCCCCAATTTGGCTCATTTTTAACCCAAGTGAACCCAATGTCAAACCAAACCACTTCAATTGACCTCAATTTTGGTTCAATTCAATTCTAAACTTCAATTAAACATCACCATTATTAATTTAGACCAAATATAATTCCAATTTGATTGACATTTGAGCCCAATTTCAATTTGAAGCATAAGGCCTAATTTTGGCCCATGACCTAAACCTAGCTCAAACCCATCCAATTCAACTCCAATTGGCCCCAAATCTTTTCTAAAGCCTTCCTAACACCCCCATAAACAAAAAACTAACTTGATTTGCCCAAAATGGACACCAGAACTCTTCTTCTTCTCCCCTGAGCAGCTGATCCCAGCCTCCAATTGCCCCTGGGAAGCCCTCTAGCCATGTCTATTTAAACCCATCACCCTCTCGGCCAAAATAAGAGATGAACCGAACCTTAAGGAAACTCTGCCAAAATTACTCCAGGACCTTCTCCTAACCCAGAGCAGTTGATCCCCAGTGTTCCTTTGCCCTAATCCTCATTAACAGAGCTCAATTTCTGAGTTGAAAATGCACCCAAAAAATAGGACACTTCACCACAGTGAGCCAATCTCCAAATTGATGGTCCTACACCTTCACCAGACTAAGAGAAGAAGTTCCCCAGCAAAAGCTCCCTCACCAGGCCAGCCATTGCTTCCAGCCTCCAAGCTTTGTGATCGGCCTTGGTCACTTTCATACTTAGACAATTCCCCAGAGCCAGAGACTTCATCTGGAGCTTTCCTGGACTCAATCGAAGGAGACAGAACTCTCAGATTGAAGCTTCACTTCTTTGAGCAAAGGTATGAACTCACTCTTCCTCCCGAGGTTCCAGTGATTCTTAGGTTAATTTCATAGCCTATAAACCATATGGATGTGCTCTTCTCTTCAAGACAAATCCATAGAGCATAAGAACATGAAAATCCATTAAGAATCGAGTGAGATCTTAGGGTTTTAGTGTGGACGGTCACGGGTGCACACCAGTCATAGACGATGATCGAGAGCCATTGGATCGGGGGTGTATCGAGCGGACGGTTCAGATTGCGCCGGACCAGGGAATGTTACGTGAACCGCGGGCCCCCGGAGCGTTGAGTCGGATGGCGGCGTCGAATGGGAATGCGCCTCTTGGGCCTTTGGAGCTGCCGATGTTGCGCTGGCGCCGAGTCAGATAAGTAGATAAATAGAGTATTTTTGAATTATTTAAATGCCCAGAACTTAAAAAATTCATATCTTTGCATAGAAAAATCACAAAAATAAAATAAAAATACCTCTTGCTCATGAACATAGGAGAAAAATGTGAAAAAGAAGTCAAGTTAATTGGATGAGTATTTTATTTTTAATAATTTATTTACTATTTTTAGTATTTTGATTCTTAATTTGCATAGACAATTTACCATGATATGAGACCATAAGGCTTTTGAAGCCTCTGATCTTGGGAACATTCCCTAAATTTTTGAAGGTCAGAGGCCATCTCTGTGAAAAGTTATTGAATTTTCAATTTCATGTCATTGTTTTAGATATTTTAATTTCAATAATTAACATGTTGTGAAATAAATTCTAGGAAAATTTGGTGATGTTCCTTAGGACTAGAGGACCCTATAAAAAATATATTTTGAGTTAATTCATTCATAATAACCTTAATTGGCCTAAACCCCTAAAATTGAATTTGAATTATTTAAGGTTAACCACACATCAAATTGACTTGAAAACAATTCTCCACTGATCTTTAAGATCAGAGAGACCTCATATAAAAATTTGAAATCAATTGAACTTGATTATCCCTACCAAATGGATTGATTAAGTCTCATAAGCAAAATGGAACTTTAAAAATTCATAACTCCAAAAATACTTTTTAAAAATTCACAAAAATGATTTTGGAGCTTTTCTGATATTAGGGGAGTTCAGGAAAATTAAAAATTAGAATTTTCTAAAAAAGTTGATTTTTCACAATATTTTAATATTTAATAATTAAAAAATAATAAAAATCATAAAAATATTAAAAATCATAAAAATGTCACATTTTAATTCCTAATCACTTAGGAACAAACCAAATATTTTTCCTAAGTCCCTAGGGTAAGATATTGAATTTTAAAGGCTTAATGTAATTTTTAATATTAAAAAATGAGTTTTTAACCTTTTTCACTAAAATAATTCTAATAAATAAAAAAAAATCAGAAAATTATAAAATTTGTTCCTCTAAACTCCTTGAGGTCAGAGAGATTTAAGAAAAATATAAAATCTATTTTTCAACTTTAATTTTATTTTATAATTAATTAATACTCTAAAACTCAAAATAATTATAATAAATAAAATATAACTCAAAAAATCACCAAAATTGGTCCAAGTTGTCCTCTAATAATTAGGAACATCTCATAATTTTCTTAAGGACAACAACCATTCCTTGGTCATTTTGTTGAATTTTCTTTGAAAACCCTTATTTTCTACTAAAAATAATTATATAAATAAATTAAATTTAGAAAAATCACATTTTCTCCTCTAATGTCTTAATTGACATGTGGGTGAGGTGACATAAAAATTTCAAATTCATTTGAGCTCAATTTAGTGAGTTATGAAATAAATAAGCTTAAAAGGGCATAAAGGTAATTAAAAATTTTAACCCTTAATTAAAACTTTAGGTTTAATCAAAATGGGGAGGTAAAATGTTTGATCTTAATTTTCTCTTGGATGATTGAAACTTAGGAAAATTAAGGGGTAGAAACCCATTGAACATTTTGAAAATATCAAAAATGAAACTTTAATTAATTAAAAAATTTAAATTTTGGAAATAATATATTTAAATTTGGATCATTAAAATAGGGATATTATTAAAAGGACATTTATTCTTTAATTTAAAAATTCCTAAATAAGTCACTTTAACAATACTTAATTCTTAATTAAAAATTAAAATAATAATCCAAATTAATAATTAAAATTAACAATTAAAACTAAAATTAAAATGAAATTAAATTTTAATAAATTTAAATTAAATTAAAATTAAAATTAAATTAAATTAAAATCAAAATTAAATTAAATTAAATCAAAATTAAATTAAATTAAATCAAAATTAAATGAAATTTAAATTAAAATGAAATTAAATTAAAATTAAATTAAATTAAAATTAAAATTAATTAAATTAAATTAAAATTAAATTGAATTAAAAATTAAATAAATTAAAATTAAATTAAAATTAAATAAATTAAATTAAATTAAAATTAAATTAAAATTAAATTAAAATCAAATTGAATTAAAATCATTTAACAACAAACCTAAATGAAATCATTAAGAATTAAATCTAAAATAATTTGAACACTATTCCAAACTTAAAATTATTAATTAAAACCTCATTATTAAATTAGAACACTTTAAACCATTAATTCAAACTTTTAATTGATTATAATTAAAATTCTCGATAAACCAATTTGCCCTTAAAGGCTTTAATTATTATAACTCTTAAATAGAGTATTAAGTGAGATGTCACTTCATTCATCTAAGTTCACTGAGCAAGAACCAAAGTTTAACTAAACTCCTGGATGATTAATTCACCTGTGCAACTAAATTTACTTGGACTCAAAACAATCCCAGAAATATTGAAAAGATGTTTAGGACTCGTCCTAAGTACTTCCCCAATATGATGGGATGTTTTAGAAGAACAATTGAATTTAATTGTTCTTTGATGAAGAAAATCATCCTTAAACAAAACCAAGAACCTAGACGTCATAGGAGATGACTAGTTATAGGATTAGGAATTTGGTAGACAACCAAAACCCTTCCCTTAGCTTTACTTAGGTATCTGTTGAAATATTTAAATGCCTTAACATGTGTTTTAAGTGCAGCTTAGGATGACGGGAAGACCCTCCAGGTACGCTTTTATTTTATTGCAATTTACTTTATTGCAATTTACTTACATGCGTTGTACTTTACTTTTCTTGCATGTTAAAAAAGACTGTTGAATGAAAACCAAAACCTTTAGGATAGTCCCTGAACTGAAACTAAAACTAAATTAAAAGTCATTGCAAGATAAAATTCACCGCCACAAAATTTCAAAATATGAACAACGCAAAATTTAATCACAAACAGAACAACAAAACTACAACTACAACTAAATTAAAACGTCTCATTGAATGATCGAGAATACCTCGGATGATGTAACCCACGTGTTGCTAACGGGATTTTCCACTGTCTAAATGAAAGTGTGGAACTCATTCAGTTGAGTTTAGCAAATTCATCTGGACTAAGTGAATTCGATGAAAATAACAGTGCCGGGATAACAGAACCGTGGGATCTTAATCGGTTTTGTTTAATCAACTTTAAGATTTGTTTTAATTAAAACACTAAAAAAAAACACTTGGATTTTAAGATTTTCTCTGAACCAAAACACTTCTCTCATCTCCTGATTTATGACTTCTAAAACTAAAGCTCTGCAACAACATGGAGCTCAGAGCTTGGTGGGCAGCTCGGCCATCGTCATCAGCAAAACTCGGATTTACTTCAGCAAAACTTTCTTAGAATTAAATAACCAAGCCATCAGACTTCGAGGTAGTTTGCCTAGTGCAACATAAATCCTCAAATCTTCGTTAGGCATTTGCATAATCATATTATGTAAATTAACCCCTAACCGGTCTTAGGATTCCGAGGTAGTCGTTTAGTACGGCATAAACCCTCACATCGTTGAGGCTGTTTGTGTGATTTTATCATACAAATATAAGTCCTAATTAATTAAAAATTGGCAGGATTGCAATATTAAATAAACTCCCAAATTGAAGCCAAGCAATAGGATCGTTTGGGAAGTTACCAAGATTCTTCTTGGATCCTCAGCTTCTCCTACTTTTCTTTCTTTAAACTCTTGAAATTAACTGTTCCAAATTTGATCCATTCCCTATTGAAATTCAAAAATTCAATCCTTTGAAAACCTTAAACTTTGAAATTCTTTAGAGCAAAACCACTGATCATCATCGAGAGTTTTCTTAAATGTTTCTGTCATTTAAGATGTAATTAACTATAGCAGGCTCGCCCTTATAGGGAACTTTAAGAACCTGAGTAATATAAACCCTGCTTAATTTCTTTATATTAAGCAGGGGAACTTGTCGGCTTATAAAATTGGTTCGCAGACCAAACAGATGTCTCAAATCATCTAGTTTATTTAATCGAGCCCCATCATCAAGCAGTGTCTATTCTTCGGGATAGATATATGGTTTGTGGTGTGGTGCTCGTTTATATAAACTATTTGGGATGTGAGATCGGTTTGATTTCATATCTTAAAATTTTCAAACTTAAAATTATTTTAAAAATCAAATGCTATTTGTCAAACTGTATATATATATATTTATATTAAATTTAAAATTTAAAATTCATCGACAACTTCTGTTGGCGACTCTTTTTTTTAAAATACAACACAACCTAAAAATATGCCGACAATTTCTGGCGACTCCGCTGGGGACTAGTTCCTCTCTCCATTTTTGATTAGATGGTTTTGCTTTCATAAATCGGTAGTGTGTCCATATCCCTAGTGAACCAAAACTACCATTCTTCCATTGGAGTACCCCATTCATTTCTGTCTTGAACGAGTATAGCCAACTCCTCTCAGATTTAGGAGCCACTGTTTAGAAACCCCTAAATGAAGAGGTTCCGAGATCCTTTTACCTCTTTTCTGAGGTGGGGTGGACCCCCAATAGGTGTTAGTTTAGGAGCAGTCTTTCGAGTCGAGAAGTCTTGCATAAGACTTTCTCTTCCTTTCAAATTCTAAATCGGGCCCTTTACCTTTTCTATAACCCCTTTTTCATTTAATCATTTTGTTTCTAACAAACGAACCTCCTAATAGACAATCTCTTTTAAAAATCACAAATACACTAAGATAAACGAAAATGTGTTCGGACTCTTTCTTTTTCGTCCTAAACTTTACGACGAAAAGAAGCATAATTCCGGACTGACATTTGGAATCGCCTCGCGAAAATGACTGCCCCAAAGCTAATCTTCTCCTTCACCAATGGAATGGACTTTGCCGTTTACAAGGATGAGCTGCCCGACAATGGGATCATCTATTTCAGACAAGGATTCGGCAACGCAGATATCAAGTTTGCTGATGTCACTCTCTTCACATTATTGGACAAAGTGTCAAAAACTGAAGAGCCCATGATTGAGTTCAATCTGAAATCGACTCAAGAATTCCCTCCCCTACAAAGGGTTCCAGCTGAGAAGAGTACTACTGTTCATAGGAGGACTGTTGTCTCTACCCCCACCGGTCTAGTCATCTCCGCACCTACCTCGACTTCTGCCAAACTGAAGGGGAAGGAAATCCAAGTTTGTGATGTGCCTGTCACCGTGGAGGGTACAGATTTTGCTACAATACCAGCTGTTTTTAAGATTGGGTCCAGTTCAAGAATTACACCCCTAACTCGGACTTAAAGGAGATATAGAAGCATAAAGATTGCCAAGAAAGCCAGAGCTGCTGAATTTACTTTTCTAGAAGAAATTCCTCAGGAAAGAGAAGAACTGCCTAAGTATATACCTCAGTTGGAAGGGAGCAGGTTTCACCCTCTCTCTACCGCATTAGATGAAGAGAATGTCCGTAGGATCGCCGCTTCATTGCCCCGACTTGCGTACTACAACAATTACAAAAGGAAAAGGGATAAGACTACGCCATTGACTCGGCTCCAAGCTGTGATAGAAAGATTGACAAAGAAAGAAAGATGCCCCGTGTCGAAATCTTAAGAAGGATAGGACGGGTGCCGCCTAAATCCCGCCTCGGACCGCGAATAGAGCCCGTTGCCGCCACGGAGAAACCAAAGAAGAAGATAAAAGCCGCTCCACCCGTTGTTGTATCGGGTTTACAAATTAGGGAGGATACCACCTTCCGAAGATATAGCCGACGTGACCATCCGGTCCTAGGCTTCCGGCTGCAAGAAGGATGGTATGGCGACCTACTACTGGAGAGTTAAGACCAAAACAATGCCCTGAGAAGAAAAGTCTTGTCAGGAGACTTGAATCAGAAGAAAGTTCTACTACAATAAAGGGGACTCCCGGGAAGGAAGTTCAACAACCGCCACGAGACAACTGCGAGACCGTGCGAAAAGGGCCACTAGAGGATGCCATGGACAAGTTGAGGACCGACATCCGACGGTTAGCAAAAGAAAGAGAAGAAGAACTAGGAGATGAAGTTGACTCATCAGAGTTCATGGATGAGGAGTATGCCAAGATCAACATGGTTGAGACACGATCATCGTCGCCTTCGCAAGGTGCTCCGACAGACTCGCAGAAGAGATGAACCGGAAGTGATGAGAGCACGCATTTAGGAGAGAGATGACACAATTTCCCAAATGGCAAAGAGGATGGAAGAGATGGCCGCCGCCTTAGCCACTCTCCGGAGTCGTGTACAACCTCGAAAGAGACACCTCCGTAAATTATCCATATTGCGGATGGAGGAAAAGAGATCACATCCGTCAATGGAGACGAACAACCAAAGAAAGATCCCGAACAAAGCATGATTCCGGAAAAGGACATTAAGAGCATGGTAGAACGACGGATGCGAGAGGCCCTTAGCACAATCTAAGAATGGAGCATCTATTCAAACGAGTAGACCTTACCCCGAAGAGTTCGATGCGGTCCAATACCCAAAAGGCTTCGTACCACCTCTGTTTAAAACTTTTGATGGAACAGGAAACCCCCGACAACATATTGCACATTTTCGTGCTAGTTTCTGCAATGCCGGTGGGAGTGACGCTTTACTCTTCCAACAGTTCGTCAGTAGTTTATCAGGGATTGCCTTCGACTGGTACACAGAGTTGCTGAACGGTTCAGTAAAGACCTTTTCAAAACTAGAAAATCTCTTCGTTAAACGATTTGCCGGAGCTCAGCACCACATCACTATCGGCGATCTAGTGGTGGAGCAACAAAAGCCGAATGAGACTTTAGTGGATTACATACTTCGATGGAGAAACTTAAGCATGAAGTGTGAACCACGACTTCAAGAACAACATGCAGTCGGCATCCTACTTAAAAGTATCCATGGCCTGATAGCACTTCTCCTTAAAGGATTTATAATCAAGACTTTCGAGAAGTTGCTTAGCAAGGTCGGGAGCTTGCAAGAAGAGGCAAACCAACTAATTTTTGTGGATAAGAATGATAAGCAGAAAACTGTGAAAACATTCGAAAAGAAATTTGGAATCATCGCGGCAGTAGATAAGGGAAAGAAGCCGGTTCAGATACAGTTAGAGCGGCCACAGCTTAGTTATCAAACACCACAAACTTATCAACAACCTCAGCAGGGCTATCAGCAACCTCAGCAAGGCTATCAGCAACCTCGTCCGAGCTACCAGTCGCCTCAGCATTATGAACAACCACCTCGTTCATTGCGTACCTTAAGAGAACTTCTAAATAAATAATATCCATTCAAAATCGAAGCAGTAGCGAAGATGTTCCGCAGCTTAATGAAGACAATGGCTTTTCAGCTGCCAGAGCCCAAGAAGCCGGAGGAAGTTAATAAGAAAGATCATCCGAACTATTAGCCTTACCTCCAGATGCTCGGACATAAGATAGAGGATTGCATCACTTTCAAGAGTTGGCTTGATGACAATCTCCGAAAAGGGAACATAACGATACCAAAGGAATACATGAAGGAACCCCAGAAAGGAGGTTCCGTCAATGTTATTTCAATAGATCCCATTGTTCCGATAGACCCTTACACGATCGATGATGGATGGAGTACGTCACATCCAAACTGCTTCGGTACACGCTTCAACTCAAAGTTTGAAACCTGTCGAGCCAGTACTATCACTTACAATTGAAGAACCGCCCCAGAAGGAGGAGAAGATCGTGGAAGAAAAGAAGACCGAGGCTCCGAAGGGTAGACTAGGGGCTGCTTATCCTAGGATGGTCATTTCCGATTCGGGGGAGAAATCCCTCGAACTCCTGACTATGTATGATTATCTGCTCGCCCCGGCGGGATCTTATAATGATAAGGGTTATGGCGTTGGCTACGTTTTGACTGTTTCTAACGATTACGTAACTAGCGACAACCGACTTAATCCGGATCTCGATTCCAATACAAATAACGATTCTAAAATCATACATAATCTCGACGACAATGATGAAGAAGATGTTCACAAAGGAGGCTACGAAAGATCGACAAGCAACGAGTCCATTTGTGAGTTTCGAGGGGCTTCGATCATGATAAAATTAGAACCGTCAGACACCGAAGCGACTTCAGAAGAGCTAGTTGCTCCGATTCAAAAGGAAACACCAAATTCAGAAGAAATAATTGAAGTAAATTTAAGAAGTGGAAAAGTTCTACCCCCGAGAATGGGTCCAAAGGATAAAGGAAAGCAGGTGGTTGCTCAGGAAGAGCCAACCCCATCAGAGGAACTGCCCATTCGGGAAGAAACCGAGGAACAAGGTAATAAAGTAGACTACAACGTGCTAGCCCATCTTAGGAAATTACCAGCCAAACTAAGTATATACGATGCTCTGATCCTGTCAAAGGAGATGAGGGAGGCTCTGATCAAGGCTTTACTTGATCCAGAGATTTGTTTAGCCCAAATGGCCGGTAATTCCTTCGACGAGGTTTGCTCGTTAAGAGAACAACGAGGTGTTACCTTCACGGACAATGATCTATTACTGGGAATAGCTGATCACAACTAACCGTTATACATTTCAGTCACTATTGGAAAGTTTACACTCTCCAGAGTGTTGGTTGATCCGGGAGCATCAATCAACATAATGAATCTTCGGACGCTAGCATATTTGGAAATTGATGCTCGTGAGCTTGAAGCAGATAAGATGCTATTAAGAGGCTTCAATCAAAAAGGAGAAAGAGCTCTTGGATCGATAACACTACTAATGAAGACCCGTGATTTATCAAAGACGACCGCAAAGTTCCACATAATTGATTCTGAGACATCGTTCAACACTCTACTGGGTCGGCCTTGGATCCATGAAAACTGGATGGTACCGTCGTCTCTGCACCAGTGCATAAAGTATTACGAAGGAGGGGAACAATGTATCAAAGGTGACTTGCAACCATTCTCCGTACACGAGATTGGAATTCATGAAGATGCGGCCTACTACGCACCCCCGAAGAAAACAATCTTTTCCAAAAATACCATACCAAATGAAGCAAAAGAAATTCAAGACGATGAAGAACCTGAAGTTCTAGTCCAACAATTAATCACCACTCCTTTACAGCGAGATGGTGAAGATTTCTCCAGAACTCGCACCCGAGGTCGAGGCCGGGGACGAGGACGTGGAAGAAACGTTGGAACAGTTGGACAGAAGAAACTGGTCATCGATGTTGTTTGGGAGAATAGTTCCGAAGAAGAAGAAGAAATTAAGAAAGAAGCAGCGATAATAAATCAGAAGAAACCACAGTTCAAGATCTCTCTCGAAGATGAAAAGAATGAAGAATATAAATCAATGTACGAGAAGATTAACCATTATGTACATACTATGACCCTGACCCCGATCCATTCTAATAAGATCTAGGGTATGGTGGTCAAGGAAGTGCATGGTGGTGGTACTAAGCCGATCAAGTTTTACCGTGGTGCTTCTTCTTCCAATACTGAAAACGATGTACAATTTGAAGATGTTACTTCTTCCGAATTAATGGAATTACCTTTTGAGTGGTATTCTCCCTATGTTCAAAATTTAATTCAATGTGGTGTTTTACCTCGACAATGGACAAAAGGCCCATCACAACACTTTGAAAAATTATGGAATAATACCGGTCTGCCTTCCAATTCAAAACATGGTCTCGAATTCGGCACAGTAGGATCAGTGGACGATACAGGATTTTGCTTGGTTGTCACTTGCAAACCTAATGAAGACTGCTTGGAAGCCTCAGAGGATCTTGAATATCTACCAATCAGTGACGCTCCACCAGAATTCGAAGAAGAAATCAAATCTACTATAAACGAGTTAACGGAAGTTAACTTAGGTACTAGCAAAGAACCTAGGCCTACCTTTGTTAGCTCCTTACTCAATAAAGAAGACTCCGAAAACATAATCAAGCTATTAATGGAATTCAAGGACTGTTTTACTTGGAGTTACGATGGAATGCCAGGATTAGTTCTAGAAGTCGCAGTTCACATGTTAGGAGTAGATCTTACTTCCGTTCCAGTCAGACATGCCCCCAGAAGAATGCGTCTAGAAATTGAGCAATAAGTAATAGCCGAAGTTAAGAAGCTAATAGACGCTAAATTTGTCCGTGAAGAATAATACCCTACTTGGTTAGCCAACGTGGTACCAGCCAGGAAGAAGAATGGTCAGATCAAAATCTGCGTAGATTTCATAGATTTAAACAAAGCATGTACAAAGGATGAATTTCCACTACCAATCCCAGAACTGATGATCGACATTGCTTCGATGCATGAAATCTTCTCTTTCATGGATGGATCATCAGGATACAACCAGATAAAGATGGCACTAGAAGACGAAAAGCTCACGACATTCAGAACGCCGATCAGAGTGTATTGCTACACAGTAATGTCATTCGGACTAAAGAACGCAGGAGCAACATACCAAAGAGCGATGACGAAGATTTTTGATGATCTCATTCACAACCAAGTCGAGTGCTACGTGGATGATGCTGTCATCAAAAGCAAACTGAAAGAAGATCATCTGTATGATTTGAGAATTGTTTTCGAGCGACTAAGACAATTTAACCTTATGATGAAGCCCTTAAAATGCGCCTTCGGCGTTACCTCCGGGAAATTCTTAGGATTTGTTGTCTGACATCGCGGGATTGAAATCGATCCGGAAAAGATTAAAGCTATTTTAGAAATGCCTTCTCCCAAAGCTTTGAAACAACTACGATCCTTTCAAGGGAAGTTGGCATATCTTCGACGCTTTATCTCAAACTTGTCAGGTAGGTGTCAGCCCTTCTCGGCATTAGTTAAAAAGGACGCCAAATTCATTTGGGATGAGAAATGACAGCGGGCTTTCAAGGACGTTAAGCAATATTTAATGACACCTCCCTGTCTTAGCAGCCCAGGCCTCAGGTAGACCGTTGATACTTTATACCACGGCTCTAGATGACTCCCTTGGAGCCCTACTAGCCTAGGTCAATGATGAGGGAAAAGAAAATGCTCTCTACTACTTAAGCTGTCGTCTGATCCCGACAGAAGTAAAGTATCCTCCGATTGAGAAACATTGTTTGGCCCTGATCTTCACTACTCAAAAGCTCAGGCATTACATGCTTTCTCATAAGTCAACCTTATTTCGAGAGTTAATCCGTTGCAATACTTGATGACCCGACCGAAGCTTTCTGGCAGACGTGCCAGGTGGTCGATGATACTATTGCAATTTAACATAACTTTCATTCCTCTTCGCACCGTAAAGGGACAAGTCCTAGCAGACTTCCTCGCAACACACCCTTTACCGGTAGATTTGCCTCTCGACGATGATTTGCCTGATGAGCAGTTAATGAGCCTAGAAGACCCGATGATCGACGTTGGGAACTGTACTTCGATGGAGCGTCCTCAGCACAGAAGAACAAAGAATTGCAAACGATAGTGCCCGGTAAGGTAGGAATCAGACTAATCTTTATAACGCCGGAGCGGGGGATGTTAAAATACTCCTACCACTTAACGGAACCGTGTACAAACAACGAGGCAGAATACGAAGCCCTCATAACAGGACTGGAATTAACCATTCAGATGGGAATAACGGACATCAACATCTACGGAGATTCTAAGTTGATCATTCAACAGGTCGCCGGACAGTACAAAATTTTAAAGCCAAGACTCGAGCAGTACTTTCAGTACTCCATGAAATTGTTGGAACAAATCCCAAATGTAACAATCTATAGGATTCCCAGAAAAGAAAATGCTCTCGCCGATGCACTAGCCCTCCTCGCAAAGGAATTTACCTGTTTGCAGGATGAGTCAGTTGAAGTGTCAGTTCAAGGACGACAGGTCCTATCACAGCTCGACATGGATACAATACACAAATCAACAGAAAGAAAAGCAGAAGAAACAATTGCAGTAGTGACGTGAAAATACGAAGATCGGCGGCAGCCACTAATCGTACTACTTGCAAACAGGAAACTTACCAGACGATAAGTCATTAGCCCATCAAATCAAGAAAATAACTCTGTCTTACACATTAATAAACAATACATTATACAGAAGGTCTTTTGATCAGATGTGGCTAAGATGCCTGAGCGGGTCCGAGGCTCGTGAAATCGTTAAAGAAGTACATTCAAGACTTTGTGGTGCTCATCAGTCGGGTCCGAAAATGAAAATGAAGATTAAAAGACTTGGGTACTACTGGCCCTCAATGATGACCGACTGTATGAAGGTCGCCAAAAGTTGTCACCAGTGCCAAGTGCACGGAGTGGTTCTACACCAACCTCCAAATGTGCTACATTCGACAATCGTGTCGTGGCCATTCGAGTGTTGGGGCACAAATATAGTGGGTCCGATAGAACCGCCTTCTTCAAGAGGACATCGCTTCATTCTTGCAGCTACAGATTACTTTTCTAAATGGGCAGAAGCTATACCACTCAGAGAAGTGAAGGCAAACCATGTGCTAGTTTTTCAAGAACCAAGTCATCTATCGTTTTGAGGTACCGCGCAGAATCATTTCAGATAATGGGTCTGCATTCAAAAGTACAAAGATCAACAATTTTTTCAGAAGACACGGGGTCGATTGGTGATACTCAACGATCTACTACCCAAGAGCAAACAGCTTGGCCGAGGCTTTTAAGAAAACTCTCGTTCAAATTTTAAAGAAAACTTTGGATGAAAACAAGAGAAATTGGCACGAGAAGTTGTTAGAAGCCTTATGGGCCTACAGGACGACTTTTAGGACTCCTACTCTGTCTACGCCTTATGCTTTAGTGTAAGGGTCCGAGGCCATCTTGCCCCTGGAAGTTCAGCTTCCGTCACTCCGAATTGCAGTTGCAGAAAAAATCACTACAAAAGAAAATGCCAGACTACGACTGGATGAATTGGAAAGCTTGGAAGGGAAAAGACTTTCCACATAGCTGAATTTGGAACTGTATCAAGCCAAGATGATCCAGGCCCATGATAAACTGGTCTGTCCCAGGACATTCAAAGTCGGTGACTTAGTTCTTGTTCTTAGAAGACCTATTCTTGCACATCGCAAGATAGGTGGTAAATTTGAACCAACATAGGAAGGTTCGTTCATGGTTGAGACAGTATATTCAGGAGGTTCCTACCAGCTTGTGAATTGCTGTGGAGAACGACCCATGCTTCCAATCAATGGACGGTATTTAAAGAAGTATTACGCAACCTGATGTTTCGAAGGGTGGCCTCTAAAATAGAATCTTATCCCTAGAAACACGGGTGAAGTAATCACTTTGTGACTGGGTCCGAACCCAAAACAAAATAAAATGGATGATATAAAAAAAACAAAAAAAATCTCATCAACAAAATGTTAAAAAGAAAACATGGGAAATCATAATAATAAAATGCCAATCTTTCCTCTTAAATCCGTTCATTCCTGATATTTCCTCATCTCTTCCTACTTCCTTTAAATTTAAAAAAAAGTGAATAAGAATTTTTAAGTGTTTTTCTTATTGTTCTTGTTCTTAGTACAACCCCTGATCCTTTCCTTGTTTTTTCGCAGGGAAATGTCGAACGAGTGGTTGGTTCTAAACTTTAGAAATGGCATGAGTCTAGCACTCGATGAAAAGAGGGTGAGGGATGGAGCAAATGATAGAGATTGACTCGGACTTCACACCAGCCGGCTTACAATACGAAGAAAATGATTGGATCCCAGCTGATCGAGAAGAACTTCACGACCGGACAACGATGAAAATGGGTGGCCCGAGCCACCAATCCAAAGAACAAGAAAAGAAAAGCAAACGCCACACATGCAACCGGAGAAGATAGGAAAATTCGACTCCGTGGTTGCCACAACAGAGGGTTGGCTTGTCGCCGCCGCACTGCCGAAATTCAAGGGGTAAGGAGAGCTACTCTCACTGCTACCCATCGAAGAAATAAGAATTGTCGCATTCGCAAAATGTTGACCAAGTTAGCAGAAGATCAATATGAACAGACAGTGGATACTGTTAGTGCAAATACTCCTTCGTCTGGAACCAGAAAAAAGAAAGTCAATTCCAAGAAGGTCGGAACAGATAAAAGAAATACCAAGAAAAGTAGAAATAGAGTCGGTACCTCGACTCCGAGCATATGTACCGGATCCGAAGAGTCTTGTTGCGAAAGAAACCCCGAAGGATGTCCCTACGAAGACTATCCCTGAGGAGCCATGACATGTAGAAGAATGAACTGGGGTTGAGCCATACATCCCTCAGTATGTTTCTAGACACCGAGGACTTTAGATAATTCTGGAATACGACCTGGAGAAAATGCAACTAGTTGAGAAGAAAACCTTTGAGTACTTTGAAAGAATTGGAAACAAGAGGGTCAACATCTTGGAAGGCCTCGAGCTACATACAGATGTTTTCTCAGATTATGAGCAACAACAAATTATGGACTACATCCTGGAATTGCAGAAAATGGGTCGAGCTGGCTGCTTGAGAGAAAAGACATATTCAGAACCCCGAAGATGGATGCCAGGGAAGGGAAGAGTTACAATCCAATGCGGATGTTGTTACAACTTTGCCATAGACAGAAAAGGGAATCCACCAGGGATACTCCGTCGCAGTGAGGTGGATCCAATGACAAGTGTCATCAAGAGAATGGTGAAAAGGATGATAACATGGAGGGTACTGCCTGCAGATTGCATACCCAACAGCTGCATTATCAACATCTACAAGGAAGGAGACTGCATACCGCCCCATATGCACCATCATGACTTTGTTGAGACCATTCCGCACGATGTCATTACTCAGCCAGTGCAACATCATGTTCGGATCTGACCTTCGGATTGCAGGCCCCGGTGAGTTCTGAGGGCTGGTGGAGATACCACTACCGGTAGGTTCCGTCCTGGTGTTAAAAGGAAACGGAGTAGACGTTGTGAAGCATTGCATTCCAGGAGTGCCTGTGGAGTGGATCTCAGTTACTTTTAGAAGAATGGACGATAGAAAAATGCCTTACCACTTTCAACTAGATCCAGAATTGGAGAGTCTCCGGCCCTACGAGCTGTGAGTTACATGGGAAATAGTACACCTCCAATGCACATCCATGCGGCATTCCTGCCAAGGGTGGCTTGGAAGGTGATGTTATTACCCATGTTTCTTACTATTCAGACATGGATTTTTGACAAATGCTTTTGGATGGATCAACAAGAATCTTACATAATCTGTTTTGGATTTACATGGACTGTATGAGACCTAAAATTTCTGAGGAAAATGTCATCATGACTAGATCAAGTTGTATGATGTACTTTCAGCAAATTGGAATGAAAACTACTACGTCATATTTTGCCTTCACCTCTTTTTGTGCAAATTGACTGGGAAACGCCATTAAAGTTAAATGGACTTTGAACGAAGCATAGAAAAGAAAAGAAAATAAATGAGAATTTTTCCTAAAAATCTGAATATTAAAATGAACTTCAAATTCACATGAACACTAAATAAACAACAAAAATAAAAAAATGGGATCGTTAAAGGAATAACAAAATGAATCTAAATCTCAAATTGAATTTCGATCTGAATCTTTTGATTCGAACCTTTCAATTCTTATCTCAATTGAAATCTGTTTGAAACTCTTTTGAAATTCAAATATTCTCTTCGACTTATCGTTAAGTCTAGTTTTTTTAGCTTGGTACCCTTACCAGCTCCTTTCAATTCTCTTTCTTCTGTGTCTTAGAGGATGGACTAGTTCTATTGACATGGAGCCACGAACTTTGTTTTATTTGGTTCTGATGGCATGAGACTGGATCCCTCTTCATACAGATAAATTTCTGAGACTGGTACCTAAATTCAAGTTCTCTTCCTTCGAGGTCGGTACCTAAATTCTGACTCTCATTCGAGATCGATACTTAAATTTCAATTCTCTTTCAAATTAATACCTAAATTTCAATTCTAAATTTCCGAGACTGGAACCTAAATTCCAGTTCTCTTCCTTCGAGGTCGGTACCTAAATTCCGACTCTCATTCGAGATCGATACTTAAATTTCAATTCTCTTTCGAATTGATACCTAAATTTCAATTCTAAATTTCGGAGACTGATACCTAAATTCCAGTTCTCTTCCTTCGAGGTCGGTACCTATATTCTGACTCTCATTTAAGATCGATACCTAAATATCAATTCTCTTTCGAGGTTGATACCTAAATTTCAATCCTCTTAATTCCGAGGCTGGTACCTAAATTTCAGTTCTCTTCCTTCGAGGTCGGTACCTAAATTCTGACTCTCATTCGAGATCGATACCTAAATTTCAATTCTAAATTTCTGAGACTGGTACCTAAATTCCAGTTCTTTTCCTTCGAGGTAGGTACCTAAATTCTAACTCTCATTCGAGATCGATACTTAAATTTCGATTCTCTTTCGAATTGATACCTAAATTTCAATTCTATTTTTCGAGACTGGTACCTAAATTCCAGTTCTCTTCCTTCGAGGTCGGTACCTAAATTCCGACTCTCATTCGAAATCGATACCTAAATTTCAATTCTCTTTCGAATTGATACCTAAATTTCAATTCTAAATTCCGAGACTGGTACCTAAATTCCAGTTCTCTTCCTTCGAGGTCGGTACCTAAATTCCGACTCTCATTCAAGATCGATACCTAAATTTCGATTCTCTTTTGAATTGATACCTAAATTTCAATTCTAAATTTCGAGACTGGTACCTAAATTCCAGTTCTCTTCCTTCGAGGTCGGTACCTAAATTCCGACTCTCATTCGAGATCGATACCGAAATTTTGATTCTCTTTCGAATTGATACCTAAATTTCAATTCTAAATTCCAAGACTGGTACCTAAATTCCAGTTATCTTCCTTCGAGGTCGGTACCTAAATTCCGACTCTTATCCTAGATCAATACTTAAATTTCGATTCTCTTTCAGGGTTGATACTTAAATTTCAAATCTCACACTCTTGAGATCAGTACCTAAATTCTGATTCTCTTCCTTCGAGGACGGTACCTAAATTCTGACTCTCATTTCGAGATCAGTACCAAAATTCTGATTCTCATCCTTTTCAATCGATACTTAAACCCTAATTCTCACTCCGAGGCTGGTACCTAAATTCCATTTCTCTTCGCAATCCAGAGGTTGAAATCTAGGTTTCAATTCTCATTTCAAATTAAAAATTTCCTTAAATCAATTTTAGATTAAACTTCAATCGAAATTGAAACTCAGAAAAAATAGAAATCCAAACTCACACATTGAAACATGAAATTTAAAAGTAAACTGAAATCTAAATCGAATTCCCCAGATCTTGTGATTTGAAGTTCACCTCCTTTTTCATTCCCCAGTGAGAGTTTAGGAATCTCGGAGATATACCTGATACTCCCCAGCGGAAATTCTTCTACTTCGTCCTGAGTTTGTCACTTGGACATCTGTGTTGGTTTTGTTGATCTATTCGGTCAACGCCAATACGCGCGGTGTGCTTGTTTAGCACACCACACCTATTGGGGGTCAATTTGTTGACCTCATTTTTGATGAGGTCTTTTTCTCCTCTCTTTAGTGCTTAGGATCTAGTCTTAGGCTTTTCCTTTGACTAATCTTAGAGGACTAGAAGTGGAACCCACCCTTTAGAAGTTCAAACACCTCTTGACTCCTCGCAAACCCCACAAGCTCGATCGTAGACCCCTAATCACCTGGAGGGTCGAAATCAAATGCGGAGGTTTAAAGGATGAGTTCCCTATGGGACTTCATGGCCTTAGGACTACCTCGGGTGGACCGGTCCGGTGAGGGTTGACTTGCACAAACATTACACTTTCACATACATTCCAATCCTAAAACCATTCACACCCAACTTGACTTCCTGACTCATGTAGGTAATTCACATGGATGGTCCTTAACCCCTATGCCCCTGGCTAAGAGGGTTAGGAACAACATAGTGAATGCCTCAAATGAGTCCTCTCATGGCTCATATGAGCTTAATATGGCTTCATGGCTTAACCAAAGTGATTCCATCCTACTCAAATTTGATCAATTTTCATTTTCCCAAAATTTCAATTTTTGACCCCCGGGGCCCTACACCCATTAAACCTACCAAATGCCCTTGGAACTACCCAAAATTTGCAAAATCACCTAAATTTCCCAAAATTCCTCAAAATTAATCCTAAACACTTCTCACCACTCAAATTGATCATCCATAGCCAAAAATACCAAAAATTCCAAAAGTACCCCCAATACCCTCCAAATACCCAAAATGTCCTTCTTAGCCCAAAATTCCAAAAATTCCCAGAAAATTCTAAAAAATCCCAAATATTCCCAATTTCATTTTGTTAAACTACACCATGGGCTAATTTTGCCAATTTACCCCACTTTTACCAAAACCCCCAATTTGACCCATTTTTAACCCACGTGAACCCAATGTCAAACCAAACGACTTCAATTGACCTCAATTTTGGTCCAATTCAATTCTAAACTTCAATTCAACATCCCCAATATCAATTTAGACCAAATATAATTCCAATTTGATTGACATTTGAGCCCAATTTCAATTTGAAGCCTAAGGCCCAATTTTAGCTCATGACCTAGACCTAGCTCAAACCCATCCAATTCAACTCCAATTGGCCCCAAATCTTTTCTAAAGCCTTCCTAACACCCCCATAAACAAAACACTAACCTGATTTGCCCAAAATTTGAACCTAAACTCCACCCAAACCTAACCCAAAACCAAAATCCCTTAAATTGACCTAAGCCCAAACCTAACCCAAATGGACCCAAATCCCAAAATCAAAGCCTAACCAAAGTTGAAAACTCTTTGTGACATTCCCATAAACATTTCTCAACATTAATTTTGCATCAAATCCAACTTTAGCCCAACCTTAACCCAAGTTAGCCCAATTTGGCCCACTTTGGCCCCTTTAACTAAAAAGCCCAAATTAAACCCAATTCAATTCAAAATCTCTTCACACTTGTTCCAAACCACTCATGACACATACCTAAACCAATTTCAAAATTTATTTGGCATGATCCTTCACAAAATTTCCATCCACCAATTTATTTTCAAACCTAAAGGCCCACTTTCTTAAACCATTCTAAAAACCCACTTCCACCAAATCTAAAAACCCAAAATTCATCCAAAGCCCACATGACATTTCTATACACCATCCATTCAATTAAAATCATCCCTAAGTCCTAAACCAATGATCAAATAATTCCAAATAAAGCTTCATCCAAATTTCCACCAAAAATGACAAAATTTATAAAATCCCCTTTTATGAAATTGACCAAACTTTTTCCAAGCCAAATGTGAGCCATTGAGCCATGTACAAGCCACATGGAAGCCATGGAAGCCACTTTCCACCTCACCAAGCCATTAATGGCAAAAAGAGGGGACCCTTTCCTAATCTTTCATTAAGCATTTTTAACCATACTCATGTCACACTCTAAACCATGCCTAGCCACCTCACCATGGATGGAGACTTCACCACCCCTTCCAAGCTGACCTAAATGATTCCCTCAGCTCAAAATCAGGTCTTGGGGAGGTGCACCAAGCCTATTTCCATGGATTGACCAAACCAAGCCAAAAATACACTCTCCCCCATTCCATTTTAATCAAGCTTTTTACACATGTCAAACTCCAATTGATTTCACCAAATTCAACCCCCGACCCCACCGAGTCGATGGTGACCCATGTCCGGCCGGCCAACCACCACAAGTCGCCGGAAAACACCATGGCCGAGAGCTCCATGTGAGCCAAAAATTCAATTCTCCTCGTCGAGCCGTCCCAACCCTAATGGACACCAGAGCTCTTCTTCTTCTCCCCTGAGCAGCTGATCCCAGCCTCCAATTGCCCCTGGGAAGCCCTCCAGACATGTTTATTTAAACCCATCACCCTCTCGGCCAAAAGAAGAGATGAACCGAACCTTAAGGAAACTCTGCCAAAATTGCTCCAGGACCTTCTCCTAACCCAGAGCAGTTGATCCCTAGTGTTCCTTTGCCCTAATCCCCATTAACAGAGCTCAATTTCTAAGTTGAAAATGTACCCAAAAAATAGGACACTTCACCACAGTGAGCCAATCTCCAAATTGATTGGTCCTACACCTTCACCAGACCAAGAGGAGAAGTTCCCGCAGAAAGCCCCCCGACCGAGCCAGCCATTGCTTCCAGCCTCCAAGCTTTGTGATCGGCCTTGGTCACTTTCATACTTAGACAATTCCCCAGAGCCAGAGACTTCATCTGGAGCTTTCCTGGACTCAATCGAAGGTGACACAACTCTCAGATCGAAGCTTCACTTCTCTGAGTAAAGGTATGAACTCACTCTTCCTCCCGAGATTCCAGTGATTCTCCATTTTGTTCAGGTTAATTTCATAGCCTATAAACCATATGGATGTGTTTGTCTCTTCAAGACAAATCCATAGAGCATAAGAACACAAAAATCCATTGAGAATCAAGTGAGATCTTAGGGTTTTAGTGTGGACGGTCACTGGTGCACACTAGTCATAGACGATGACCGAGAGCCGTTGGATCGCGTGTGTATCAAGCGGACGGTTCAGATTGCGCCGGACCAGGGAAAGTTATGTGAACCGTGGGCCCCCGGAGCGCTGAGTCGGATGGCGGCATCAAATGGAAATGCGCCGCGTGGGCTTTCGGAGCTGCCGATGTTGCGCTGGCGCCGAGTCGGATAAGTAGATAAATAGGGTATTTTTGAATTATTTAAATGCCTGAAACTTTAAAAATTCATATCTTTGCATAGAAAAATCACAACAATAAAATAAAAATATCCTCTTGCTCAGGGAACAGAGGCGAATAATGTGGAAAAGAAATCAAGTTAATTGGATAAGTATTTTATTTTTAATAATTTATTTACTATTTTCAGTATTTTGATTCTTCATTTGCATAGACAATTCACCATGGCATGAGACCGTAGGACTTTTGAAGCCTCTGATCTTGGAAACATTCCATGAAGTTTTCAAGGTCAGAGGCCATCTCTGTGAAAAGTTATTGAATTTTCAATTTCATGTCATTGTTTTAGGTATTTTAATTTTAATAATTAGCATGTTGTGAAATAAATTCTAGGAAAATTTAGTGATGTTCCTTAGGACCAGAGGACCCTATGAAAAATATATTTTGAGTTAATTCATTCATAATAACCTTAATTGGCCTAAACCCCTAAAATTGAATTTGAATTAATTAAGGTTAACCACACATCAGATTGACTTGAAAATAATTCTCCACTGATCTTTAGGATCAGAGAGACCTTATATAAAAATTTGAAATCAATTGGACTTGATTAACCCTATCAAATGGATTGATTAAGCCTCATAAGCAAAATGGAACTTTAAAAATTCATAACTCCAAAAATACTTTTTAAAAATTCACAAAAATGATTTTGGAGCTTCTCTGATATTAGAGGAGTTCAGGAAAATTAAAAATTAGAATTTTCTAAAAAAGTTGATTTTTCACAATATTTTAATATTTTAATAATTAAAAAATAATAAAAATCATAAAAATATTAAAAATCATAAAAATGTCACATTTTGATTCCTAATCACTTAGGAACAAACTAAATATTTTTCCTAAGTCCCTAGGGTAAGATATTGAATTTTAAAGGCTTAATGTAATTTTTAATATTAAAAAATGAGTTTTTAACCTTTTTCACTAAAATAATTCTAATAAATCAAAGAAAAATCAAAAAATTATAAAATTTGTTCCTCTGAACTCATTGAGTCAGAGAGATTTAAGAAAAATATAAAATCTATTTTTCAACTTTAATTTTATTTTATAATTAATTAATACTCTAAAACTTAAAATAATTATTATAAATAAAATATAACTCAAAAATCACCAAAATTGGTCCAAGTGGTCCTCTAGTCATTTGAAACATCCCATAATATTCTTACAGACAGCAACCTTTCCTTGGTCATGTTGTTGAATTTTCTTTGAAAACCCTTATTTTCTACTAAAAATAATTATATAAATAAATTAAATTTAGAAAAATTACATTTTCTATTCTAATGTCTTAATTGACATGTGAGTGAGGTGACATAAAAATTTCAAATTCATTTGAGCTCAATTTAGTGAGTTATGAAATAAATAAGCTTAAAAGGGCATAAAGGTAATTAAAAATTTTAACCCTTAATTAAAACTTTAGGTTTAATCAAAATGGGGAGGTAAAATATTTGATCTTAATTTTCTCTTGGATGATTGAAACTTAAGAAAATTAAGGGGTTGAAAACCATTGAACATTTTGAAAATATCAAAAATGAAACTTTAATTAATTAAATAATTTAAATTTTGGAAAGAATATATTTAAATTTGGATCATTAAAATAGGGATATTATTAAGAGGACATTTATTCTTTAATTTAAAAATCCCTAAATAAGTCACTTTAACAATATTTAATTCTTAATTAAAAATTAAAATAATAATCCAAATTAATAATTAAAATTAATAATTAAAACTAAAATTAAAATGAAATTAAATTTTAATATTAAATTAAAATTTAAATTAAATTAAATTAAAATCAAAATTAAATTAAATTAAATCAAAATTAAATAAAATTAAATCAAAATTAAATTAAATTAAATTAAATTAAATTGAAATTAAAATTAAATTAAATTAAAATTAAATTAAATTAAAATTAAATTGAATTAAAAATTAAATTAATTTAAATTAAATTAAAATTAAAAATTAAATTAATATTAAATTAAAATTAAATTAAACTAAAATTCAATTAAAATGAAATTGAATTAAAATCATTTAACAACAAACCTAAATGAAATCATTAAAAATTAAATCTAAAATAATTTGAACACTATTCCAAACTTAAAATTATTAATTAAAACCTCATTATTGAATTAGAACACTTTAAACTATTAGTTCAAACTTTTAATTAATTATGATTAAATTCTCGATAAACCAATTTGCCCTTAAAGGCTTTAATTATTATAACTCTTAGATAGAGTATTAAGTGAGATGTCACTTCATTCATCTAAGTTCACTGAGCAAGAAACAAAGTTTAACTAAACTCCTCGATGATTAATTCAATCGTGCAACTAAATTTACTTGGACTCAAAATAATCCTGTAAATATTGAAAAGATGTTTAGGACTCGTCCTAAGCACTTCCTCAATATGACTGGATGTTTTAGAAGAACAATGGAATTTAATTATTCTTTGATGAAGAAAATCATCCTTAAACCAAACCAAGAACCCAGATGTCATAAGAGATGACTAGTTATAGGATTAGGAATTTGGTAGATAACTAAAACCATTCCCTTAGCTTTACTTAGGTATTTGTTGAAATATATAAATGCCTTAACATGTGTTTTAAGTGCAGCTTGGGATGACGAGAAGACCCTCCAGGTACGCTTTTATTTTATTGCAATTTACTTTATTGCAATTTACTTACATGCACTGTACTTTACTTTTCTTGCATGTTAAACAAGACTGTTGCATGAAAACCAAAAACTTTAGGATAGTCCCTGAACTGAAACTAAAACTAAATTAAAATTCATTGCAAGATAAAATTCACCGCCATAACATTTTAAAATATAAAACAACTCAAAATTTAATCATAAACAGAACAACAAAACTACACCTACAACTATATTAAAACATCTCGTTGAATGATCGGGAATACCTCGGATGATGTAACCCACGTGTTGCTAACGGGATTTCCTACGGTCTAAATGAAAGTGCGGAACTCATTCAGTTGAGTTTAGCAAATTCATCTGGACTAAGTGAATTCGATGAAAATAACGGTGCCGGGATGACGGAACCGTGGGATCTTAATTGATTTTGTTTAATCAACTTTAAGATTTGTTTTAATTAAAACACTAAAAAAACACTTGGATTTTAAGATTTTCTCTAAACCAAAACACTTCTCTCATCTCCTGATTTATGACTTCTAAAACTAAACCTCTGCAACAACAAGGAGCTCAGAGCATGGTGGGCGGCTCGCCATCGTCATCAAGCAAAACTCAGATCTACTTCAGCAAAACTTTCTTAGAATTAAATAACCAAGCCATATGACTTCGAGGTAGTTTGCCTAGTGCAACATAAATCCTCAACTCTTTGTTAGGCATTTGCATAATCATATTATGTAAATTAAACCCTAATCGGTCTTAGGATTCCGTGGTAGTTGTTTAGTAAGGCATAAACCCTCACATCTTCGAGGCTGTTTGTGTGATTTTATCATAAAAATATAAGTCCTAATTAATTAAAAATTGGCAGGATTGCAACATTAAATAAACTCCCAAATTGAGGCCAAACTATAGGATAGTTTGGGAAGTTGCCAAGTTTCTTCTTGGATCCTCAGCTTCTCCTACTTTTCTTCCTTTAAACTCCTGAAATTAACTGTTCCAAATTTGATCCATTTCCTATTGAAATTCAAAAATTCAATCATTTGAAAACCATAAAATTTGAAATTCTTGAGAGCAAAACCACTGATCCTTATCGAGAGTTTTCTTAAATGATTCCTGTCATTTTAAGATGTAATTAACTATAGGGGCTTGCCCTTATAGGAAACTTTAAGAACCCAGGTAATATAAACCCTGCTTAATTTCTTTATATTAAGCAGAGGAACTTGTCAGCTTATAAAATTGGTTCGCAGACCAAACGGATGTCACAAATCATCTAGGTTATTTAATCGAGCCCCATCATCAAGCAGTGTGTCTATTTTTCGGGATAGATATATGGTTTGTGGTGTGGTGCTCGTTTATATAAACTATTTGGGATGTGAGATCGGTTTGATTTCATATCTTAAAATTTTCAAACTTAAAATTATTTTAAAAATCAAATGCTATTTTTCAAACCGTATATATATATATATATATATATATATATATATATATATATATATATATATTAAATTTAAAATTTAAAATTCGTCGACAACTTCTGTTGGCGACCTCTTTTTTAAAATACAACACACAACCTAAAAATATGCCGACAGGCCGCCGACAGTGTAGCTTGAGGCTACCGACGGCGGGATCAACGGTTCATTCACAAATTACATCAAATGTGATTGATTTTCAAAGGGATGCTTGGAAAACCCTTGTAGCCTCTTCAACAACTTTAAAAAGAACAATTCTAGGCCGAAAAAGTGTCCTATTTGGGTCCTCTAAAAGTCACTAAGAGTTCTTAACAAGTCCTTTTGGGGTCTGATAAGAGCCATTTAGTGTCAAATAGAGAGTCCACTAGTGTCCATTGTTGTTATTTAGTGAGTGTTAAAAGTGAGTTCAGATAGAGATATTGGTGAGGAATTCTTCGAAGGATTGTAAGAGTGGAAGGGAAGTGAGAGATCTCTTCTGCATTGCTGTTTCGAAGGAGAACTCCGCGTATTGTAAAGAAAGGAAGAGATTCAGAGGAACTTCGAGGAATTTGCTTTGGGAGGAATTTAAGATAAGTTGTGTTTATTTACTTTAGTTTGTAGAACTTACTTTTATATATAAAATCCAAGTTTTATTATATCCTCTCCATGAAATCTGAGTAGTTTTTCAGTCTTTCTCTTAGTTTTGATATTTTTGTGAAATGATAAATTGAATTAGTGTGCCATAAAAATTTAAAGTTGTGATAATCTTTTACTTAATTGTTAATTTACTTTCAATCTGGCTAATTGAATAGTTAACATATGTTGAGTTTAACAACTATAGTAAAGATTACATCCGAGATTCAGGGAGATCAAAATCCTTGGAATAAGGCTGCAAATAAATAGGGAAATAATATTTATCGGGCGTAGAATTGGAGATTTTAGAGTGACAGGCTAAAATCCTCTATTCAGTCCTATCGTTTGGGTGCTGAAGTGTGGATGTTAGCCCTCAGGCGAGGGGAACGTGGGAGCTCCGAAGTGAGAGCCGGTATCCTTCTAGCCTAGCCGCAGATTCAATAACCAAGCATAGGATTAGTCAATGTTCTTTATGCCTGGACCAAAGAGTAAAGAATATGTATGCTCCTATTTGACACGATACCATTTTAAACTAATTCTAATTATCTATTCACTTAAATATCTTAATGAAGGAGAAAGATTCTTGCTTATATATTTGAACTTCACTTTAATAGAATTAGTTATCTTTTAGTAGAACTAGTTTAATTTAAACTTTATATTATTGTCGATTGCGTATTAGTGACAGATAGGTAATTTTTACTTAGTTGTAATTCTGAATTGATTTCTATAATCCTAGTCTGTAGCCTCTAAAATATTCCCTGTGGGGTCAATATCCAGGACTCCACTAGAGCCCTATATTACTTGAGAGATACATATACTTGCTTTAAAGGTAACTCCGCGATTAAAGAAAATATTATATACTTGTTACAAAAATTTAAATTACGCTAAGTGTACGCTCGGACTGTGCTTCGCACCCACCTCAAGTCAGTACATTAGGAAGGAAAGCCTTAACATCCATTAAAGGGGCCTCACATCCAACCTAAGAGGTAACAAAAGAATCAGAAGCCTTGACATCCAATTAAGAGGGTCTTACTCCTATCCTTGAGAATTTGAATTTGAAGGAATCAGAAGCCTTAAAATCCATATCGGAGGCCTCATACCGATCCTCAATAATTTGAATTTGAAGAAATTGAAAGCCTTAACATCCATATAGGGGGCCTCACACCGATCCTCAGAAATTTAAATTTGAAGGAATCAGAAGCCTTAACATCCTTATAGGGGGCCTCACGTTGATCCTCAAAAATTTTAATTTTTCTACATTAGGAAGGTAAAACCTTAACATCCATTTAAATGAGTCTTACTCCTATCCTCAAAAATTCATGATATGTGGGAAATTTTATAGTGAGAGATGTAGAAATTTTATGAAATATTGTGGAAGTTGGAATCCTTGCACGACCTATGAATGTCATGTGTGTGGGAATAAAAATCCTTAAATTGACCCTGAAATATCATATGTGTGGGAATCAAAATCCTTGCATTGACCTCAGAATGTCATGCATGCGGGAAATTATGGATGGAATACTAGAATATGTGGAGGAAACGAAATCCTTGCACCGCCCCTGTAATAGATTGTCTGTAGGAATCGAAATCCTTGCATTGATCTCTAAATGTCATGAATGCAAGAAATTATGGGTGAAATGTGAAAATATGTGGAGTAAACAGAATCCTTGCACCGCCTCTATAATATATTATATACGGGAATAAAAAATCCTTGCATCCACCTCGCAATGTTTGTAGAAATTGCAAAATTTATGGGAGTTTATGGAATTTTTTGGAGGATCTGAAATTTATGAAAGTTTGTGGAAAGATATTTGTGGGAAGGAATCATATTGAGGAGGAATTCTAGGAGACTTGTTGGCGGTGTCATTGCCGTGTTGGAGATTTTCTGGGTGTCGATGTCGATTTGGAGCTGCCACTCTATCTATCTATAATATTGCCCTAATTTTTTATAAATCTTATTTCTTTAGATTCTGTAAAAGAATCTTTAGATAATAATAATTTTGAAGGAAATAAGGGCTAATAATATAGAAAACAGTAGAAAAAGAGATGTCGATGATAATCCCTATAAAGAAAATTCTAGAATGCCTTATCCTAGAAGTTTTCTTGTAAGGATATGTAAAGTTTTGATAACCAGAGATTTCTAGGTGTAATACCTATTCTGAGTTCTTTAAATCTCTTATAGGAGCAAACACCTATAGTTAATTACATCTTAGGCAATTAATAATTGTCTGAGAAAACTTCTGATTAATGTTAATCACTTGTTTTCTCAAAAAAAACTTTTAAGGAAAGTGTGCCCACTATCAATGCTGGATGTCATTTTGTTATGTTGTCTTATCGTCTTGTTGTTCATCATTTTTGTTATTTTTTGTTATTTTGTTTTGTTATTTTTGTTTTGTTGTTTATTTGTTTGGTGGCTATCCTAAAAGTTTTAGTTTTGTTTTATCTTGATTTTGTCATTTTAATGTTGTTTATTTTGTTTTGTTTTGTCATTGTTGTTGTTTTGATGTCGTTGTGATTTTGTTTTTTTTGTTGTCTTTCATCACGTCTTAGGAATGTCGTCCTGCAAAACAGAGTTAGCAAATCCTATAACATGCAAAGAAAATCTAAAACATAACTTATTTTCATCCTGCAAAGAAAAATATTGTCAGAAAGAAATAATGTCAATTTTATTTTTTTAAAATATTTTTATTTTGTTTAGTTATATTTTTAGATAACCCAGTCAAGATGTCGTCGTCCCAGGGTCATCAGGGGCTTTAATCTACTTAGCCTGAAATGTGTTTAAACCAGGATCGAAAGATTTCTGTTAGCAACCAGGATTGCGTCGTCCGAGAAATCTTCGTAGATTAAGAACACTGGGTTTCAAGTTGCATTCAGTGATGTTTGTTCATTAAGGTTTCATTTAAGTTTTAGTGTCTTTTTCCAATTTTAGGTTTGAAAAAATTTAGATTTTTTACGATGTCTTAAGTTTTTTATGTCATTTTATGTCAAAATCTTTAAGTTTAATGTCTTTAAAGTTTTAAAATTGATGTGTTTTTATTTTTTTAGATTTATTGTCAATTTAAAATTTTGATTAGATTTGAGAAATCATTTTAGAGAATTGATTAGATCTAGAAATTTATATTCAATTTCATTTGAATTTAAAGATTTAGATCTAATGATTTTTGAAAATTAGATTCAATGTCATAAAATAGACTTTAGAATTTTAGATTCGGTGTCTTTCGAATCTAATATTAAGTCACCTAAGTTAGATTTTAAAATGTCATTTGAATCTAGAAGAAGTGTTAAGTCTAGTATGAATTAGACTTAGATAAAGTCATTTGATAATTAGATTCAATGTCGTTTAAATTTGAATATGTTTTATTTGGTCTTGAAAGTAGTTTGAATCAAAATTTGTTTTTAGTTTGATGTGGTTTGAATTTAACATGGATTCAATTTGGATTGAACCTGAGTTAATCTTAAGTTCATGTCTATTGGATTAGATTAACTTGAGCTCATGTATGTTTGTTCTTAAGTTAATAATGTTAACTTAGATTCAATGTAAATTGAATCTAAAGTTGAGTTAACTTAAATCCATGTCTGTTTGAACTTAAGCTAGAATTATTTTGATTTAGATTCAATATAAATTTTAAAGTTAAATTAATTTAAGTTCATGTATGTTTGAGCTTAAGTTAAAAAAAAAGTTGATTTAGGTTCCATTTAAGTCAATTTTTTATTTAGTGTGATCTTAACATTAAGCTAGATTTATCAAACCTATTTTTGTCGAAATAAGTTCAATTTAGATTGAATCTTAAGTTTGATTTGGATTAAGCTTAATGTTGAGTTGGGTTTAATTTAAATCAAGCTTGATGTTTTCATAAGTTTAATTTATAATGAACTTAATGTTAAATTAAGTTTGATTTGGGTCGAACTTAATATCGAGTTAAGTTTGATTTTGATCAAACTTAATGTTTTCGTTAAAATAAGTTCAATTTAGATTTAACTTAATGTTGAATTAAGTTCGATTTGGGTCGAACTTAATGTTGAGTTGAGTTTGATTTTGATCAAACTTAATGTTTTTGTTAAAATAAGTTCAATTTTGATTGAACTTAATGTTGAATTAAGTTCAATTTTGGTCGAACTTAATGTTGAGTTGAGTTTGATTTTGATCAAACTTAATGTTTTTGTTAGAATAAGTTCAATTTAGATTGAACTTAATGTTGAATTAAGTTCGATTTGGGTCGAACTTAATGTTAAGTTGAGTTTGATTTTGATCAAACTTAATGTTTTTGTTAGAATAAGTTCAATTTAGATTGAACTTAATGTTGAATTAAGTTCGATTTGGGTCGAACTTGATTTAGATCAAACAAGTTAGATTCAAGTTAGGTTGAATCTAAACTTAAGATTGATTGAACTCAAGATTAATTAATTTAAGTTAGGTTCAAGTTAGGTTGAATCTAAACTTAAAGTTAACTTAAATTCAATATAGGTTGAACTTAAATTTGATTTAGTTTTTATTTAAGTTTGGTTCAAGTTAGGTTGAACCTGAACTTAAGGTTGACTTAAGTTCAATATGGGTTGAACTTAAGTTTGATTTAAGTTTTATTTAAGTTAGGTTCAAGTTAGGTTGAATCTAAACTTAAGGTTGACATAAGTTCAATATGGGTTGAACTTAAGTTTGATTTAGGTTTCATTTAAGTTAGGTTCAAGTTGGATTAAACATAAACTTAAGGTTGACTTAAGTTCAATATGAGTTGAACTTAAGTTTGATTTAGGTTTTATTTATGTTATGTTCAAGTTAGGTTGAACCTAAACTTAAGGTTGACTTAAGTTCAATATGGGTTGAACTTAAGTTTGATTTAGGTTTGATTTAAGTTAGGTTCAAGTTAGGTTGAACCTAAACTTAAGGTTGACTTAAGTTCAATATGGGTTGAACTTAAGTTTGATTTAAGTTAGGTTCAAGTTAGGTTAAACCTAAACTTAAGGTTGACTTAAGTTCAATATGGGTTGAACTTAAGTTTGATTTAGGTTTGATTTAAGTTAGGTTCAAGTTTGGTTGAACCTAAACTTAAGGTTGACTTAAGTTCAATATGGGTTGAACTTAAGTTTGATTTAAGTTAGGTTCAAGTTGGGTTGAACCTAAACTTAAGGTTGACTTAAGTTAAATAAGGGTTGAACTTAAGTTTGATTTAGGTTTGATTTAAGTTAGGTTTAAGTTGGGTTGAACCTAAACTTAAGGTTGACTTAAGTTTAATATGGGTTGAACTTAAGTTTGATTTAGGTTTTAATTAAGTTAGGTTCAAGTTAGATTGAACCTAACCTTAAGGTTGACTTAAGTTCAATATGAGTTGAACTTAAGTTTGATTTAGGTTTGATTTAAGTTAGGTTCAAGTTGGGTTGAACCTAAACTTAAGGTTGACTTAAGTTCAATATGGGTTGAACTTAAGTTTGATTTAGGTTTGATTTAAGTTAGGTTCAAGTTTGGTTGAACCTAAACTTAAGATTGACTTAAGTTCAATATGGGTTGAACTTAGGTTTGATTAAACTTGGGTTCAATTTGGGTTGAACCTAAGTTAAATATACTGAGTTAGGTTCAATATGGGTTGAACCTAAAGTTTGAGTTAAGTCTAGTTATAATAAACTTAATTAAGGTTTAAGTTTTATTTAAATAATACTCAAAGGATAATTAAGTTTAATTAGATTAGACTTAATTAGGATTTAAAGACCATTCAAGTCTTATTTAGGAAAACTTAAGGTTTAATTATGTTTAATTAAAATTAGACTTAGCTGAAATTTGAAGTTATTTAAGTCTAATAAGTTAGACTCAATTAGAATATAAGTTTGATTAAACTTTATTTAAATAAGGTTTAATAATTTTATTAAGTACAATGAATTAGACTTTAATAAGGTTTACGATTTTTTAAACCATCGTTTGTTAAGATTTAATGATTTCATTAAGTTTAATGTGATAAACTTAATTATGTTTTAAGATTGATTAAACCTTATTTGGTTAAGGTTTATTAGTTTAATTAAATCTAATATGATAGACTTAATTATGGTTTAGTCGAATATGTTTAAGATTAATTAAACTAAATTTGGGCAAGGTTTATTAATTGATTAACTAGACTTAATTAGAGTTTAGTCTAATTGGTTTAAGGTTAATTAAACCTAATTTAGGTAAGATTTAATTGATTATTTAGACTTAATTAGGGTTAAGTCTAATTGGTTTAAGGTTAATTAAACCTAATTTAGGTAATGTTTAATTGATTAAATAGACTTAATTAGGGTTAATTCTAAATGGTTTAAGGTTAATTAAACCTAATATAGGTAAGGTTTAATTGATTAAATAGACTTAATTATGGTTAAGTCTAATTGGTTTAAGGTTAATTAAACCTAATTTAGGTAAGGTTTAATTGATTAATTACACTTAATTATGGTTAAGTCTTATTGGTTTAAGGTTAATTAAACCTAATTTAGGAAATGTTTAATTGATTAATTAGACTTAATTAGGGTTATGTCTGATTGGTTTAAGGTTAATTAAACCTAATTTAGGTAAAGTTTAATTGATGAACTAGACTTAATTAGGGTTAAGTCTAATTGGTTTAAGGTTAACTAAACCTAATTTAGGTAAGGTTTAATTGATTAATTAGACTTAATTAGGGTTAAGTCTACTTTGTTTAACCTAGGTATGTTTTAATTGATTAATTGGACTTAATTAGGGTTAAATCTAATTAGTTTAAGGTTAATTAAATATAATTTTGGTAAGGTTTAATTGATTAATTAGACTTAATTAGGGTTACGTTTAATTGGTTTAAAGGTTACTTACACCTAATGTAAGTAAGATTTAAATTAATTAATTAGGTTTAATATAGGTTAGAACTAATTAGGGTTTAAAGATTATTTAAACCTAATGTAAGTAAGGTTTAAGTAACTAATTAGGTTTAATGTGGGTTATACCTAATTAGGGTTTACAGTTACTTAAACCTAATGTGAGTAAGGTTTAATTTGATTAATTAGGTTTAATGTGAGTTAAACCTAATTAGGGTTTATTTTTATATTAAACCTAATGTAGTTAAGGTTTAATAGGTTAACTATGTTTAATATGTCTTCAAACTTAATTAAATTAGTATTATTTAAGATTTATTCATTTCTTTTTAAGTTTGATTTAATTAAGCTTAACTGTCTTTAAGCTTGATTAAAGATTTGATTAAGATATTACTTAAGTCTAATTTGTTATCTTTGACTTAACCAAATTTTATCATGAGTCTATTGTGAGTTAGAGTCTTTTAAACTTAGTCTATTACGAAAAATAGGCCAAGTAATGATAAGGTGATTTTTAGGTTTTAAATTTATTAGTTAATAATGGATTTTAAATCCTAAATTTTCAAATATCATTTAAAATTTTTTAATGACTTAAGAATCATTGTCTTTGGGTTATTGTCTATTACCCTAAAATTTCAAGTCATTTTCCAATTTTATCTTTCTTAATTTCTAATTTTGATAATTTTTTTAGAAATAATTATAAAGTTGCTTAAAATTATTAAACATCACTCTAAAAAAATTTTCTGTCCTTAGAAAAATCAGGGAACATATGTTATGATAAGATGATGATTTTGTGAAAATTTCATAATTTTTGAAATTATAATTAATTTTTAATAATTAAATTACTCCAGACAGTAATTCGTTAATTAAAAATAAATTATAATTCAAAAATTAAAAATTTTAAGTCCACATTGTTCTTCTCATTACCCTAAGTTCAGAGATATTTTTATTATATTTTTGTGATTTTTTCATACAAAGGTATGTATTTTTGATTGAATTAAGTTTAATCTGATTTTAATAAACCTTTATCAATTCAGAAAAATCCTCGGGGCACCGTGACCCAAGGAAAAAAATATATGCTTTTTGATATATGATTTTACTCATTTTTTATAATATTAAAATTTAAAAGGATGGTATTTTGTATTTTTTTTAGTTTTAGGTACAAGAAATGAATTTTGGAGAAAAAGAATAAAAAATGGTGCAATTTTGGAGAAAAAACGAGCAAGAAAGCAAATTTTGGCTTGACACCTTTCGATAAGTCTTTCGATGCTTAATCTCTTTTACACTTCTTGCATATTTTTAAATGAGATTACACTTTAAAGAAATGTTATTTTTATGCTTATTTTGTAGGGCTATTTGTTAGGAACACAACACAACTGAAATGGGGCGAAACGGAGCTAAACAGAGCAAAACGGTGGAGCTGCGCAGCAGTATGCCCACCGACAGCGCCCTCGAGCTCGCCGACGGTGTGATTTTCCCAAGATGGTCAACAAATGACTAAAAAGCTCGTCGACAGTGCCCTCAAACCCGCCGACAGCGCCCCGTATGACTATAAACCGACTTTTGGCGGTTTTGGGCCAAAATTTAACGTATTTGGATGCTTTTTCGAAGGGGTGCTTAAGGGAACTCTTAGAAATTCATCCATACTCTTTAAAATTGCAAATTTAGGTTAGAAAAGTGGAGAAAAAAAGAGAGGAATGTTAGGAAAAACTTGGAGAATGTTTACGGATCTTAGATTAGGTGTAGAAATGTAGATTTCTACCCTTTTAGAAAGATTGGAGAGGAGATTTTGAGAGAATTTGTAAGGGATTGCACTAGCATTGCATGGATCGACGGGAGACTTTGTGGGAGAGATCTTCATCCTTCTTTCGAAGGGAAAAAACTAAGTATTGCTCTTCATTATCTTATGATTTTGTAAACACTTACCTAGTGGATTTGTTTTGATTAAATGAAGTTTCTATTGTGTTTTCTTGGTGCTTTGTGACGTATCTCTATTACTTTTTCTTCTTCTTTGGAAATAGTGGCATGAGAAGATTATGTCATTCTTTTCCTTTTACTTTTCTTTTGTAATGAGTAGAATTCATGTGTAGGATGTTGAGATACATGCTAGAAGAAGTTTTATATATAAATGTGATGATACTATACCTAAACTTACTTTACTATACGAATTGGTCATTTGTATTGTTAAAATCTGTGAAGAATTCTTAAGATCTAAACGTGGGCTAAGGATTCTTAACTAGTATGTATCACTTTTCTCTTTGAAAGGTAGACGGGTAAATCCTTGAAAGGAGAAGAGCAAATAAATAGGGAAATAATATTAATCGGGCGTAGAATTGGAGATTTTAGAGTGACAGGCTAAAATCCTCAATTCGGTCATATCGTTTGGGTGCTGAAGTGTAGATTGTTAGCCCTCAGGTGAGGGGAACGTGGGAGCTCCGACGTGAGGGCCGGTATCCTCCCAGCCTATCTGTAGATTCAGTAACCAATCATAGGATTAGTCAATGTTCTTTATGCCTAGACCAAAGGGTAAAGAATTGGATTGCTCCTATTTAGCACTAACAATATTTAATGCATCTCATTCCTATACATTATCTATTTCATTACATAAGAATTGTAGTTTTTATTATCTCAAAATTCTCCAAACCAATTCATCCAATAAGGGTTATCTTTAGAATTATTATTTGCATTTAGTTATAGTTACTATCTTTACATTTAACACTTGCATTTAGGAGTAGTTACTAGATAAAACACGATTTTAATCGACATTCCAAACTAAAGACTATTAGTAGTAGACTAGAATTTGACTAAAGACCTCTTACTTCACTTCCTCGTGGGATCGATACTAGGGTTTTTAAAGAAAACTCTATATTACTTAAAGAGATATGTATACTTGTGTTGATATAAGTAACTTTGTTACCAATTAATTGCACTCATTTTCATCACTTCAAAAAGTCGCATCAAGTTTTTAGCGTTATTGCTGGGGGGATTTAGATCTTCTAGTAGTGGTGTCAAAATTCTTATATTTTTAAGTATATAAAAAGTCGCAGTCAAGTTTTTGGCGCTGTTGCCGGGGAAGCTTCGATAAGAACTTTAGGAGAATTTTAGTTGAAGTAATTATACTTAGACTTGGAAAACTCTAGTGCCATAAAAACTGTTTGTGTGAAAAATAAGGTGTTTGCGAAAATGTTTTGTTGTGTTGAATATATTTTACATTCTATTTGTTTTATTGTTAATGTATTATTTTTTGTGTTGCGTATATGAAACAAATGATCTGCAGTACTTGTGCCTTATGATCCTGAGTTTGAAAAAAATAAAAAAAATAAAAATATAGAAAGGACTCGAGAAACTAGAAATGGAAATGGAAAACTTTCAAGATAGTAGCTTGAAAAATCGTCATACTTCATTGAGGGATTACCTAAATCCTATGACAGATGAAATTCACTCAAGTATACAAAATCCTGTCATAGAAACTGATTCGTTTGAAATAAATCCTGAGATTATCCAACTGGTGCAGAACAATCAGTTTGGGGGAACTCCTTTGGAGGATCCCTATTTACACTTATCAAATTTTATAGAACTTTGTGCTATATTTTGTTATAACGGTATGTCAGACGATGTTGTTAGACTAAGGCTTTTTCCTTTCTCACTAAGGGATAAGGCTAAAATGTGGTTATACTCGTTAGCACCTGGCTCTATTAAAAATTGGGAGGAGTTAACTCAGAAATTCCTAGCTAAGTATTTTCCACCTTTGAGGACTACTAAACTTAGAAACGATATTATCTCATTTTGTCAATATGAAGGAGAATCAATATACGAATCTTGGGAAGGATTTAAGGAATTCCTAAGAAAGTGTCCACACCATGCTCTGCCCAATTGGTTAATCATTCAAACTTTTTATAATGGGTTAGTAGGATCCCTTAGGTCTATAATTGATGCTACCGCTGATGGATCATTAATGTCAAAACCATTTAATTAAGCATATGAGTTAATTGAAAAAATGGCTACAAATAAATTACAATGGCTCTCTGTAAGGGTAAATCATAAAAATGTAGTCAGTGTTCATGGTACTGATGCGATTGCAATTTTTTCATCTCAAGTTGCTGTAATATCAAGGAAGTTGGACCAATTGGAATTAATCAGCATCAATTTACTCCTGTAAGTGAGGAAAGTTCATTAGGGCATATGATTGATTCTAACTTATTTTATGAGAGTTTAAATACCATAAACAACCCGTACTCTAACTTTTACAACCCAGGTTGGGAGAACTATCCTAAATTTAACTGGAATCATACTACTGATGGTGGAAACAAAAAATGAGAAAATAATCATGCAAATCCTAATGGAAGTTGGAATAATCAGGGGAACACAAACTATAGACCTTCATATATACTAGACTTTAACAATGATAAAAAATTTGAGGATAAGAAGATGTCTATGGAGGAAGTTGTATTGCAAATGGGAAACCAATTGCAAAGTTAAAATGCTGTGATTAGAAACATAGAGAATCAATTGAGACAAATTACTAATTCACTTAGCAATAGACCCCAAGTAACACTTCTTAGCAACATTGAGATCAACCTAAAGAGAACACTAATGAACAAGTAGAAGCTGTCCGATTAAAAAGTGGAAGAGAAATAGAGGATGTGGTTAGAAAAGAGAAAGATGTTGTGAGAGAAACAAAGGAAACTAAAATACCTGAAGAACATGTTTCTAAGGATCTGGATAAATTAATATCTCCAACTAAAATCAGTTTGGAAAGACCAACACCTCCATTTCCTCAAAGACTTAAACAACATGAGTTGGATAAAGAAATTTTCAAAGTTCATGAAAGTACTTAAGAAATTAATGATAAATATTTCTTTCACTGAAGCTTTGGAACATATGTCAAGTTATTCAAAGTTTATGAAGGATATATTAAACAAGAAAAGGAAATTTGGGGATTATGAGACTGTTGCACTAAGTGAGGAGTGCAGCGCTATACTTCAGAAAAATTTTCCTCAGAAACTTAAAGATCCTTGTAGCTTTACAATTCCTTATGTAATTGGAAAAAGATTATGTAGAAAAGCTTTATGTGATTTAGGAGTGAGCATTAATGTGATGCCTCTATCTATATTTAGAAGGTTAGGTTTAGTCGATGTTTCTCCCACTACTGTAACCCTTTTGTTAACTGATCGATCTATCATTTATGCAAAAGGAGTTATAGAAGATATGCTTGTTAAAGTGGATAAATTTAACTTTACTTTGGACTTTATTCTATTAGATATGAAGGAAGATAAATAAATTCTAATTATTTTAGGGAGACCTTTCCTTGTTACTAGACAAGCTATGATATATGTGCAAAAAGGAGAGTTGACTATAAATATTAATGACCATGAAGTCACTTTTGTTGTTTTAAAGACTACAAAATATCCAGCTGAGAGAAAAGATGATGAATGTTTTTGGATGGATGAAATTGATTATCTAAGTAAAGACCATTTCCAAGAAAGTTTTGAGAGTAAGATAACAAATGAGAGTGAAATAGACTTTCATAATGATTCAGAAACATTATTTAAAGAAGACTGTATGTTTGTTCAAGAGAGGTGTGAAATGATGAAAGCTACCAAAAATAGTAAATTTTCAATTTCATCTGTTGAAAAATCTCATGAACTTAATATGAATGTACCCTATACAAATTTAAAGCCTATCTATTTAGGGAATTCTTCTACACAACCAGTCTTTATATCTTTATATTCAACTCAACCACAAGAAAAACCTGAATTGAATGATGAACAAGATAAAGTTATTGAACTAGGACTTGGAAGAGAATTTGAGGATAAATTTCAAAAGAATTTTGAGTTGAGAAAAGAGGATAAGGATATTGGAAGACCATTGGAAGAAATTCCTAAGGAATTAGAAAAACCTATTTCCTCAACTAATATGGCTCCTCCATCATTTAATAATTATAAAGGGAAGAATTAGAAGATAACTTTAAACAGAAGAGTGACATAGAAGAATTTGATCCTGAATCTAAATTATCTAGAGAGAATCCGTTCAAAATTTTGGGAGACCTTAAATTGTCTTATACAGATCGATTTCTTATAAATTTCAAGGATGATATTAATATGCAATTTCAAAAAATCAATAGAAGAATATTGGATCTAGAAAGAAATATGAGAAATTATGATGTAAATCAAACTAAAAATGAAGAGCTGAATGAAAAATTACAAATTGAGGATTTTATAAGAATCTCTGGATCTGGAAATGATTGGGCGATTGATCGAGGATTACTTTATTGGAATTTTAATCCAGGAGTAATCATTTATCGGGCTAATGATGTTAAACCAAGTGCTTTATGGGAGGCAACCCATAGTTATCAGTGTGTTTTGATTTAGTGTGCTTAACATTCTTGAACGTTAGTGTTGTATTATATTTGCTTTATAGTGGATTGATCAGTTTGATTGATGATTGGTAGATGTTTGGATTATTAGTGGTTGGATTTGATCTTTGTGTGTCATGAAGGAGGTGATTCCTTAACTTCTTATTATGGCTAGACTTGTTCTCTTGTACTAATTGGATTAACGAGTCCACTATGACTTGGGTCTCACCCAGATTTGAGATTTACAAGAGAAATCATGAATTTTGAACTTTGATAGTTCCATCTTAATTTGTTACTTACTTTCTGCAACTTTATTTTCATTAGGTAAGTCACGAACCTATTTGATGAATACTTACACTATCTTTATAACTGTTAGAGGTGCTTAATTATAAGGATTAGATGATGCCTGAGATTGGTGCCTAGGAGCCAATATATCAGGGATAATCTTATCTTTGGGATTATAATCTATAAAATCATTTTAAAATGTACCTAATTTACTAGTGTAGTGATTCCGTTAGAAATTGGAAATAAGTTATTAAGATGTGATGAGTTTATGGATGAATTAACCTCATTTATCTTATGTGTGTTTATGTTTGTGTTAAAATTTTATATAATAATTGAAGAACTTTTTTATATTCCCTTGCTGATACCTGCTATGCTAAATAAACTTTTATTTAGTGAATTTCATTCTGGCATGTTTAGTTTAGATTTACTTTCTGCTACATGATTTCTATCTTGATTAATAATTGTAGGTCTTTATGATAGACATTTGTAGTAGATAGAATTTCTGAACTATTTCCTTCCTGCTTATATTTTCTGTACTGAATGCTATATATGTTAAAAATTAAGTTTGGAGGTAGGAAGAAAAATAAAATTTTAATGTGCAAATACTTCCTTTTAGTGTAATTTTATTACAAGCATGTTTTAGGTTAGATTTACTTTCTCCTACAGTCATTCTAGCTTGATTATGCATATATATGAATTTGATAGGATGTTGTAGTAGTAAGTAGATTCAACCTTTATTTTTTTCTTCCTACAACATTTTATGGAATTAATTGCAAAATATTTTAAAAATTAAGTTTTGGGGGAAGAAAAAAATTTTAAAATATAACTTTATTTGTCCTCAGTATCCTGTATTTAATTTGATATCATTTTTAAAATGACTTGTGGTCTGTGGTGTTACCTTTAGGTTACTATAATTTTGATTTTAGGAATCTTAGAAAAATAAATTAGTTGAAATCAAATGTGAAGAAATTGTTCTAGAGTTAAAATAATTTGTAGGAAACTTTGGGAAAATGATTTTTCTATTTATGGTAGAAAGGAGTTGAATATTTGAAAAGCTAAAATTCTTAGATTTATACTTAATGAGAATTGAGCCTTTATTGAAAACCTTTTTTGAAATAATACTTACACTTATAAAAAGTGAGGGAAAGTTTTGAGTTTTGGATTTTAGAGAGAGGATAGTGAAATTCAAAATTATTAAAGGCCTATCTAGATATAGTAATCCTCACATAAAAAAAGAGTAAAAAAAAGGGGATTAAAAATGATCTCGAAAGAAAGAAAAAAAAGTAAAAAAAAAGGGATTAAAAATGATCCTGAAAGAAAAGAAAATAAGTGAGGAGAAGCTTGAGGAGAAGCCTAATAAAAAATTGGTTTCACTTGAATCTTTTTAAATGAAAAGACTTAAAAACAATCTTAAGCTTATTATTATTTCAAAAGGTATTGGCTAAATTGGTATAGATAAGGTGCTTAAATTCCATTTTTATACTTTTTATGAATCTTTAGTTTGACAATTTTCAATAACTTTTGAAGTAGATAAAAAAAATCAGGATTCCTAAGTTGAATATGAGATATTCTTACACTCTAGTCCTAGGTTAATTTGCTAGAATTTCTCCTATGTTATACTATAATATTTCTGAGATGAAATTATAGAAAACTCTATTGAAACCCACAACCACAAGTTATTATATTTGGTTTTTAAAGTTAAAGTGTTACTTAAGGATAAGTAACAGTTAAGTTTAGGGGATTTTGACTCAAGGAAAAAATATATGCTTTCTACTATATGATTTTACTCATTTTTGATGATATTACACTTTAAAAGGAAGGTATTTTGAATATTTTTTGGTTTTAGGTAAAAGAAACAACTTTTGGAGAAAAAGAAGTAAAAATTGTGCAATTTGAAGCAAAAACGAGCAAGAAAGCAAATTTTGGCTTGACACCTTTCGATAAGTCATTCGTTGCTTAATCTCTTTTACACTTCTTGTATATTTTTGAATGATATTACAATTTAAATAAAGATTGTTTTTATGCTTATTTTGGAAGGCTATCTGTTAGGAACACAACGCAACTGAAATAAGGCGAAACAGAGCTGAAACGAAGCCAAACAGAGCAAAACGGTGGAGCTGCGCAGCAGTCTGCCTGCCGACAGCAAGCTCGAGGGCACTGTCGGCGGAATTTTCCCGAGAAGGCTGAAAAATGACCGAAAAACTCACCGACAGCGCCCTCGAACCCTCCGAAAGCACCCCGGACCACTGTGAACCGACATTTGGCGGTTTTGGGCCGAAATTCAACGTATTTGGATGCTTTTTCGAAGGGGTGCTTAAGGGAACTCTTAGAAATTCATCCATACTCTTTAAAATTGAGAATTTAAGTTAGAAAAATGGAGAAAAAATGAGAGGAATGTTAGGAAAAACTTGTAGAATGTTTAGGGATCTTAGATTAGGAGTAGAAATGTAGATTTCTACCCTTTTGGAGAGATTAGAGAGGAGATTTTGAGAGAATTTATAAGGGATTGCACTAACATTGCATGGATCGATGGGAGACTTTGTGGGAGAGATATTCATCTTTTTTTCAAAGGGAAAAAGCTAAGTATTGTTCTTCATTATCTAATGATTTTGTAAACACTTACCTAGTGGATTTGCTTTGGTTAAATGAAGTTTCCGTTGTGTTTTCTTCGTGCTTTATGATGTATCTCTCTTGCTTTTTCTTCTTCTTTGGAAATAGTGGCATGAGAAGATTATGCCATTCTTTTCTTTTTACTTTTCTTTTGTAATGAGTAGAATTCATGTGTAGGATGTTAAGATACATGCTAGAAGAAGTTTTATATATAAATGTGATGATATTATACCTAAACTTACTTTACTATACAAATTGGTCATTTGTATTGTTAAAATCTGTGAAGAATTCTTAAGATCTGACCGTGGGCTTTCTTAACTAGTATGTATTACATTTCTCTTTGAAAGGTAGACGGGTAAATCCTTGAAAGAAGAAGTGGAAGTAAATAGGGAAATAATATTAATAGGGCGTAGAATTGGAGATTTTAGAGTGACAGGCCAAAATCCTCAATTTGGTTCTATTGTTTGGGTTCTGAAGAGTAGATTATTAGCCCTCAGGCGAGGGGAACGTGGGAGCTCCGAAGTGAGAGTCGGTATAATCCCAGCCTAGCCGCAGATTCAGTAACCAAGCATAGGATTAGTCAATGTTCTTTATGCCTGGACCAAAGGGTAAAGAATATGATTGCTCCTATTTGGCACATTCAATATTTAATGCATCTCATTCCTATACATTATCCATTTCATTACATAAGAATTGTAATTTTTAATATCTCAAAATTCTCCAAATCAATTCATCCAAAAAGGGTTATCTTTAGAATTATTATTTGCATTTAGTTATAGTTACTATCTTTACATTTAACACTTGCATTTAGGAGTAGTTGCTAGATAAAACATGATTTTAATCGACATTCCAAACTAAAGACTATTAGTAGTATACTAGAATTTGACTAAAGACCTCTTACTTCACTTCCTCGTGGGATCGATACTCGGGTTTTTAACGAAAACTCTATATTACTTGAAGCGATATGTATACTTGCGTTGATATAACTTATAAGTGACTTTGTTACCAATTAATGGCACTCATTTTCATCACCTCAAAAAGTCGCATCAAGTTTTTGGCGCTATTGTTGGGGATTTAGATCTTCTAGTAGTGGTGTCAAAATTTTTATATTTTTAAGTATATAAAAAGTCGCGGTCACACCGCGTGTCCTCGGATCAGTCGAAACACGGCTGATCCACTGTAGAACCCAAACAGCGAAGATAACGGGACTTAATCTCAACCGTCCATTGCCTAAACATGGGAAGGGACGGCTAAGGTTCATCGTCTTCATCCCGCCTGATCCCGCAGACCGCCATGGTCTAGGAGCAATATCTCGCTCGATTCTTGATGAAATCGAGTGAGGTTTTTTCCTACACAATCATCTTGAGCAGAAGAACATATCCATACGGATATGTGGGGGTTTTGAAATGATTTCTTTCACAAAGTGTGAAACCTGAACGCCCTTAAAGGGGAAAGTCCATACCTTGGCCTTAGTCTATTTGAACTCGATTTGAATGATTCTAGAGCTTCATCTTGACCTTAGAGAGCTTCTCCACAAGTCGATTTGAGTTAAAATTTGGTCCTTATATGATTTTGTTCAAGAGGAGCTCGACCTAAATGAGCTTGATCAATCAGTGGCTTAAGGGTTATGAGGATACCTGATTTTGATTAAGCTTACCTTCGTTCGGTCCCTAAATGGATTTGGGATGGCTAATTTGAAGATTTATGGAGGTTGGTTTCTGACTCCCAAACTATCCTGGTTTTTCCATATTTGGGTTCTCTTGGGTTGGCTAAATGGAGGGGATTTGGTGGGTTTCAAAGCCTAGTTTCCTTGGGGATTAACTACTTAGGCTCTAGGGAACATTTTTGTGTTGAAGGTCTGAGGATTTGGGCAGTGGTTGGGGGTCTCCTATTTTGTTCCTCTTCCTCCATGTACTCGGGTTTGGTCACTTTTATAGCCATGGGAAGCTCATGACTGAGCTTGGGCTTGCTGTGGATTATTTGGGGAGGGTGTTAACCTCCTCATTAATGTTTAGAGATAGGATTTTGGTTAAGGTCATGATGAATTTTGCATTTCCCAAGCTTAACCACCATTGGAATTTGGTGAAGACTAGGTTTCAATTTTGTCTTGCTTCCATTGGATAATTTGGGAGGTTTGTGGACAGCTTACAATGCCTTAGATCAGCCTTCTCCACATGTATTTTACTGATCATTTATTGTTGGTGAGGAGAAGATGACACATAAGCTTGCCTTATCATCTTTTTCATGATTTAGCTTATGATGGCTTTCAATTACTCATGATGGGCTCATTCCTTGATAAAATTGAGATGGAATTTGTCTATTGGTTGGAGGAGAGGTTTGTGATGACTCAAAGAATGTAATCTATCCTTCATCCAACATGTCATTTAGGATTTAGTAGGAGCATGACAAATAATCCCCTTTTTCTTTAATTTTCCAAAATTGGTATTTATGAGATCATTCCATGATGTAGGGATGATCTATGTTCTGATTTTCCTTCATTGGATGGAGTTTGAGGTGTTTGATGACTCGCCAAATATTCCTCCAAGGATTCATGAGGGAATGACACCTCACTTCCCTTAATGATTAAAGTGTCATCATGCCCTTTTAACCATGGTTAAATGGCATGTCATGGGTCATTAATGGGTTTAGTCAAATTGAATGGGTCATATGGGTTGTGTCTGACCCATATTAAGTCATCCATTATGTCATAAAGGGGTTTGGAATTTTTGAAAACCAATTATTATGTCATAATTGGTGTCATGTGTTAACATTCCATTTTATGCTCTTTTTAATTTAATTTCCATTTTAATTAATTATGTCATTAATTAAAAATATTGGAAATTATTTTATTAATCAATTAATTAATCAAAATAATTTTAAATTAATTATTCGATTAATTTTATGTTATTTTTGGTTTAAAAATTAAATTTTGTCTTATTTCACCGCTTTTAATTATAATTCTATTTTGTTTAATTAATTATGTAATCAATAAAAAATGTTAGAAATTATATTATTAGCCAATAAATTAATCAAAATAATTTTGGATTAATTATTTGATTAATTTTATCATTTTTAGTCCAAAATTGGGTATTTTGACCAAATTTGGTAATATTGACTAGGGTTAACCAATGTTGGTTTAGGTTGACCAAAAATGATCTATTTTGGTCCAAATATGACCAATTTTGACTTTCCTAACCTTGTCCTGGTTTGGTTAGTCATAAAGTTCAATGATTTTGAATTTTTGGGTAAGTTTGGTCATGTTGGCTAATTTTAGGGTTTAGGTTAACCCAATGGTCAATGTGGTGATTTCTGGATTAATTTTGGTAACTTTGATCAATATCAAATTGATTATGTCAATGTCTGTTATTAAAGTTAATTTTTTGATCAAAGGGGTAGGGATTGGCCATTTTTGACCAATTTTGACCTATTTAGGTCAAAGGTTTGACCAAAGTTGTCTTAATGGTCATGTAGTGTCTTTAGGTGGTTAAATAGTTCATATTTGACTATTTTAGTGTTTTGATTGACTTGGTAGTCAATGGTTGATCTTTGAGTAAAAAATTGATTAATTTGTCCAAAGTTATTTTCTAAGTTAAAAATTGGCTCATTGGGTCAATAATTGGTCATTGGGTCAAGAATTGACCATTTTGACCAAAGTTGACCTTTAGGTCAAAGGGTTGACCTATTGGGTAACATTAGGGTTGGTCATTAGTTTAGAATTGACCATTTTGATCAAAGTTAACTTTTTCGGTCAAAGGTTGATTTGTTTGGTCAGTAGGGTTGGTCATTCGGTCAGAAATTGATTAGTTTGACCAAAGTTGAATTTTTGGGTCCAAGGTAGATTTGTTGGGTTAGTAGGGTTGGTCATTGGGTCAGAAATTGACTAGTTTTACCAAAGTTGAATTTTTGGGTCAAAGGTTGACCTGTTGAGTCAAAAGGATTGACCATATCAGGGTTTTTCTTTGCTGATTAGATCATTTAAGAATTTTCATTAAAATTTAAATTAAAAAGGACTCATTAAATTTTTACCCTGGTTATTAGGTTTTATTAAATGTCTTTAAGACCTTTCACAAAAGCAAGGTCAACAAAGGGCCCCAATATGTTTGGAATACTGCATAAGTATGTCGCCCATATTGGCGTTGACCGAAATAGTCTGAATATCCATTGCTAGTCTATCGGGAAATGTATTATAATGATTAGGAAAAAGAATGGATGTCGTATTATTTCTGAAGAATGTCAGATATATGTATGTTTGTTTCAAGAAGGAATGTTATGCGACTTATTTCCTTTCTCAAAGAGATTGGAATGCTATAAATTCCTTGTCAGAAAAGGGCTTATATCGAACAACTAAAGAGAGGGAAGATGTCATATCATCTCTCAGAGATGTCAAATGTCGAGTTATAGGAATGCCTTAATTTTTGTGTCAGAAAAGGACTTATATCGAATAACTAAAAAGAGAGAGGATGTCATATTGTTTCTCATAAATGTCAAATGTCGAGTTATAGGAATGCCATAATTTTTGTGTCAGGAAAGGACTTATATCCAATAACTAAAGAGAGAGTGGATGTCATATCATCTCCCAAAGATGTCAAATGTCGAGTTATAGGAATGCCATAATTTCTGTGTCAGGAAAGGACTTATATCCAATAACTAAAGAGAGAGAGGATGTCATATCATCTCCTAGAGATGTCAAATGTCGAGTTATAGGAATGCCATAATTTCTGTGTTAGGAAAGAACTTATATCCAATAACTAAAGAGAGAGAGGATGTCATATCATCTCCCAGAGATGTCAAATGTCGAGTTATAGGAATGCCATAATTTTCATGTCAAGGAAGGACTTATATCCAATAACTAAAGATAGAGAGGATGTCATATCATCTCCCAGAGATGTCAAATGTCGAGTTATAAGAATGCCATAATTTCCGTGTCAGGAAAGGACTTATATCCAATAACTAAAGAGAGAGAATGTCATATCATCTCACAGAGATGTCAAATGTAGAGTTATAAGAATGCCATAATTTCTGTGTCAGACTTATATCCAATAATTATAGAGAAAAGATTATTCTCAAAGAAGAATATATCTTTTGGGGACTCCAATTGGGGATATGACCTATGTAGGTCAAATAATGATTCTCATATTAATTATCACAAGTTATTCATCATATCATTTTAGTTCATTTCGACACTCTTGGACCCGACGATGTATTATAGTCAACTAGGAAATATCTCACAAGATTTTATTCCACACCTAATAATGTACATAGGTGGTAGAAGTTAATAGTACATCATGTATTATACAATACACATTGCAAACTATTTGTACAATATCATGTCAAAATTTCTCAGATACTGCTAGACCTACCACAAATATCTAACACTCCGAGACATTGTCTATTGAATATGTCTTAGGTGTTTAGATATTTACAGAGTCATGGTAGCTCTAAGGGTTGTAACCCTTCCAATTTTGGTATCGGCTGGTATCCATCAGGACGCTTCTCAGGACACATCCCTCTCAATGTTATCAAAATGTGTTGTCGGCTTACACTTGGTATACAATGTTTAGAAACGTCAGCTCCATTGTCTTGTAGAACTAAAACTGATCCACGTGGTAGAAGAATTTGGTAAGATCCCCGAAATTCTCCAGGTCCCACAATTTGTATTTCTCTTCCAAACAGAATAGAACATTTGTTCATGAGTGACAAAGTGCAAAAAGGTCTTTCAAAATCATGGTACGTTAATGTGAGGTGGTATGCAATCTCTTTCCTCATATATATTCACGATGCAACAGTTTGGAACACAATCAGGGGCATTATGTTCCATGTTATTAGTCGTCTGATAATCTGAATAATCACTGTCGGTAGTGGATCTACTTGTTCATGTTGTAAGATTCTCGGAGGATTGCCATCTTTGTCCATAGATAGTTGTAACAACACCCATATTGGATTTTCATCCGGCCCTTGCTATGTATCCATCTATTAGGTTCAGAGTATGTTCTTCTTTTTTAAGCGCCTAGCTCGTCTGCGATCACGCGCTTCCATTACATGTTCAACAATGGTGCCTTGTTCAACTTCATCACAAAGTCCAATAAATAACTGAATGCCTTCCAATATGTTAATAGTTCGACCATTAATATGTTTGAATTGTTCAAACAATTTTCATATAATGGCTCGAATACGTCTCACTTCTTCTCGAGAAGCAATTCATATGTCAGATAATGTCTCTGCTACTGTAAGATCTAATGTCGGCTCATAAGGAGTGGGAGTGAATGTTGTTCTCTCAATTCTCTCCTCTTATTCAATCATTTCTTCTCCTAAGACATAATATGTCTCTTTAGGAATGTTTTCAAGTACTGGAAACTCGAACTCATTATCTTCTTCCATCAATTTTATATTTTGCCTTTCTTTTTCTTTAAGTTTCTTAAGTCGTTTATTACGATTTCTTCTATGGGCTCTAGTCATTCCGGAGGCTAATTTCTTCACTCTGCTAGCAGATTTCATTCCATTTTCATGGGATGGAGCTACTATTAGTGACTTTAATTTTTCATCAAATTTTTCTGTCTTAATAGTTTTGTTGACGAAACTTGAATTCGAATAAGTGTGGTTTTCTCTTTGCTTCTTCTTTATTGGCAATGGATAACAAGGGTCCATCATAGAGTAATTCAACTTGAGAAATATTGAAGTCAAAATGGATTTTAGATCCTCTGTCAATACATCGTCGGTCCAAAGCCAGACAAACCATTTCAGAATGTAAAAAGAAGTCTGTTGTTAGACATTTTCCCTGAAAACAACAGGATAATGTAACATATTAGACTCTTTTTATTATGTTAAGGAACCATTCTTATAAGCACTTGCTTAATGAGCAGAAAAGATATGACAAAACACAAAAGTCAAGATTTGTATTACAAAGATAATTTGAAGAAATTTATTATTATACCAGTTTATAGACAAGTCATCATTTTTCATGTTGCATAATATTTTTTTAAGAAACGTCTGTTAATCGGAGGCAAAATTCTTTCTCCTTGACAATCTACCAGTTGGTAAGATCCTCCAAAATATGTCTTTTCGATTACATATGGGCCCTCCCATATTGGTTCCAACTGTCTAACTATTTTTTGGTGAGCTAGTATTGGTCTTCGGAGAAATAAAACTAATTCGCCAATTTGAAAGGTTCTAGGTTGAACCAATTTTTCATGGGCCCGTATCATTTTTGCTTGATACAGTTCAAGATTTTGCTGAGCTTGTAGACGTTTGCCTTCTAAACTCTCAAGTTCTTCAAGTTGTAATTTGACATTTTCTTCTTCAATTATTTTATTTGTTATCGCAACTCTGAGAGAAGGGATTTGTACTTCGAGTGGTAAAATAGCCTCAGAACCATATACCAGAGTAAACAGTGTTGACCGTGTTGGTGTTCGGTATGTATTTCTATAGGCCCATAAAGTTTCTATTAATCGCTCGTTCCATTGTCTTGGATTGTTGATAAATATCTCTTTCAAAATTTGAACCAATATTTTATTGAAGGCTTCAGCTAAACCATTGGCTTTTGGATAAAAGCTTGTGGAATACCTCCAGTCTATACCATGTCTTTGAATAAAATTATTCATTTTTTGTATTTTTAAAGGCCAATCCATTGTCTGATATAACCCTTCGAGGAATTCCAAATCTATAAACAATGTGTGTTTTGAAGAAATAAAGATTTTTTAACTTCTCTAAGTAGTATTTCTTCTGCCCATTTTGAGAAGTAATCAGTGGCTGCTAAAATAAATTAATGACCTTTAGACGATGGAGGGTCTATAGGGCCCACTATGTCAGTACCCCAACATTCAAATGGCCACAATGCTATGGTTGGGTGCAATACATTTTGCGGTTGGTGTAAGACCACTCCATGTATTTGACATTGATGACATTTCTTCGCGACTTCAAGACAATCAGTCATCATTGTCGGCCAATAATATCCCATCCTTTTTTTTATTTTCATTTTAGGTCTAGATTTAGGTGCACCACATAGACCTGAATGAACCTCTTTAACAATCTCTTGAGCTTCAACTTGGTTTAAGCACCTTAACCACATTTGGTCAAAAGATCATTTATAAAGGACATCATTTATTAGAGCATATGATAAGGCTCTTTGTTTAATTTGAGTGGCAATATGAATGTTTTCAAGTAGTCTTTCGGTTTGTAGATATTGAATAATTGGTTGTCGTCAATCATCTTTTTCTTCATTAATTATTGTCACTATCATGTTTTCACCAATTTTGTACAAATTGTCCATGTCAGTTTGAGAAAGAATTTATCATCCTTTTATAGAAATTGGTATGTTGTCTTCTTCTGGACAAGAAAATTCTTTTGCATGTTTTGCCAAAGTATCTGCTAAAGAATTATCTTGTCTTGGGATTAAGAAGAATGTCACATCAGGAATTTGCTGAAGTAGTTTTAGAGTGTAACGGGAATATTGTTCAAGTCAAGGTTTCAGAGTTTTATATTTGCCAGCAATTTGATTGATAATCAACTGAGAGTCTCTATATATCTCAATATTTTTAATTTCCATTAGTATTGTTAATTCTAGATCGGTTTTGAGCGCTTCATACTCGGCTTCATTATTTGTGCATGGTTCAGTCAAATGATAGGAAAAAGGCATCATTGCTTTATTTGGAGTGATGAAAATTAATCCTACTCCAGCTTTGCCCGGTATAATTATTTGTTTGTCTTTATCTTTTCGTGTAAATGATGCTCCATCAAAGTACAACTCCCATCATTACACATTCAAAATTTTTATTTCTGATATTTGTTCATCAGGTAAATCATCATTGAGAGGTGATCCAGTTGTACTTGGATGTGCTGCTAAGAAATTTGCCAAGATTTGTCCTTTGACAGCACGTAATGGTACAAATGTTATGTCGAACTGGAGTAGTATCATTGCCCATCTTGCTAATCTTCCAGAAAGTGTCGGTCGTGTCATCAAATATTGTAATGGGTTGACTCTTGAAATAAGAGTCACTTTATGAGAAAGCATATAATGCCTCAATTTCTAAACTGTAAAAATCAAGGCAAAGCAATGTTTCTCAATTGCTGGATATTTTATTTCTGTTTGGACTAGACAACGGCTTAAATAATTTAATGCATTTTTTCGCTCATCATTTATTTGTGCTAGTAATGCTCCAAGGGAATTATCTAATGCTGCTGTGTAAAGGATTAAAGGTCTTCCTAACACAAGGGTGTTGACCTCATTTTTGGTGAGGTCTTTTCTTTCCTCTTAGTACTTAGGATCTAGCCATAGGACTTTCCTTGACTATCCTATAAGACTAGAGATGGAACCCACCTGTTAGAAACTAAATCTTGTCTCTCTTTGGAGTCCTACATAGATGGTCATCAACCTCCAAACCACTTGGAAGGTTAGGACCAATGTGTAAGAAGACAAGGATGAGTTCTTATAGGATGCTCAAGCCTTAGGACAGCCCTGAGTGGCCTGGTCTTGGTGTGGTCTAGCTTACACACACTGCACTCCCTACACACATCTTGAACCCTAAACCATCTTTTCCCAATCTTGGTTCCTGGTTCATTAGAGCACTCATATGGATGGGTCTAAACCCCTAGCCCCTTGGCTAAGAGGGTTAGGAACAACCTATAAGATGTTCAAAATTGACACTACCATTGGTCCATGGCTCAATCTAAACCATTCTATTCCAGCCAACCATACCCAAAATTCCAATTTTCCAAAATTTTTGGTTTTGACATTGGGTCCTCAAACCTACCTAAAATTACCAAAATTGCCCCTACAACCACAAAACTCTCCAAAATTCCCCAAAAATTATCCAAATTTCCTAAAATTTCTTAAAATCAATTTAAAACAGTTCTCACCTCTCAAATCCACCAAAATACCCAATACCCTTGAAATAACCTCTAAATACCCTAAAAATACCCTTTTTACCCAAAATCCCAAAAATTCCAAAAATCCAAAAATTCCAAAAAAATTCAAAAAATCCCAAATATTGTTAATTTCATTTTGTTCAACTACACCATAACCAAATTTTGCCAATTTAACCCAATTTTATCAAAACCCCCAATTTGACCCATTTTTAACCTAAATGGACCCAATGTCAAACCAAATCAACCCATTTGACCCCAATTTTGCCCAATTTCAATTCTAAACTTTAATTCAATATCCACAATATCAATCTAAACCAAAACCAAGCCCAATTTGGTTCACATTTGAGTTCAATTTCAACTTGAAACCATAACCCAATTTCGCCAATTTAACCCAATTCACCCCAAAATGACCCAAAGCCCCTCAATGTTCCCCAAATCAAATTCCAAACTCTTCCTAACACATTACTATACCAAATACAACATTCATTTGGCCAAAATTCTGATTGCAAACCAATACAAACTCACTTGAAACCAAAATCCCCAAATTTGCCCTAAATTGCCACATGGCCTAAATCTCCAAATTTAATCCCCTAAACCCAAAATTTCCACCCAATTTCAATCCTAAACCTTTCATAACAATCACCTACATCATTTTGAACCATTAGTTGAGCCCTAGCCAAGCTCTAACCTAACCTAAACCCAAGCTTAACCCATGGTGACTGAATTGAACCAAATCACCAAATCTACCAAATACACTCCCCAAATCAATTCAATTCCACTCCAAAGCTTTTCCAAAAGCTTTGTGACAATCATTTGCACATTTTTTATCAATCAATTTGATCCAATTCAAACCCAAACTCAAGCTAGCCCAAGTTGAACCCAAATCAAGCCATGTACACACATGAGCCGAATTGAACCTGACTAAACAAAATTTGACCAAACCTACCTCTTGGAAGCCAACCCTAGGCCTCTTAGGGTGGGTTTGACCTGACCCAACCCATGCCCCCTTGAGCCATGGACCAATGGTCCACCACTTGGGACCATTGGGTTTAGCCTTTGCTAAAGGCTAAGTCCCATCGATTAGCCCACCTTTAGCAACCTCCCTGCCTCAATTAATTGAGCTGAACCTATCCTCCACTCCTCCTCAGCCTGCCCAGCCGCCTGACTGTCCTTGCCAGCCACCCCAGCTGCCAAAATAGCCATGTCTGAGCAGCTCCTTGTCCTTGAAACCAAAAATTGAACTATGGCAGTGAGCCATCTCCTCGGCAGCCACCTTGCCTGCTCAGCCCTTGCCCTAAGCGGCCTAAACCACTCATTGCCTGGCCCTGAGCTCCACCAGGTAACCATGGCTATAAAACCCACACCTCTTGGCCTTGCCAAAGGTGTTGAAATTTTCCTCACAGAACTCCTCTAAATTGCTCCCAGACCTTCTCCCAGCCCAGAGAAGAAGAGCCCCACTGTCCTCCTGCCCTAATACTCACTGATTGAGCTCAATTTTGGAGTTCAATTTTAGGCCAGAAAATAGGACACTCACTGAAACTCCATAGAAACCAAAATAAACCTTCCCACACCTTCACCAGAGGTAGAGAAGATGTTCACCACTCAAATCCCCCTCACTAGGCCAACCATTTGCTCTTTTGGTCTGAACACCAAATCGGGTTTGAACGAATTCATACCTAAGCATTTCACCAGACCAGAGGCTCAATCCGGAGGCTCTTACAACTCCAATGAACGTGCCGAGCATCTTTGATTGAGGCTTCACCTCTCAGAGCAAAGGTATTGACCTCTTCTCCCTCCCGAGCTTCCAGTAATTCTCCATTCTGTTTGATTCTATTTCAATGCATGTTAGCCATATAGATGTGTTCGTCTAGGCTAGACGCATCGATCGAGACCAACCACGCTTGATTTGGTTGAGTCTCGAGCAAGATTTTAAGGTTTTAGGGTGGACAACTCTCGGGTTGAACCGAATGTTAACGATGAACAGCAACCGTTCGATCGAGCGTGTATCGAACGGACGACGAAGATGGAGTTGAACAGAACAACAGAATGGAAAGTGCACGCTGACTTGGATGTCAGCATCAAATGAGAGCACTGCATAGAGATTCGGAGTCGTCGCATGTTGAGGTGGTGCCGCATCAGATAAGTAGGAAAATAGGGTTATTTTGATTTATTTAAATACCCTAAACTTTAAAAATGCATAACTTTGCATAGAAAAATCATAAAAATAAACTAAAAATACCCACTTACTCAGTGAATAGAAGAGAATAATGTGGAAAAATAATTAAGTTATTTTGTTGAGTATTTAATTTTAATTAATTTAATACTGTGCTAAATGTTTTAGTTCTCCATTAACATGCATAATTCACCATGGCATTAGACCATAGGGATTTTGTAGCCTCTGATCTTGGGAACATTCCCTAAATTTTTCAAGGCCAGAGGCTATGTCTATGGCAAGTTATCTATTTTCTAAGTTCAGAGTCATTTTGTACAAAATTAATTGTGAAAATTAGCATGTTGATTACAAAAAATTAGAGAAATTAGGGGAAGTATCTCTTGACTAGAGAACCCTAGGAAAATTGTAACTTTACTTAATTCACTTAAACAAACTCTAATTTGGCTAAAACCTCAAAATTGAAATTAAATTAATTTGAAACAACCACACATCAAAATTACATGAAATCAATTCTCCACTGATCTTTAGGGTTAGGGGAACCCCACATAAAAATTTCAAGATAATTAGAAATGATCTAACCCACTAAATGGATTATTCAAGTTACATTACCTTTTTTGGAATTAAAAAATTTATAAAACTCAAAATATATTTCAAAAATTCACCAAATTGTTTTTAAGGCCTCTCTCATGTTAGAGGAGTCTACGAAAATAAAAATTGGAATTTTTCTAAAATTTGCTTTTTTCACCTATTTTTAGGTATTTTAATAATTTAAAAATTATAAAAATAAAAAAATATTAAAATTCATAAAAATGTCATATTTGGTCCCCTAATCACTTGAGAACCAACCAAAAAGTTTTCCCAAGTAAGTAAAAAATATTGAATTTTAAAGGCTTAGGGTAATTTTTAATATTAAAAAGTGGATTTCACAACCTTTTCACTAAAAAAATTCTAAAAATTCAAAGAAAAATTAGAAAAATATAAAATTTGTTTTCTCTGAGTTCCTTGAAATAATAGGGATTTAAGAAAAATATAAAACTTAATTTTCAACTTTACTTTTATTTTATAATTAATTAATACTCTAAAACTTAAAATAATTATAATAAATAAAATATAATTGAAAAAATCACCAAAATTGGTCCAAGTGGTCCTCTAGTCAATAGGAACCTCCCCAATTTTCCTAAGGATAGAAACTTTATCTTGGTCATGTTATTGAATTTTCATTGAAAATCCCTATTTTTGTCTAAAATAATTATATAAATTAAATCAAAAATTGAAAAATCACATTTCTCTTCTAATGTCTTAATTGACATGTGAGTGAGGTGACATGAAGATTTCAAGTTCATTTGAGCTTGATTTAATGAATTATGGGATGAGTAAGCTTAAGAGGGCATTAATGTAATTAAAAGGCTTTAACCATAATTAATATTTAGGCTTAACTAAAGGGAGGGTAAAATATTTCATCTTAATTCCCACTTGGATGATTGAAACTAAGGGAGTTAAAAGGGTAGAAACCCATTAATCACCTTAAACATTTAAACAAGAAACCTTAATTAATTAAATCATTAAAACCTTTGAAGTTAATTAAATAAGTGAATTATTAAGGTTAAGGGATTTGATATTGGAAGATTCTAATACTTTGAAATTAAATCCCTAATCAATGAATTGATCAAACATCATTTAATCTTTACTAATGAAGCCATAAAAAATAATGTTTGAAATTGAAAGAAATAATCTTGAAATTTTATAATTAAATTAAAGGCTTAAAAAAATTATTAAGTTAATGTGAAAGATGATTTAAAATCAAATTAAGATGAATTAAGATAAAAAAAATCAATTTGAAATCACCCAAACCTAAGATCAAAACAAGACTGAAATATTAAGACTAACTCAAAACAATTCACAATCAAGACATTAAAGTTTTAAACCAATTAAATGAAAAATTAATTCAAAATATCATGATTAAGTTACAACAAACTTGAATCATTAAAACTCAACTAAATTAAAGAAACCCAAAAATACCATATCAACTTAAATGACCTAAAACATTTGAAAATCAATTTGAAATTTATAAATAAATCACCTTTAAATCTTCAACTCAAACTTCAATTAAGAATGGTTAAATTCTTTAATGAACCGATTTGCCCGTAAAGGTTGTCACTCTTATAATTCTTGAATAAAACATCAAATGAAATGTCACCCTACTCATAGAATAATCAAACATCCTAGTTCACTGAGCAAGAATCAAAACTTAACTAAATTCTCAGATGATAAATACATCCATACGATGAAATTCATTTGGACACAGAATAATCCCAATAGTGTTGAAAAGATGTTCGAGACTCGTCTTAAGAACTTTTCCAACCTAATGGGATGTTTTAGAAGAACAATGAGATTTCATTATTCATTGACGAAGAAAATCATCCATTAAACACAAGAACTATATGTCATAGGACTTGACTAGCAATAGGATTAGGATTTTGGTAGACAACCAGAACCATCCCTTTGCTTTACCTAGGTGCTTTCTTTCAAATGTATAAATGCTCTGACATGTGTTTCAAGTGCAGCTGGAAATGGCAAGGAGACCCCCAGGTACACTTTTATTTTATAGCAATTTATTTACCTAAGCTGTACTTTCTTTTTATTGCAAGATTGCATGTTAAACAACGATGTCACCCTGCATGAAAACTGAAACCTTTAGGATATCCGCAAAACTGAACCAAAACTAAATTAAAAATCACAACAAGATAAAAATTCACACCACAACATTCAAAACATAAAACAACTCAAAATTTAATCACAAACAAAACAACAAAACTACAATTACAACTAAATTAAAACGTCTCATTGGATGATCGGGTATCCCTCAGATGATGTAACTCACGTGTTGCTAACAAGATTTCCCACGGTCTAAATAAAAGTGTGGAACTCATTCAGTTGAGTTTAGCAAATTCATTTGGACTAAGTGAATCCAATAAAAATAGTGGTATCGAGATGACGGAGCCGTGAGATCTTAATCGGTTATGCTTAATCAGCTTTAAGATTTGTTTTAATTAAAATACTAAGACATCTCAAATTTAAGATTCCTAAACCAAAGCACTTCTCTCACCTCCTGATTGCCACTTTCTAAAATCAAACATTCTGCAACAACAAGGAGCTAGTGGGCAGCACGACCATTGTCAACAACAAAATAAGTCTCCACTAGCTTAACCCCTTTCCTAGCTTAAATAACCAAGTCATAGGATTTTGAGGTAGTTCGTTTAGTGCATACTTTCCAAATTATACCTATATATTTAAACTAAATTCAAAATTTAAAACTCGCCGAAAACTTCTGTAGGTGACCCCTATTTAAAATTAAACACTTAATCTATAAATATGTCGAAAACTTTTCTGGCGACTTCGCTGGAGATTAGTTCCTCTCTCCATCTTGATCAGATGGTTTTGCTTTCATAAATCGGTAGTGTGTCCATACCCCTAGTGGATCAAAATACCATTCTTCTCATTGACATACCATGTTCATTTCTATTTTGAATGGGTACAGTCAACTCTTCTTGGATTTTGGAGCCACTGTTTAGACATCCCTAAATAGAGAGGTTCTGAAATCCTTCTGCCTCTCCGAGGTGGGGTGGACCCCCAATAGGTGTTAGCCTAGGAGCAGTTCATCGAGATGAGAGTCTTATGAGGTTTTCTCTCCCTTTTCAGTTCTGGATTGGGTCCTTTACCTTCCCTTATTCTTCCTCCTTTAATTATTTAATTCCCTAACGAACCTTTTTAACTATGAACAAATGAACCTTCTAAACTACAAGCTAAGCGAACAAATAAAAAGAAATTGAAATATCTTGTAAACCAAACTATGAAAATGGATAAGAATGTGTTCAGACTCTATTTTATAATTATTTTTCGTCCTAAGAGTTTTATGACGGAGGGAAGCATAGTATGGAACTGACGTTCAGAATCTACCCTGCAGAAGATGTCTGTGACGAAGTTGATTTTCTCCTTCACCAACGGATTAGACTTGGCGATCAGCAAGGATGAATTTCCTAACAATGTGGTCATTCTTTTTGGCAATGATTCTAAAGTACGGAATCAAGTTCGCGGACATGACCCTCTTCGCACTAATGGCCAAAGTATCTGAAACTATGGAACCCATAATTGAATTCAACCTGAAGTTGACTCAAGAGTTTCCTCTCCTGTAGAGGATCCCAGTTAAGGAACACACTGCTTTCCATAGGAGGCTAGCTGCCACTCCCAGGACTGTTGTCTCTAACCCCATAGGTCTGGTCATCATTGCACCTACCCCCGCCAAATGGAAAAAGAAGGAAGTCCAGATGAGTGATGAACCCGCTACCGTAGAGGGTACGACATTTGCTGCAACACTGTCCGTTTTTGAGATAGGGTCTGGTTCGAGATTTGCACCCTTAACCCGAACACAAAAAGGGAATAAGAACAAAAAGAATGCTAAAATTAGAAAGACCATAGCTGCTGAAGTTACCACTCCTGAAGAAATCCCGGAAGAGGAAGAAGAACTGCCAGAGCTTTCACCCCTATTGGAAGGAAACAAATTTTACCCACTTTCTGCCGCTCCTGAGGAAGAAAGTGCTTAGAGGATCGCTGTCACGTTACCCCGACCGACATATTATGATCATAAAGAACGGAAGACAAGAAGTACGCCCCTTAATCGATTGCGGACAATAATTGAGAAGTTGGCAAGAAAGGATAATTGTTTTGAGTGTGAGATTCTGAGAATGATGGGAAGAATACCTGCCAAGGCAGGTCTCAGACCAAGGGTGTTTCCCCCTACTGTTCAAAAGGAGTTTCTGCTGAAGAAAAGAAAACTGAGTAGCAAGAAGTTAACTGCCGTGGTATCTAGCCTGCATCTTAGTAGGCACACCACCTTTCGACCTACGGTCGATGAGCCATCCAGTTCCAGGCACCCAATTGCAAAAAAGATGGTGTGGCGACCTAAAGTCGCAGAACTGATACCGGCAGAGCAGCCAGAAATGAAAAGTTCTGATGCCGAGTCCAAAGCTAGAAGGAGTGTTGCCGTCTCAGAGACAACTCAAGAAGACGAGGTTAACCGACTACAGTCTACCAGTCGTAAGACCGTCAGAGGAAAGTCACTCGAGGTTACTTTAGAAAAGTTAAGGTCAGACATTCAGCAGTTGGCCAAAGAGAGGAAAGAAAAATTAGAAAATGAAGAAGACTTGTCAGAATTCATGGACGAGGATTTTGCAGAAATCAACATTGTCGAGACCCGAGCATCGTCAGCTTTGCAAGGAGCTCCATCAACTTCAAAGGGAGACGATCCAGAGGCACTAAGGCTACTTCTACGGGAAAAGGATGATACGATTTATCAGATGGAGAAGAAGATGGAGGAGATGACGGCTCTAGCCACGCTTCAGAGTCAACCTCAACCCCTGAAAGAAACACCTGATCCCCGATATATATAAGTGCAACGACGCCAAAAACTTGGTACCGTCAGATATAAGTGCGCTGATGATTTTAGATATGAAAATTATGATTTTATAATATGGGATACTATGCAAGTATACGTATCATTTATCAAGTAATATAGGACTTTCTGATTAAGCCCCGAGATATCAAACCCACAAGGAAAATGTGAAATCTTTAAAGGAATCAGAAAAATTATCTTTTTACTTTATTTAATTGTTTTTGAAAAAGTATGTCTTGATTTTGAAAAGTTTTGAAGGTTGATATGTCTTTTTTTTAAAAAATTTTCTTAATACAATGCAAAGCAAGAAATTAAAATTACAATAACTAATAACACTGGATGTAAAATACTATTAACTAGAATATCTTTTTCTTTCCTTTCATGAAGTAGTAATAATTCTTAAAGTATTGTTGTGGAAGTATTCAAATTTTTGTTGTGACAGATAGAAGCAAATGTGTTCTTTAACCTTACTTGGTTCTATAAAGAACATATGTTAATTTGAAATTTATATTATTTTGAACATGGTTAGGCAGGGAAGATACCAGTCTCTCACTCTAGAGTTCCCTCGATTCCCACCACTCTGGGGCTAACTTCTCATAACAAAACTTAAAACTTCAAACCAAATTAGGGGGTTTTAGCTCGTCACTCTAAAATCCTCTAATTTTACTCCCTTTTATAAAAATATCTTCTAATATTACATTCAATTATATGGACTACAGTTCTCACCCATATAATTTTATGTAATTCTTACTAACTTTTATGAGACAATATCGCATTGGATCTTACATAATTTCAAGAAATTTTACAACTTAACATGCCAAATTAAGAAGTAAACAAAGTTTTTAGAATCAATCTTCACAACTTCTTCCAACTTTTAAACACTTATACTTTCCACAAAAATTCTCTTTAAATTAATTACTTCTCCATTTTAGAAAGAAAAAGATAAAGTAAACTACTCAGAATGCATTGAGAAAATATAAAAGCACATTGATTTGAAATTAAAAAGAATGATAAGAAAAATAATAAACGAAAATAAGTATTAATAAACTAAATTAAAGTAAACACTTATATGAATATCCTCTCCACAAGACTAAGGAAGTTCCTCTGAAACTTTGACTCTTCGCTAAACTACTTCTCAGAGCATGTCTCCCAACTCCGTTGACTTAGAATACAGACTTCAAACTTCAATAAAAACTAAACTAAAAGAAAGAAAACAAGTGGGAAGAAGAATACTTCACTCCAACCCTTTTCTCCTTTCTACTCTCTACTCCTACTCTAAATAAAAACTTTTAAAATAAAGTGGAAGAACAATGGAAGTACTCTTCAAAATGCAGTGGAAGAGTCTCCTCAAATTGCCTCCTCTAAATCTTTCCTAGGACTCTCTTTAAATATTAAACCAAAAGGTGCCTTGGCGTCTCTTTAAAATGTGTCCAGATTCGATGTATCTACCAAGGAATGCACCCCTTCATTCAAACTTGCTACCCAAAGGAAGTTATGGACGTTACCACCAAGAGTTGCTTCCCATCCCCTTTGAAATTGGTGTCAAATCCATTTGAATCTCGATTTTTAACTGTGGCGGCTAAGCGCCGACCCAGCCGCCCTTAGCCGCCAGTGCCACATTTTTTATTTTTCATTTTTTTGCTCCAAATTTTTATCAAATTTTGTTCCTTTTATCATGACCATCCATTTTCATCATACCTGCAAGAAAAACACAAAATACCTTCCATTAAAGTGCAATATCATTAAAAATAGGTATAAAATGTGCATAAAAATACTATATATTTTAGGTGTATCACTGCCCCCGAAGTCATTTACATTGCGGACGGAGGAAAGGAAGTTACATCTGTTAACGGGGATGAACAACAAGAGAAGAATTCTGTGTAAAGCATGATACCCAAAAAGGACATTAAAAACATGGTGGAACAGCAAGTGCGAGAAGCCCTAGCCAGTCCAAAAATGGAACATCTATTCAGACGGCTAGACCTTACCCTGAGAAATTTGATGCAGTTCAATATACAAAGGGCTTCATAACACCTTTGTTTAAGACTTTCGACGGCACAGGAAACCCCCAGTAGCTTGTCACACATTTTCGTGCTAGTTGCTGCAACACTGGTGAGATGCTTTGCTTTTTCTTCAGTTCATCAGTAGCTTATCAGGGATCGCCTTCGATTGGTATGCAGAGTTGCCAAATGGTTCGGTCAAGACTTTCTCAGAATTGGAAAACCTTTTTGTTAAACGGTTTGCTGGGGCTCAGCACCACATCACTATCGGTGATCTAGTGGTGGAGTAACATAAATAGAACGAAACTTTGGTGGATTACATCCTTCAATGGAGAAATCTAAGCATGGAGTGTGAACCCCAACTTCAGGAACAACATGCGGTCGATATCTTGCTTAAGAGTATCCATGGCCTGATAGCACTTCTCCTCAAAGGATTCACAATTAAGACTTTAGAGAAGTCGATTAGCAAGACCGAGAGCTTGCAAGAGGAGGCAAAACAACTGAGTTTCGTCGACAAATCTGATAAGCAGAAGCCAGTGAAAACATTCGAGAAGAAATTCAGAATTGTTGCAGCAGTGGATAAAGGCAAACAACCATTGCAGATACAGCCAGAGCGGCCACAGCTAAGTTATCAACCACCGCAACGGAACTATCAACAACCTCAACAGAGTTATCAATAGCCTCGACCAAGCTATCAGTCGCCGCAGCATAATCAACCGCCGCCTCGCCCATCACGTGGCCTGAAGGAGCTTTTGAATAAGGAATACCCCCTTCAAGACTAAAGCAGTGGCCAAGATGTTCCGCAGTTTGAGTAAGATGCCCAACTTTCAGCTACCAGAGCCTAGAAGGCCAGAAGAAGTCGACAAGAAAGATCATCCGATTTACTGCCCTTACCACAAAATGCTCGGACACAAGATAGAAGACTGCTTCACCTTCAAGAGCGGGCTCGAGTACAACCTCAGTCGAGGGAACATAACGATCCCGAAAGAATACATGAAGGAGCCCCAAAAAGGAGGTTCTGTTAATGTCATTTCAACGGATCCTATTGTTTCGATAGACCCGTACACGATCGACGAAGGATGGAGCACTGTCTGGACGAAGTCTTCAAAGAGAATTTTGGATAACATCCAAACCGCTTCGGTGCACACTTCAACTCAGAGTTAGAAACCCGCTAAGCCGACACTATCAATTGCAATTGAAGAACTTCCCCAGAAGGAGGAGAAGATCGTGGAAGAAGAGAAGGCTGAGGCTCCAAAGAGTAGAGTAGGGGCTGCTTTTTCCTAGGATGGTTGTTTCTGATTTGGGGGAGAAATCCCTTGGACCTCTGATTCTGTATGATTATTTGCTCGCCCCGGCGGGATCTTATAAAGATAAGATTTATGGTTTTGGCTACATTTTGACTGTTTCTAATGATTACGTAACTAACGACAACCAACCTAACCCGGATCTCGATTTCGATACGAATTACAATTCTCAAATCATACAAAACCTCGACGACAGCGATGGAAGAGAGGATGTCCACAAGAGCGACTATGAAAGCCCAAGAAGCGACAAGTTCATTTACGAATTCCAAGGAGCTCCAATTGCGATAGAATTGGAGTTATCAGATTCCGAAGCAGCTGCAGAAGAACCAGTCGTGCCGATTCAAGAAGAAACACCAAAAAATTCAGCACCAGATTCAGAAGAGATAACAGAAGTAAATTTGAGAAGCGGAAAAGTTCTACCCCTAAGAATGGATCCAAAAGAGAAAGGAAAGCAGGTGGTTGCTCAGGAAGAGCCAACCCCTGTGGAAGAATTGCCCATTTGGGAAGAGGCTGAAGAACCCAGTAATAAAGTGGATTATAACGTGCTAGCCCATCTTCGGAGGTGTCGGCATATTTTTAATTTAATTTAAATAAATAATTTGAAAAGGTAGTATTTGATTTTAAAAAATAATTTTTAAATTTGAACATTTTCAGATATGAAATCAAACCGATCTCACAACCCAAATAGTTTATACAAACGAGCACCGCACCACAAACCGTGTATCTATCCCGAAGAATAGACACACTCGCTCGATGATGGGGCTCGATTAAATAAACTAGGAGATTTGTGACATCCGTTTGGTCCGCGAACCAATTTTATAAGCCGACAAATTTCCTCGCTTAATATGAAAGTATTAAACGGGGTTTATATTACTCGGGTTCTTTAAAATTCCCTATAAGGGCAAGCCCCATAGTTAATTACATCTTAAGTGACGGGAATCACCTAAGAAAACTCTCGATAATAATCAATAATTCTGCTCTCAAGAATTTCAAAGTTTAAGTTTTCAAAGGATTGAATTTTGGAATTTCAATAGGGAATGGATCAAATTTGGAACATTTTGTTTTGAGAATCCAAAGGAAGAAAAGTAGGAGAAATCACAGATTCGAAGCGAACTTTGGTAATTTCCCGACTATCCTATCGTTTGGCTTGAGTTTAGGAAAGTTCTAATATTTATTTAAATGTTTTGATCTTGTCAATTTTAATTAATTAGGACTTATATTTGTATGATAAAATCACACAAATAGCCTCGAAGATATGAGGGTTTATGTCGTATCGGACGACTACCTCGGAATCCTAAAACCGGTTAGGGCTTAATTTGCAGTGCAAATGCCTAACAAAAGGTTGAGGATTTATGTTGCACTAGGCAAACTACCTCGAAGTCCTATGGCTTTGTTGTTTAATTCTAGGAAAGTTTTGCCGATGTGGATTCAAGTTTTGTCGACGACGATGGCCGTGCTGCCCACCATGCTCCAAGCTCCTTGTTGTTGCAGAGGTTTAGTTTTAGAAGTCATAAATCAGAGGATGAGAAAAATGTTTTGGTTTAGAGAAGTCTTAATTTCCAAGTGTTTTTGTGTTTTAATTGAAACAAATCTTAAAGTTGATTATAACGACACCGGTTAAGATCCCACGGTTCCATCCTTCCGGCATCATTATTTTTATCGGATTCACTTAGTACAGATGAATTTGCTAAACTCAACTGAATGAGTTCCACACTTTCATTTAGACCGTGGGAAATTCCGTTAGCAACAAGTAGGTTACATCATCCGAGGTATTCCCGATCATCCAACAAGACGTTTTAATTTAGTTGTAATTGTAGTTTTTTGTTATGTTTGTGATTAAATTTTGAGTTGTTTTATATTTTGAAATGTTGTGGCGGTGAATTTTATCTTGCAATGACTTTTAATTTAGTTTTGGTTTCAGTTTTAGGGTCTATCCTAAAGGTGTGGGTTTTCACGCAACAGTTGTTTATCATGTAAGAAAAGTTAGTGCAATGCAGTTAAATAAATTGCAATAACGTAAATTGCAAGAAAGTAAATTGCAATAAAATAAAAGCGTACCGGAGGGTCTTCCCGTCATCCCAAGCTGCACTTAAAACACAATTAGAATATTTAAGCAAGTTCCTAGTAAAGCTAAGGTAAGGGTTATGGTTTTCTACCAAGTTCCTAATCCTATAGCTAGTCATTTCCTATGACGTCTAGGTTCTTTGTGTTTTTGTTTGAGGACGATTTTCTTCATCAAAGAACAATTAAGTCCAATTATTCTTATAAACATCCTATCATATTGAGAAAGTGCTTAAGAATAATCTTAAACATCTTTTCAATATTTCTAGGATTGTTTTAAGTCCAAATGAATTTAATTATATAAATGAATTAATCGTCCAGTGGATTGAAGTTTTGTTAACTTGCTCGGTGAACTAGGACATTTGAATATCCTATAAGTGAAGTAACATTTCACTTGATATTCTGTTTAGGAGTTATGATGACTAAAGCATTTAAGGGTAAATTGGTGTTCAGATGGTTTGTGATTTAGTTTAATTTCAATTAATGAGTTTAAATTTGGAATAGTGTTCAAGTTATTTTAGATTTATTTTGAATTCTTCATGTCTTTGGTAATGTTATATTTAATCCAACTTAGTTTAATTTAATTTAATTTAATGAGTTTTAATTTAATTTAATTCAATTTAATTCAATTTAGTTTGATTTGATTTAATTTGATTTAATTTAATTTAATTTGATTTAATTTAATTTAATTTGATTTAATTTAATTTAATTTAATTTAATTTAATTTAATTTGATTTAATTTAATTTAATTTGTTTATTTAATTTAATTTAATTCATTTAATTTAATTTAATTTGTTTGTTTTATTTATTTTAATTTGATTTATTTATTTAATTTAATTTAATTTAGTTTGATTTATTTTAATTTAATTTAATTTAATTTTATTATTATTTTATTTTTTTTTATTTTAATTAAAATTTTAAAAGAGTTTAATAATTTAATTTTGGTTTAATGATTAAGTCTTTTAATATTTTAAATTTGAGTTATCATTTTAATTAAGAATTGAATATTAATGAGATAATTAATTTAGGGATTTTTTAAATTAAAGAATAAATCTCTTCCTAATAATATCCCTATTTTAATAATTCCAATTTTATTATTCTTCCCAAATTTAATCAATTATTTAATTAAGGCTTAATCATTTTAAATTGTTTAATGGGTTTCTACCCTTTAATTATTTAAATTTCAATCATCCAAATCAGATCAGGATCAAATATTTTACTTGTTAATTTTTTATTAAACCTAAAGTTTTAATTAAGGTTTAAAAATTTTAATTACCACTTTACCCTTTAAGCTTAATAATTTCATAACTCACTAAATTGAACTCAAATGAACTTGAAATTTTTATGTGACTTCACTCATATGTCAATAAAGACATGAGAGGAGAAAATGTGATTTTTCTGTATTTAATTTATTTATATAATTATTTTTGGTGGAAAATAGAGATTTCCAAGGAAAATTTAATAACATGACCAAGGGAAAGTTTCTGTCCTTAAGAAAATTAGGGGACATTCCTAATGACCGGAGAACCACTTGGACCAATTTTGGTGATTTTTTGAATTATATTATTTTTATTATAATTATTTTAAATTTTGGAGTGTTAATTAATTTAAAAATAAAATAAATGTTGAAAAATGAATTTTATATTTTTCAAAAATCTCTCTGATATCAAGGAAATCAGAGAATCAAATTTTGCAATTTTCTGATTTTTCTATGATTTATTATAATTATTTTAGTGAAAATGCTAGAAAATACATTTTTTTTAATTTTTAAATTATCCTAGAGCTTTAAAATTTAATATCTCACTAAATAGACCTAGGAAAAATGTATGGTTTGCTCCTAAGTGATTAAAATTCAAAATGTGACATTTTGGTGAATTTTATTATTTTTGTGATTTTTATTATTTTTTAATTATTAAAATATTAAAATAATATTAAAAATTAACTTTTTAGAAAATTAAAATTTTAATTTTCTTAAATTCCCTGATATCGAGAGGCTCCAAAACCAATTTGGTGAATTTTTGAAAGATATTTTGAAAGTTATGAATTTTTAAAGTTTAAAATGGCTAAATAAGCTTAATCAACCCGATTAGTAGGGCTAACCAAGTCAATTGACCTCAAATTTTTATGGTAGGTTCCTCCGATCCTGAAGGTCAGTGGAGAATTGATTTCAAGTCAATTTGATGTATGGTTAGCTCTAATTAATTAGAGATCCATTTTGGGTGTTTAAGCCAATTAGGGTTGTTTTAAATGAACTAACTCAAAACCTATTTTTCCTAGGGTCCTCTGGTCATGAGGAACATCACCAAATTTTCCTAGAATTTATTTCACAACATGCTATTTATTGGAATTAAAATACTTAAAACAGTAACCTGAATTTGGAAAATCAATAACTTTTCATAGGGATGGCCTCTGACTTTGGAAAATTCAGGGAATGTTCCCAAATTCAGAGGCTTCAAAAGCCCTATGGTCTCATGCCATGGTGAATTGTATACATGCATGGAGAATTAAAAGTATGCAGGGAGTAAATAAATTATAAAAAATAAAATACTTGATGAAATTGAGTGATTTCTTTTCCACATTATTCTCCTCTGTTCACTGAGCAAGAGGATATTTTTATTTTATTTTTCTGATTTTCCTACACAGAGTTATGAATTTTTGAAGTTTAGGGAATTAAATAAATCAAAAAATACCCTAATTTTCTATTTATCCACGCGGCGCCAACTCATCCTCGGCATCTCCGAAAGCACACGCGTCGCGCTCCCATTCGACGCCGCCATCTGACTCAGCAGCCCTGGCCCCGTGGTTCTCGTACCTTCTTCTGATCCGACGCGATCCTGGCCGTCCGTCCGTGCGTGTATTAAATGAACGGCATCCATTCATCGTCCCCATGTGTTCTCACCCGAGAGCCGTCCACACTAAATCCCTAATATCTCACTCGATACTCAATGGATTTTCATGTTCTTATGCTCTATGGATTCGTCTTGAAGAGACGAACACATCTATACGGCTATCATGCATTGAAATTAAAGCATTTGAAATGGAGAATCTCCAGAAGCTCGGGATGAATAATTAGTTCATACCTTTGCTCAGAGAAGTGTGGCTTCAATCTGAGAGTTGTTGCACCTTCGATTGGATCCTAGCAAGCTCCAGATGAAGTCTCTTGGTCTGGTGAATTGTCTAGATGTGATTTCGAGCAAGCCCGATCACAAAGCTTGGAGGCTGGAGCAGCCGGGTGGCTCGGAGATGGGGCTTTTGCTGGTGGACACCTTCCTCGGTACGAGTGAAGGTGTAGAACCAATCAATTTGAGGATTGGTCCACTGTGGAGAAGTGTCATGGTTTTGGGTGGAATTTCAACTCTGAAATTGAGCTCATAGAGAAGAAATTGCAGGGGGATCTCACTGGGGATCAAGTGCTCTGTGTATGGGGAGGAGTCTGGAACAATTTTGGCAGGGTTTCCTTAAGGTTTGTTTCAGCACCTCTCATGGCCGAGAGGGGTGGAGTTTAAATAGGAGAGGGTGGAGGGCCTCCCGAGGAGAGTTAGGGCTTGGGATCAGCTGCTCTTGGCAAGAGAAGAACAGCTCCAATGGCCACTGGGGATGGGGCGACTCGGCGGTGAGAATTCCAAGTTGAGCTCACATGTGAGCTCTCGGCCATGGTGTTTTCCGGCGGCTCAGTGGCCGGCCGGCCGAGCATGGGTCACCATCTTGTTCGGGTGGGTCGTGGTCGGGGTTTAGTGTAGGCAATTGGCAAATGCCATGTGTAAAGAGCTTGGATTGAAATAGAATGGGGGGAAGACCATTTTGGGTTCAAATGAGTCAACCCATGGTTTTGGGCTAGGTTCACCACCCAAGGCCTGGTCTTGGGCTGAAAAGGATCACTTGGGTCGGCCAAGAGAGAATGGTGTGGTCTCCATCCATGATGAGGTGGCTAAGCATGGTTTAGTGTGTGACATGCTTAAGGTAAAAAAGGTTTAAGGAGGATTAGGAAAGGGGCCCCTCCTTTTTCCATTAATGGCTTGATCACATGTCAAGCCTTCCATGGCTTCATGTGGCTTGTCCATGGCTTGCATGGCTCACCTTTGGCTTGGCAAAAAGTTTAGTCAATTTCATGAAAATGGATTTAAGAAAATTTTGATATTTTGATGGGAATTTGTATGGGGCTTGATTTGGAATTATTTGATGATGAATTTAGGACTTAGGTAATGGATTTAATTAAGTGGATGACAAATGGAGATGTCATGTGGGCTTTAGGGTGGATTTTGGGCTTTTGGATGTGGTGAAGGATGGGCTTTTAAAATGGTTTAGGAAGGTGGGCTTTTGAATTTTTAAAATGGATTTTGGGATGAAATTTTGGTAAAGTCTTGGGCCAAATAATTGTTGGGTTTAGCTCATGGATGTATCATGAGTGATTTGAAATGAATTTGAGGTGGTTTGGGTTTGATTGAGTTGAATTTGGGTTGATTTGGTAAATGGGCCAATATATGTCAAATTGGGCTAACTTGGGCCAATGTTGGGCTAGGGTTGAAATTGATGTAAAATCAATATTGAGAAATGTTTATGGGAGTGTTTCAAAGAGGTTTTGGCTTTGGTTGGGTTTTGATTTTGGGGTTTGGGCCCATTTGGGTTAGGTTTGGGTTTAGGTCGAAATTGGGCCTCTTAGCTTTGGGTTGAATTTGAGTGGGGTTTGGGTCAAAATTTTGGGCAAATCATGTTAGTGTTATGCTTGTGGGGATGCTAAGGAAGATTTAGAAAAGATTTGGGGTTAATTGGAGTTGAATTGGGTGAGTTTGGGTTAGGTTTGGGTCATGGGTCCAAATTGGGCTTTAAGGCCAAAAGTGAAATTGGATCCAAATGTCAATCAAATTGGACTTGGATTTGGTCTAGATTGGTGTTGGGAATGTTGAATTGAATTTTAGAATTGAATTGGACCAGAATTTGGGTCAATTGGATATGTTTGGTTTGACATTGGGTTCACTTAGGGTTAAAATGGGTCAAATTGGGGGTTTTGACAAAAGTGGGGTAAATTGACAAAATTGGCCCATGGTGTAGTTGAACAAAATGAAATTGGGAATATTTGGGATTTTTTGGAATTTTCTGGGAATTTTCTGAATTTTTGGATTTTTTGGCCAAGAGGGGTATTTTGGGTATTTGGAGGGTATTGGGAGGTTTTCTTGGAATTTTTGGTATTTTTGGGTATGGATGATCAATTTGAGTGATGTGGAAATGTTTGGGATTAATTTTGAGGAATTTTGGGTAATTTAGGAAATTTTGAAAAATTTGGGTAATTTCGAGGGTTTTGGGTAAATTTGGCGGGTGTAGGTTCCCGGGGGTCAAAATTGAAAATTTGGAAAATTGAAGATTGGGTGAATTTGAGTGGAGTGAAATCATTTTGGTTGAGCCATGAAGCCATATCAAGCCCACATGAGCCATGAAGGGACTCATTTGAGGCATTCACTATGTTGTTCCTAACCCTCTGGCCGAGGGCTTAGGGGTTAAGGACCATCCATGTGAATCATCTACATGAGTCGGGAGGTCAAGTTGGGTATAAGTGTGGTTTTAGGAGGTTTGTGAAAGTGTAGTGTATAAGTGTGGTGTGTGTGTCGGCCCAGCCCCTTCACTGGACCAGAGCCACCGGGGCGGTCCTAAGGCCAAAGAGTCACTATAGGAACTCATCCTTAAACTTCCACATTTGATTTCAACCCTCTAGGTGATTAGGGGTCTATAGTCAAGTTTGTGGAGTTTGCAGGGAGTTAAGAAGTGGTTTGAATTTCTAAAAGGTGGGTCCCAATTCTAGTCCTCTAAGATATTCAAAGGAAAAGCCTAAGGCTAGCTCCTAGGTACTAAAGAGAAGAAGAGAAGACCTCATCAAAAATGAGGTCAACAGGAGGCTACCAGCCAAACTAAGCATTTACGACGCTCTGATCCTGTCAATGGAGATGAGAGAAATTCTGATCAAGTCCTTACTTGATCCAGAAATTTGCTTAGCTCAATTGGCTGGTAATTTCTTAGATGAGGTTTGCTCGTTAAAAGGACAATACAATTTTACTTTCACGGATAATGACCTACTGCTCGGGACAGCTGATCACAACCAACCCTTGTACATTTCAATCATTATAAAAAAGTTCATGCTCTCCAGGATGTTAGTTGATCCGGGAGCATCGATCAATATAATGAACCTTCGGACATTAGCATACTTGGAAATTGATGCCCGCGAGCTTCAAGCCGACAGAATGTTACTAAGATGTTTCAAACAGAAAGGAGAAAGAGCTCTTGGATTAATAACACTATCAATGAGGATTAGTGATTTGGCGAGGACAACCAAAAAAATCCATATAATTGATTTCGAGACATCGTTCAACGCTCTACAGGGTCGACCGTGGATCCATGAAAACCGGATGGTACCGTCATCTCTGCACTAGTGCATAAAGTATTATGAAGGAGGAGAAGAACTATGTATCAAAGGTCACTTGCAACCATTCTCCGTGCACGAAATTGGAATCCATGAAGATGCTGCTTACTACGCACCTCCGAAGAAAACCAGCTTCTCCAGAAATGCCATACCAAATGAAGCAAAAGGAACTCAAGCAATGAAGAACCTCAAGTTCTAGTTCAACAGTTACTCACCACTCCCTTATGGCAAGATGGTGAAGGTTTCTCCAGAACTTGCACCTGAAGTCGAGGCCAGGGAAGAGGTCAAGGAAGAAATGGTGGAGCAATTAAAAATAAGAATCCATTGATTAATGTTGATTAGGAGAACAACTCCGAAGAAGAAGAAATCAAGAAAGAAGCATCAATGATAGATAAAAAGAAACCCCAGTAAGAGATCTCTCTCGAAGATGAGAAGAACGAAGAATACAAATCAATGTACAAGAAGATTAACCATGTGTACATACTATGACCCTAACCCCGATCTATCCTAGCAAAGTCGAGGGTATGGTGGTTAAGGAAATACACGGTGGAGGTGCTAAGTCAATCAAGTTCTACCGTGGTGCTTCTTCTTCCAAAACTGAAAATGATGTAAAATTTGAAGATGTTGTTGCATCTGAATTAATGGAATTGCCTTTTGAGTGGTATTCTCCCTGTGTTCAGAATTTGATTCAAAGTGGTGTCTTACCTAAGTAGTGGTCAAAAGATCAATCTCGACACTTTGAAAAATTATGGAATAATGCCAGTCGGCCTCCCAATTCAAAGCATGGTCTTGGATTCGGCACGGTAGGGCCAGCTGACGATACATGATTCTATTTGGTTGTCACTTGCGAGCCTGATGAAGACTGCCTGGAAGCTTCAAATGATCTCGAGGACTTGCCAATTGGAGAAGCTCCGCCAGAATTTGAAGAAGAAATTAAATCTACAATAGACGAGTTAATGTAAATTAACTTGGGTACTAGCGAAGAGCCTAGACTGACCTTTGTTAGCTCCTTACTCAATAAAGAAGACTCCAAAAACATAATCAATCTACTAATGAAATTCAAGGAATGTTTTGCTTGGAGTTATGATGAAATGTCGGGACTAGCTCCAAAAGTCGCGGTTTACAAGCAAAGAGTGGATCACACTGCCGTTCCAGGCATACAAGCTCTGAGAAAAATGCATCTAGAAATCGAACAACAACTTATAGCTAAAGTTAAGAGGCTAATCGATGCTAAATTTGTCCGTGACGAACAATATCCGACTTGGTTAGCCAACGTGGTACCAGTCAGAAAGAAGAACGGTCAGATCAGAATCTGCTTAGATTTCAGAGATTTGAATAAAGCATGCCCAAAGGACAAATTCCTGCTACCAATTCCAGAGTTGATGATCGATATTTCTTCGACGCACGAAGTCTTTCTTTCATGGATGGATTGTTAGGATACAATCAGATAAATATGGCACCAGAAGACGAGAAGCTCACAGCCTTCAGAACGCCAATCGGAGTCTACTGCTACACAGTAATGCCTTTTGGGTTGAAGAACGAAGGAGCGACAGCCCAAAGAGCAATGAAAAGGATTTTTTATGATCTCATTCACAATCAAGTCAAGTGCTACGTGGATGATGTGGTCGTCAAAAACAAACTGAAAGAAGATCACCTGTATGATTTGAGAATTGTTTTCGAGCAATTAAGACGATTTAACCTTAAGATGAATCCCCTAAAATGCGCCTTCGGCGTTACCTATGGGAAATTCTTAGAATTTGTTGTTCGACATCTCAGAATTGAAATCAATTCGGAGAAGATTAAAGCTATCTTAGAAATGTCGAGCCCTAAAACTTTGAGACAACTACAAACCTTTCAAAGGAAGTTGGCATATCTTCGATGCTTTATTTCTAATTTTTCAGGAAGGTGTCAGCCTTTTTCTATTTTGGTTAAGAAGGATGCTAAGTTTACTTGGGACTCCAAATGTCAACATGCCTTCGATGACATCAAACAATACTTAATGACACCTCCTGTATTAACAGGCCCAATCTCGGGTAGACCGTTGATACTTTATACCGCGGCTTTAGACAACTCCCTCGGAGCCCTGCTAGCCCAGGTCGATGACGAGGGTAAAGAAAATGCTCTCTACTACTTAAGTCGTCGTCTAATTCCGATGGAGGTAAAGTATCCTTCGATTGAGAAAGCATTGTTTGGCCCTGATCTTCGCCGCTCAAAAGCTCAGACATTACATGCTTTCTCATAAGGTCAATCTTATCTCGGAGTTTAATCCATTGCAATATTTGATGTCCTATCTGACGCTTTCCGGCATACTTTCCAGGTGGTCGATGATATTATTGCAATTCGATATAACTTTCATTCCCCTTCGTGCCGTAATGGGGCAAGTCCTAGCAGACTTCCTCACAGCACACCCTTTACCGACAGAATTGCCTCTCAACGACGACTTGTTAGACGAACAGATAATGAGCCTAGAAGACCCCGATGATCAACGTTGGGAACTGTACTTTGACGGAGCATCCTCAGCATAGAAGGACAAAGAATTGCAAACGATATTGCCCGGTAAGGCAGGAATCAGACTAATCTTTATAACACCGGAGCAGGGGATGTTAAGGTACTCCTACCATCTAACAGAACTGTGTATGAATAACGAAGTAGAGTATGAGGCCCTTATAACCGGACTGGGGTTAACCATTCAGATGGTTATAACCGACATTAACATCTACAGTGATTTGCTGTTGATCATACAACAAGTCGCAAGATAGTACAAGATTTTGAAACCTAGACTCGAGTAGTACTTCTAGTATGCAATGAAATTGTTAAGGCAAATTCTGAATGTGATAATCTACAAGATTCCCAGAAGAGAAAATGCTCTCGCAGACGCGTTAGCCCACCTTGCAAAAGAATTTGCTTGCTTACAAGATGAATCAGTTGCAATGTTAGTTTAAGGGTGACAGGTTCTATCACAGCTCGACATGGATGTAATGCACAAGTCTGAAAGAGAAGAAGAAACCGTTGCAGCAGTAACAGAAACTACAGAAGATTGGCGGCAGCCATTAATAGACTACCTGTAAATAGGAAACCTACCGATGATAAGTAAGTAGTCCATCAGATCAAGAAAAAAACTATGTATTATGCATTAATAAATAATACCTTATACAGAAGGTCTTTCGATCAGATGTGGCTAAGGTGCCTGAGCGGGTCCGAGGCTCGCGAAATTGTTAAAGAGGTGCACTCAGGACTTTGTGGCGCTCATCAGTCGGGTCCGAAGATGAAAATGAAAATTAAAATACTGGGGTACTACTAGCCCTCAATGATGACCGATTGCATGAAAGTTGCCAAAAGTTGTCACCAGTGCCAAGTGCATGGAGTGGTTCTACACCAACCTCCAAATGTGCTACATCCGAAAATCGCATCATGGCCATTTGAGTGTTGGGGCACAGATATCTTGGGTCCGATAGAACCGCCTTCTTCGAGAGGACATCGTTTCATCCTTGCATCGACATATTACTTTTCCAAGTGGGCAGAAGCAATACCGCTTACATCATGTATTGCAAATCAAGAATCAAGTCGTTTACCGTTTCGGGGTACCGCGCAGAATTATTTCAGATAAAGGGTCAGCGTTCAAGAGCATGAAGATCAATAATTTTTTAAGAAGGCACAGGATTGACTGACACTATTCAACGATCTACTACCCAAGAGCAAACGGCTTAGCTGAGGCTTTTAATAAAACTCTCATCTAAATCCAAAAGAAAACTTTGGACGATAACAAGAGAAAATAGCACGAGAAGTTGTTAGAAGCCTTATGGGCCTACAGGACAACTTTTAGAACACCTACTCAGTCTACACCATACGCACTAGTGTACGGGTCTGAGGCCATCTTGCCCTTAGAGGTTCAGCTTCCGTCTCTCAGAATTGCAGTCGCAAAAAAGATTACTGCAAAAGAAAATGCCAGACTACTGCTAGAAGAATTGGAAAGCTTGGAAGGGAAGCGACTTTCAGTGCAACAGAATTTGGAATTGTATCAAGCCAAGATGATTCAGGCCCACGATAAACTAGTCTGCCCAAGGACGTTCAGATTTGGTGACTTGGTTCTAGTTCTCAGGAGACCTATTCTTGCACACCGCAAGATAGGAGGTAAATTTGAAACGACATGGGAGGGGTCGTTCGTGGTCGAGACAGTCTACTCAGTAGGTTCCTACCAACTCGTGAATTGCTGTAGAGAACAATCTATGCTTCCAATCAATGGACGATATTTAAAGAAGGATTACGCAACCTGATTTTTCTAAGGATGAAGTCTCATTCCTAGAAGCACGGGCATATTAATCACTTGTAACTGGGTCTGAACCTAAAATTTGATAAGAAAAAAATGATGAACAAAATTTTTCGTGTTAAAAAGAAAATATGTGAAAAAAATCATCATCTGAATAATAAGATTCTTTGAACTTTCCTTTCAAATCAATCTCATTCCTGATTTTACCTTATCTTTCCCTATCTTATTAAAACTCAAACGAAATAAAAAACTGAAAAATTTTCATTAAGGAATAAATTTTCTTATTGTTCTCGTTCTTGATACAGCTCCTGATCCCTCCCTTGTTTTCACAGGGAAATGTCGAACGGGCGGTTGATTCTAAACTTCAAGAATGGCGTGAGTCTAGCACTCGATGAAGAAAAGATGAAGGATGGGGCCGTAATTGAGATCAACTCTGACTTCACACCGGCCGGCTTACAGTACGAGGAGGCGGATTGGACCCTGATTGACCGGGATGAGTTCCGCAGCCAGACAGTGGTGAAATTGGGTGGCCTGAGTCAGCAGGCTACCGACAATAAAAGGAAGGTTAACGTCTCACATGTAACAGGAGCAGATAAGAAATTCAAGTCCATGTGCAGCTTATTTTTTGGTTGTGTGTTGTATTTTGAAAAGGGGTCGCCTAAAGAAGTTGTCAGCGAAATTTAGATTTTAAATTTAATTTAAATATATATACAATTTAGAAAGTAGCATTTGATTTTGAAAGTAATTTTAAGTTTGAAAATTTTAAGATATGAAATCAAACCAATCTCACCTCCCGAATAGTTTATATAAACAAGCACCTCACCACAAACCGTGTTTCTATCCCGAAAAATAGATACACTGCTTAATGATGGGGCTCAATTAAATAAATTAGAAGATTTGTGACATCTGTTTAGTCTGCGAACCAATTTTATAAGCCGACAAGTTCCCCTTCTTAATATAAAGAAATTAAGCAGGGTTTATATTACCTGGGTTCTTAAAGCTCCCTATAAGGGTAAGCCCTTATAGTTAATTACATCTTAAATGTCCGAAGACACTTAAGAAAACTCTCGATAATGATCAGTGGTTTTGCTCTCAAGAATTTCAAAGTTTAAGGTTTTCAAACAATTGGATTTTGGAAATTTCAATTGGGAATGGATCAAATTTGGAACAGTTATTTTAGGAATCCAAAGGAAGAGAAGTAGGAGAAGTTGAGGATCCAAGAAGAATCTTGGCAACTTCCCAACTATCTTATTTTTTGGCTTCAATTTGAGAGTTTATTTAATGTTGTAATCATGCCAATTTTAATTAATTAGGATTTATATTTGTATGATATGATTATACAAATAGTTTCGAAGATGTGAGGGTTTATGTCGTACCAAACAACTACCTCGGGTCCTAAGACCGGTTAGGGCTTAATTTGCATAACACTGTTGACCTCATTTTTGATGAGGTCTTCTCTTCTTCCCTTTAGTACTTAGGATCTAGCCTTAGGCTTTTCCTTTGACTATCTTAGAGGACTAGAATTGGGACCCACCTTTTAGAAATTCAAACCACTTCTTAACTCCCCGCAAACTCCACAAACTTGACCGTAGACCCCTAATCACCTAGAGGGTTGAAATCGAATGTGGAAGTTTAAAGGATGAGTTCCTATAGGACTCTTTGGCCTTAGGATTACCCAGGTGGCTCGGTGCGGTGAAGGGGCTGACTTACACACATACTACACCTATACACTGCACTTTCACACACCTATACCTAACTTGACCTCCTGACTCATGTAGGTGATTCACATGGATGGTCCTTAACCCCTAAGCCCTTGGCTAAGAGGGTTAGGATCAACAATGTGGATGCCTCGAATGAGTCCCTTCATGGCTCATGTGGGCTTGATGTGGCTTCATGGCTCAACCAAAATGATTTCATTCCACTTATATTCACCCAATCTTCAATTTTCCAATTTTTTAATTTTTGACCCCCGGGACCCTACACCCGCCTAACCTACCCAAAGCCCTTGAAATTACCCAAATTTTTCAAAATCACCTAAATCACCCAAAATCCCCCAAAATCCCCCAAAATCAATTCCAAACATTTCCACATCACTCAAATTGATCATCCATACCCAAAAATATAAAAAATTCCAAGAAAACCTCCCAATACCCTCCAAATACCCAAAATACCCCCCCTTGACCCAAAAATCCAAAAATTCAGAAAATTCCCAGAAAATTCCAAAAAATTCCAAATATTCCCAATTTCATTTTGTACAACTACACCATGGGCCAATTTTGTCAATTTAAACTACTTTTGTCAAAACCCCCAATTTGACCCATTTTAACCCAAAGTGAACCCAATGTCAAACCAAACCTACCCAATTGACCCAAATTCTGGTCCAATTCAATCCTAAACTTCAATTCAACATTCCCAACACCAATCTAGACCAAATCCAAGTCCAATTTGATTGACATTTGAATCCAATTTCACTTTTGGCATTAAAGCTCAATTTGGACCCATGACCCAAACTTAACCCGAACTCACCCAATTCAACTCCAATTAACCCCAAATCTTTTCTAAATCTTCCTTAGCATCCCCACAAGCAAAACCCTAACATGATTTGCCCAAAAATTTGGACCTAAACCCCACTCAAATTCAACCCAAAGCATTAAAGCCCAATTTTGACCTAAACCCAAACCTAACCCAAATGAGCCCAAACCCCAAAATCAAAGCCCAACCAAAGTCAAAACCTCTTTGAAACACTCCCATAAACATTTCTCAACATTAATTTTACATCAATTTCAACCCTAGCCCAACATTGGCCCAACTTGGCCCACTTGGACCTATATTGGCCCATTCACCAAAAGAGCACAAATTCGACCCAATTCAAACCCAAATCACCCCAATTTGCTTCAAGTCACTCATGATACATCCATGAGCTAAAACCAACAATTATTTGGCCCAATCTCTTTACAAAATTTCATCCCAAAATCCATTTTAAAATTCAAAAGCCCACTTTCCTAAACCATCTTAAAAGCCCATCTAAAACCATTTCAAAAAGCCCAAAATCCACCCTAAAGCCCACATGACATCTCCATTTGCCATCCACTTAATTAAAGCCATTACCTAAGTCCTAAATTCATCATCAAATAATTCCAAATCAAGCCTCATGCCAAATCACCCCTAAATACCAAAATTTTCCTTAAATCCATTTCCATGAAATTGACTTCACTTTTCCCAAGCCAAAGGTGAGCCATGAAGCCATGCATGAGCCACATGGGAGCCATGAGAGCCATGGAATCTACTTTCCACCTCACCATACCCAAGATGGCAAGAGGAGGAGGCCCTTTCCATATTCTCTTAAGAGTGATTAACCACTTCCATGACTCCACTAAACCATGCTTAGACTTAATTGTACTTGGATTGTGACTTGACCCCACTAATCAAGCTGGTCCAAGTGACTTTCCCTTCAGCCCAAATTGACCTTGGAGGGTGAACCTAACCCAAAAACCAAGGGTTGACCCATTTAGACCCAAAACTAGCCCTTTCCCATTCCATTTTGATTCAAACCCTTTACACATGTCCATGGCCAATTGACTGCACAAACCTCTAATCCTGACCCACCTGGACCTGAGGGTGACCCATGCCTGCCGGCCAGCCGCCTGGGTCGCCGGAAAACACCATGGCCGAGAGCTCACATGTGAGCCCAACTTGGAATTCTCACTTGCTGAGCTGCCCCATCCTCAGTGGCCATTGGAGCTGTTCTTCTCTTGCCAAGAGCAGCTGATCCCAAGCCCTAACTCTCCCTGGGAGGCCCTCCACCCTCTCCTATTTAAACACCACCCCTCTCGGCCATGAGAGGTGCTGAAACAAACTTTAAGGAAACTCTGCCAAAATTGTTCCAGACTCCTCCCCATACATGGTGCACTTGATCCCCACTGAGATCCCCCTGCCATTTCTTCTCTGTGAGCTCGATTTCGGAGTTGAAATCTAGGCCCAAAACCAGGACACTTCTCCACGGTGAGCCAATCCCCAAATTGATTGGTTCTACACCTTCACCGGACCGAGGGAAGGTGTCCACCAGCAAAAGCCCCATCTCCAGGGCCACCCGGTTGCTCCAACCTCCAAGCTTTGTGATCGGGCTTGGTCGAAATCCCACCTAGACAATTCACCGGACCGGAGACTTCATCCGGAGCTTGTTGGGATCCAATCGAAGGTGCAACAACCCTCGGATCGAAGCCACACTTCTCGAGCAAAGGTATGAGCTAATTCTTCATCCCGAGCTTCGGAGATTCTCCATTTCAAATGCTTTAATTTCGATGCATGATCACCGTATAGATGTGTCCGTCTCTTCGAGACGAATCCATAGAGCATAAGAACATGAAAATCCATTGAGTATCGAGTGAGATATTAGGGATTTAGTGTGGACGGCTCTTGGGTGAGGACACTTGGGGACGATGAACGGATGCGCGTCCATTCGATACACGCGCGGACGGACGACCAGGATCGCGTCGGATCAGGAGACGGTACGAGAACCGCGGGGCCCGGGCTGCCGACTCAGATGGCGGCGTCGAATGGGAGCGCGACGCGTGTGCGTTCGGAGCTGCCGAGGTTGACGCGGCGCCGCGTGGATAAATAGAAAATTAGGGATTTTTCGATTTATTTAATTCCCTAAACTTCAAAAATTCATAACTTTGTGTAGAAAAATCGGAAAAATAAAATAAAAATACCCTCTTGCTCGGTGAACGAGAGGAGAATAATGTGGAAAAGAAATTATTTAATTTCATCAAGTATTTTATTTTTAATAATTTATTTACTCTCTGCATATTTTTAATTCTCCATGCATGTATACAATTCACCATGGCATGAGACCATAGGGCTTTTGAAGCCTGCGAATTTGGGAACATTCCTTGAATTTTCCAAAGTCGGAGGACATCCCTATGAAGAGTTATTGATTTTTAAATTCATGTTACTGTTTTGAGTATTTTAATTCCAATAAATAGCATGTTGTGAAATAAATTCTAGGAAAATTTGGTGATGTTCCTTATGACCAGAGGACCCTAGGAAAAATAGGTTTTGAGTTAGTTCATTTAAAACAACCCTAATTGGCTTAAACACCCAAAATGGATCTCTAATTAATTAGAGCTAACCATATATCAAATTGACTTGAAATCAATTCTCCACTGACCTTTAGGATCAGAGGAACCCACCATAAAAATTTGAGGTCAATTGGACTTGGTTAGCCCTACTAAATGGGTTGATTAAGCCACTTAGCATTTTAAACTTTAAAAATTCATAACTTTCAAAATATCTTTCAAAAATTCACCAAATTGGTTTTGGAGCCTCTCTGATATTAGGGGAATTTAGGAAAATTAAAATTTCAATTTTCTAAAAAAAGTTGATTTTTTTAATATTATTTTAATATTTTAATAATTAAAAAATAATAAAAATCACAAAAATAATAAAATTCACCAAAATGTCACATTTTGAATTTTAATCACTTAGGAACAAACCCCATATTTTTCTTAGGTATATTTTATGAGATATTAAATTTTAAATCCCTAAGGTAATTTTAAAATTAAAAAAAATGTATTTTCTAGCATTTTCACTAAAATAATTATGATAAATCATAGAAAAATCAGAAAATTGCAAAATTTGATTCTCTGATTTCCTTGATATCAGAGAGATTTTTAAAAAATATAAAATTCATTTTTCAATATTTATTTTATTTTTAAATTAATTAACACTCCAAAACATAAAATAATTATAATAAAAATAATATAATTCAAAAAATCACCAAAATTGGTCCAAGTGGTCCTCTGGTCATTAGGAATGTCCTCTAATTTTCTTAAGGACAGAAACTTTCCCTTGGTCATGTTATTAAATTTTCCTTTGAAATCTCTATTTTCCACCAAAAATAATTATATAAATAAATTAAATACAGAAAAATCACATTTTCTCCTCTCATGTCTTTATTGACATATGAGTGAAGTCACATAAAAATTTTAAGTTCATTTGAGTTCAATTTAGTGAGTTATGAAATTATTAAGCTTAAAGGGCAAAATAGTAATTAAAATTTTAGCCCTTAATTAAAACTTTAGGTTTAATAAAAAATTAATAAGTAAAATATTTGATCCTAATCTGATTTGGATGATTGAAATTTAAATAATTAAAGGGTAGAAATCCATTAAACAATTTAAAATAATTAAACCTTAATTAAATAATTGATTGAATTTAGAAGAATAATAAAATTGGAGTTATTAAAATAGGGATATTATTAGGAAGAGATTTATTAATTTAAAATTCCCTAAATTAATCATCTCATTAATATTCAATTCTTAATTAAAATGATAACTCAAATTCAAAACATTAAAAGACTTAATCATTAAACTAAAATTAAATTATTAAACTCTTTTAAAATTTTAATTAAAATTAAAAAAAATAAATAAAATAAAATTAAAAAAATTAAATTAAATTAAGTAAATTAAATTGGATTAAATTAAATTAAATTAAATTAAAATTAAAAGTTGAATTAAATTAAATTAAATTAAATTAAATTAAATAAACAAATTAAATTAAATTAAATTAAATAAATAAAACCAAATTAAATTAAGTTAAACCAAATTAAAAATTAAATTAAATTAAATTAAATTAAATTAAATTAAATTAAATTAAATTAAATCAAATTAAATTAAAATTAAATCAAATCAAATTAATTTAATGTAACATCAAATCAAACTAAATTGAATTAAATTGAATTAAATTAAATTAAAACTCAATTAAATTAAATTAAATTAAATTAAATTGAATTAAATAACATCACCAAAGACATAAAGAATTCAAAATAAATCTAAAATAACTTGAACACTATTCCAAATTTAAACCCCTTAATGGAAATTAAACTAAATCACAAACCATTTGAATACCAATTTACCCTCGAAAGCTTTAGTTATTATAACTCCTAAACAGAATATTAAATGAAATGTTACTTCACCTATAGGACATTCAAACATCCTAGTTCACTGAGTAAGACAATAACAAAACTTAACTAAACCTCGGACGATTAATTCATTTGTGTAATTGAATTCATTTGGACTTAAAACAATCCTAGAAATATTTAAAAGATGTTTAAGATTCTTCTTAAGCACTTCCTCAATATGATAGGATATTTATAAGAACAATTGAACTCAATTGTTCTTTGATGAAGAAAATCGTCCTCAAACCAAAACACAAAGACACTGGACGTCATAGGAAATGACTAGCTATAGGATTAGGAACTTGGTAGAAAACCATAACCCTTCCCTTAGCTTTACTAGGAACTTGCTTAAATATTCTAATTGTGTTTTAAGTGCAGCTTGGAATGACGGGAAGACCCTCCAGGTACGCTTTTATTTTATTGCAATTTACTTTTCGCAATTCACATTATTGCAATTTATTTAATCGCATTGCACTTACTTTTCTTGCATGATAAACAATCTGTTGCATGAAAACCCACACCTTTAGGATAGTCCCTAAAACTAAAACCAAAACTAAGTTAAAAGTCATTGCAAGATAAAATTCACCGCCACGACATTTCAAAATATAAAACAACTCAAAATTTAATCACAAACAGAACACAAAACTACAATTACAACTAAATTAAAACGTCCTGTTGGATGATCGGGAATACCTCGGATGATGTAACCTACGTGTTGCTAACGGGATTTCCCACGGTCTAAATGAAAGTGTGGAACTCATTCGGTTGAGTTTAGCAAATTCATCCGGACTAAGTGAATCCGATAAAAATAATGATGCGGAAGGATGGAACCGTGGGATCTTAACCGGTGTCGTTATAATCAACTTTAAGATTTGTTTTAATTAAAACGTAAAAAACACTTGGAAATTAAGATTTTCTCTAAACCAAAACACTTTTCTCATCCCCTGATTTATAACTTCTAAAATTGAACCTCTGCAACAACAAGGAGCTCGGAGCATGGTGGGCAGCACGACCATCGTCATCAGCAAAACCTGAGTCTACTTCAACAAAACTTTCCTAGAATTAAATAACAAAGCCATAGGACTTCGAGGTAGTTTGCCTAGTGCAACATAAATCCTCAACTCTTCGTTAGGCATTTGCATTGCAAATTAAGCCCTAACCGGACTTAGGATTCCGAGGTAGTCGTTTGGGTACGACATAAACCCTCACATCTTCAAGGCTATTTGTATGATTCTATCATATAAATATAAGTCCTAATTAACTAAAATTGGCAAGATCAAAACATTAGATAAATATTAGGACTTTCCTAAATTCAAGCCAAACAATAGGATAGTCGGGAAATTACCGAAGTTCACTTCGAATCTGTGATTTCTCCTTCTTTTCTTCCTTTGAATTCCCAAAACAAAATGTTCCAAATTTGATCCATTCCCTATTGAAATTCCAAAATTCAATCCTTTGAGAACTTAAAATTTGAAATTCTTGAGAGCAGAATTATTGATTATTATCGAGAGTTTTCTTAGGTGATTCCTGTCACTTAAGATGTAATTAACTATAGGGGCTTGCCCTTATAGGGATTTTAAAGAACCCGAGTAATATAAACCCCGTTTAATGCTTTCATATTAAGCAGGGGAATTTGTCGGCTTATAAAATTGGTTCGCAAACCAAACGGATGTCACAAATCTTCTAGTTTATTTAATCGAGCCCCGCCATCAAGCAGTGTGTCTATCCTTAGGGATAAATACACGGTTTGTGGTGCGGTGCTCGTTTATATAAACTATTTGGGATGTGAGATCGGTTTAATCTCATATCTTAAAACCTTCAAATTTAAAATTATTTTCAAAATCAAATACTACTTTTCAAAATTATTTATTTAAATTAAAAATTCGCCGAAAACTTCTGTTAGGCGACCCCCTTTTCAAAATAAAGCACACAACCTAAAAATATGCCGACAAACACAACTATGCAAAAGCCTAACAAAAAGTTGAGGATTTATGTTGCACTAGGCAAACTACCTCGAAATCCTATGGCTTGGTTATTTAATTCTAAGAAACGTTTTGCTGATGTAAATTCCAGTTTTGCTGACGACGATGGTTGTGCTGCCCACTATGCTCCAGGCTCCTTATTGTTGCAGAGGTTTAGTTTTATAAGGTAAAAATTAGGAGATGAGAAAAGTGTTTTGGTTTAGAAGAGTCTTAAAGTTCAAATGTCTTTAATGTTTTATTAGGGGAATCTTAAACTTGATTATAACAACACCGGTTAAGATCCCACGGTTCCATCATTCCGACACCATTATTTTTATCGGATTCACTTAGTCCAAATGAATTTGCTAAACTCAACTGAATGAGTTCCACACTTTCATTTAGACCGTGGGAAATCCCGTTAGCAACACGTAGGTTACATCATCCGAGATATTCCTGATCATCCAACGAGACGTTTTAATTTAGTTATAGTTGTAGTTTTGTTGTCATATTTGTGATTAAATTTTGAGTTGTTTTATCTTTTGAATGTTGTGGCGGTGAATTTTATCTTGTTGTGAGTTTTAACTTAGTTTTGGGTTTTAGTTTTCTGGTTATCCTAAAAGTTTTAGTTCTCATGCAGGGTGACATTATTGTTTAACATGCATGAAAAGTAAAGTGAAGTACAGGTAAGTAAATTGCAATAAAATAAAAGCGTACTTGGAGGGTCTTCTCGTCATTCTAAGCTGCACTTAAAACACATGTTAAGGCATTTAAATATTTATAACGAGTACGTAAGTAAAGCTAAGGGAAAGGTTTTGGTTGTCTACCAAAATCCTAATCCTATTGCTAGTCACTTCCTATGACGTCTAGGTTTTTGTGTTTATTAAGGATGATTTTCTTCACCAAAGAACAATTAAGTTCGATTGTTCTTCTAAAACATCTCATCATATTGAGCAAGTGCTTAGGACGAATCCTGAACATCTTTTCAATACTTCTGAGATTATTTTGAGTCCAAATGAATTTCATTGTACAGGTGAATCGATCATCTAAAAGTTTAGTTGAGTTTTGACTCTTGCTCAGTGAGTTAGGATGTTTGAATATCCTATAAGTGAAGTGACATTTCACTTGATACTCCATTTAAGAGTTATAATAATGGGAGCATTTAGGGACAAGTTGGTTTATTAAAGATTTTAACCATTCTTAATTTAAAGTTCGAGTTGATGGTTTAAAGTGATTTTTAATCTGGTTATAAAATTTAAGTTGATCTTTTTGGGTGTTTTAAATTATTTGAGTTGAAAGAGGTGTTTAAATTATTCAACTTCATTAAACTTTTAGTGCTTTAAGTTTGATTTGAATTAATTATAGTACTTTAGGTTAATTTTAATTGGTTAGATTTTTTATATTTTTTAATTATAAATTATTTTGAGATTAATATTTTAACTTTATTTTTAATTTAAATCTTAAATAATTTTAGATTAGTTTTGATATTTGATTTGCTTACTTCAAATTAGTTTTAATGTTTTAAGCTTTAGTTTAATTATGATTTTTTTTAGTTTATCTTCCTTTCATTAATTTCAATTATCATTTTATAGTTTAATTAATTAATGAGAACTTAATGATATTTAATTAAATCATTGATTAGGGATTCAATTTAAAAGTATTAGGATCCTCTTATATCAAAATCCCTTAACCTTAATGGTCCATTTCTTAATCATCTTCTAAAATTTAAATTATTTAATCAATTAAGGTTCACTTTAAATATTTTTAAGATGATTAATGAGTTTCTACCTCTTAACTACCTAAGTTTCAATCATCTAAGAGAAAATTAAGATCAGATATTTTACCCTCCCTTTGATTAGACCAAAATGTTAATTAGGGTTAAAATCCTTTAATTACCTTTATGCCCTTTTAAGCATGTTCATTTCATAACTCACTAAATTAAGCTCAAATGAACTTGAAATTTTTATATCACTTCACTCACATCTCAAATAAGACATTAGAGGAGAAAATGTAATTTTTTTGAATTTAATTTAATTTATAGATTTATTTTAATGAAAAATAAGGGTTTTCCAATGAAAATTCAACAACATGACCAAGATAAAGTTTCTGTCCTTAGGAAAATTATAAAATATTTCTAGTAACTAGAGGACCACTTGGACCAATTTTGGTGATTTTTTTAATTATATTTTATTTATTACAATTATTTTACATTTTGGAGTATTAATTAATTATTAAATAAAATTGAAGTTGAAAATTAAGTTTTATATTTTTGATAAATCTCTCTGACCTAAAGGAATTTAGAGAAACAAATTTTATATTTTTCTAATTTTTATTTGATTTTTTAGAATTATTTTAGTGGAAGGTTAAGAAAATTTATTTTTTAAATATTAAAAATTATCCTAGGCCTTTAAAAATTCATATTTTAACTTAGAGACATATGAAAAATATTTTGATGGTTCCCTAGTGATTAGGAGACACAAAGTGGTATTTTGGTGAATTTTTATATTTTTGTGATTTTTTATAATTTTTAATTATTAAATATTTAAAAAATGATTAAAAATCAAATTTTTATGAAAAATACAATTTTATTTTTCTTGAACTCCTCTGATCACAGAGAACTCCCAAAATTAATTTGGTGAATTTTTTAAATGTATTTTGGGTTTTATGATTTTTTTAATTTTTAAAATAGCTATGTCACTTAATTAATTCATTTAGTAGGTTAAATTATTTCCAATTGACTTGAAATTTTTATGTGAGGTTTCCCTGATCCTAAATGTCAATGAAGAGTTGATTTCATGTGATTTTGATGTGTGATTGTTTCTAATTAATTAAAGTTCAGTTTTGAGGTCTTGGCCACATTAGAGTTTATTGGATTGAAATAAATCATGAGATAATTTTTTGTTGTACCACTGGTCAAATGGAACACACCCTAATTTTTCTAGATTTTTCTAAGCAATAGGATAATTTTTATAATTATTATAGAAAAACTGATGCATAAAATTGAAAATTAGATATCTCATCATGGAGATCCTCTCTAACTTTGGAAAAATCAAGAAAAATCCAGCATTATGCATAGAATAACATATCAAAATTTCAAGTTATGATGAAGCTCCTACATGCATGAAGAATTAAAAAATTGAAAACACTATTTATTTAATTAAAAATCAAATATGCATCAAATAATTATGAAATTAATTTCAGATTATTCTCCTCATTTCAGTGAGCAAAAATATATTTTTATTTTATTTTTTTGAGTTTTCTAGGTAAAGTTATGATTTTTTAAAGTTTAGGGTCCAAAATAAATAAAAAATCCAATTTCCCGCTCAAATACACGTGTCACGCTGCTACTGGCTGGAGTGGTTCTGAGTGGCAGCGCATTAACGGACGAAGCTCCGTCCAACTCCATCAGGGCCGTCCGTCCATACACACCTAATCGGACGACTTCTGCTCCTCTCTCCTAGTGCTATTCACCCAAAACCGTCCACCTTCAAACCTTAATATCTCCCTCGATTCTCAAATTATTTGAATGAATTTTTTTAATAAATGATCGTCTAATCGAGTAGCACACATTTATATGGTGATAATATACTTAAAGCATGTGAATATTTACAGAAATTTAAAATAAGCTCTGTTGGAGAAGAACAAATTTGATACCTTTGTCCAAGAGGTGAGGCCTCAATTGGAAATGGTTTGATTGAGCTTAGGAGTGCTTGGAGAAGCTTTGGGAACAATTTGGCAGGGACTCCCCAAGGTAATCTTTCTTCTCTTTTCTTTTGGCCATGAGATGTGATTTTAAATAGAGGAGCTTATGGGTGGTCATGGGGGTTGTCTTAGTTCATTCGCCAAGGTTTTTTGGCTGACACTTGATTCAGCTTGGTCTTGGTGCAATCAATTTTGTTATGCCATGTGTAAAGGCATGGGATTAAGTGGTATGGGTGTAAGGTCTATTTTTGGGTCAATTTGGATCAAAGCATGGATTTGGCTTGGTGCACCCTCCAATGGTTTGATTTGGGCTGAAAAGGATGATTTGGGTCAGCCAAAAGAAATGGAGAAGTCCCCATCCCAAGTACTTGTGTGAATTTTGGGTTAAGGTGTGTCATGGAAAGGGTTAGAAGTGCATAAACATGGCTTAGGAAAGAGGCTTGCTCCCTTGCTATTTAAGGTTTGGTGATGTGTAAAGAGTTTACATGGCTTACATATGGCTTGACACAAGCTTCATGGCTCACATTTGGCTCCACCATGGCTCACCTTTGGCTTGGGAGCTTTCATGAAAGGGGATTTATGACTTTTGGGTGATTTGATGGAAAAATGTCATGAGGTTATTTTTGGTTGATTCAAATGATGAATTTGGAACTTTAGGCAAATCATTTAATCAAAGGGATGATGAAATAATAATTGGCATGTGGGCTTTTGAGTGGATTTGGGCTAATTGAAATGATTTAGCTCATGGGCTTGATTTTGGGCCTTTAAATTTGGGGGGAACTTGGGCTTGAGTTTGGGTTAGGTTTGGGTCAAAATTTGAGCTAAGTGAATGTTGAATTTGGTTTAAGAAAGTGTTATGAAGAGTTTGGAAAAGATTTAGAGTGATTTTGAATTGAATTGGATGATCAATTTGTTGGGTTTGGACATAGGGTCAATTTTGAGTTTTAAGGGCAAATTTGGAATTTTTGATCAAATTGGGCTAAATTGAAAAAACTGGGGTATGTGGTAGTTGAACAAAATGATGTGGAGAATATTTTGGAATTTTTGGGATTTTTTGGGATTTTTTAGAATTTTCAAAAAATTTTGCTATGAAGGGCATTTTAGTAATTTTTGGTAGTTTGGGGGTAAGTGGTCAAAAGGCTGAACTAAAGGCTCGAGGTGGTTTAGAAAGAAATTTGGAGTCAAACAAAAGTATTTGGGGTCATTTTTGATTTATGTGGAAGGTTTTATGAATCCGAGAGCGTTTTTTAAGTATCGGCTATTTTGGCCGCGAGGGGCCCAAAGGTAGCTCAGAAGTATGGCATGTTTGCATTCAAACTTCTCAGTTTGATGAGAGGAATGCTCTGGAAAGATTTTTTTTGAGATCCCGGGTGACTGTGAAGTTTTGAGTTTCGGTGCCCTTTCTAGGGGCAAGTTGGTAATTTTTGGAGAGTTTAGGGGCCCCGGGGGTCAAAAATTGAAATTTGGGAAAAATGAAGATTGATTAGATGTGAGTAAAATGAAACCATTTTGGTTGAGCCATGAAGCCATCTTAAGCTCACAAGAGCCATGAGAGGACTCATTTTAGGCACTTAATATGTTGTTCCTAACCCTCTTAGCCATGGGCTTAGGGGTTGAGGTCCATCCATATAAATTTCCTACATTAGTCAGGAAGCCAAGTTGGGTAAGAGTGGTTTTAGGGTTTAGAATGTGTTTGAGAGTGTTGTGTGTGCAAGTTAACCTGACCAAGACCAGACTACCCAGGGTAATCCTAAGGCCAAAGAATCCTATTGGAACTCATCCTTGAACCTCCACATTTGACTTTTAACCTTCCAAAGGGGCTTGAAGGTTTATAGTCATTTGTGTGGGGTTCAAGAAGAGTTAATAAGTGTTTGAATTTCTAAGTGGTGAGCCACATTTCTACTCCTCTAGGGTAGTCAAGGAGAAGTCTTATGGCTAGATCTTAAGCACTAAAAGGAAGGACGGACCTCACCAAAAATGAGGTCAACAGTCCATGGTTACTACAGTAGAGGGCAGGCTTGTCAGCGCCACGCCCATAGAGGTTCAGGAAGCAAGGAGAGCTACTCTCACTCCTACCCAGCGAAGAAACAAGAACCGCCGCATCCACAAGATGCTGAGAAAGCTAGTAGCGGACCAGCAGAAAGAAACGGTTGCTACCGTCAGTGCAAGTACGTCGAAGAAATCTGTTCGACTGGAACCAGAAAAGAGGAGATTAACTCCAAAGACAACAAAGAAGATGAAAGAAATTTCAAGAAGATCAGAAACAGAATCAACGCCACGGCGTCAAGCAGACATACCAGTTCTGAAGAGTCTTGTTGCGAAAGCAACCCCGGAGGATGTCTTGACAGAGACTATCCCCGAGGAGGTGAGACATGCAGGAGAGCGTGCTGGGGTTGAATCATACATCACGCAGTACATTACCAAACCTCGACGATTTTAGATAATTCCAGAATATTAGCTGGAGAGGTTGCAGAAAGTCGAAAATAAGACCTTCGAATATTTTGAAAGAAATCGAGGCAAGAAGATCAATATCCTGGAAGGCCTTGAGCTACATACGGACGTGTTCTCAGACTACGAGCAGATTGTGGACTGCATTCTCGACCTTCAGAAATTGGGCCGAGCGGGTCCCTTAAGAGCAAAGACCTACTTAGAACCCCGGAGATAGATGAAGGGAAAAGGAAGAGTTACAATTCAGTGCGGATGTTGTTACAACTTTGCCGAAGATAGGAAAGGAAATCCACTAGCGATTCTCTGTCACAGTGATGTGGATCCAATGTCAAGAATCTTCAAGAGGATGGTCAAGAGGATGGTGACATGGAGGGTACTGCCTGCATATTGCATACCTAACAACTGCATCATCAACATATATGAAGAAGGCGACTGCATACCACCACATTATGGATCATCATGATTTCGTCAGACCCTTCTGTACAGTGTCTTTCATCAATCAGTGCAACATCATGTTTGGATCAAACCTCCGGATAGCAGGCCCCAGAGAATTTTGAGGGCCTGTGGAGATACCTCTACCGGTAGTTTCCGTTCTGGTGTTAAAAGGAAATGGAGCAGACGTAGCAAAGCACTGCATCCCCAAGGGTACCTTTTCAACGAATTTCCGTCACTTTCAGAAGGATGGATGACAAAAAGATGCCTTTTTGCTTTTGACCGGATCCAGAGCCAGAGAGCCTCCGATCTTACGAGCTGCGAGCTACATGGAAAATAGCACACCTCCAACGAACATCGAACGACATTTCATGCCAAGGATGGCTTGGAATGTGATGTTATTGTCCATGTATCTCACTATTCAGACATAGATTTTGACAGATGCTTTTGAAGAAACCGACAAGGATCCTACGCAGTCTATTTTGGATTTATATGGATTGTATGAGATGCTAAATTTCAAGGAAAATATCATCATGTTTTGGGTCAAGCTATATGATGTATTTTCAGCAAATTGAATGTGAACGACCTCATTTCTTTTGTGCAAATTGACTGGGAAACACCATTAAGTTGAATGAACCTTGAACAAAGAACGATTTGAAACTAAATGAATAAGATAAAATGAAAATGGAATTTAGGCTGGAGCCTAAATTCCAATTCTCTTTCAAATCATTGAGGCTGGAGCCTAAATTCCAGTTCTCCTTTAAATCTTTGAGGCTAGAGCCTAAATTCCAGTTCTCTTTTTAATCTCGAGGTTGGAATCTAGGTTCCAATTCTCATTTCAAATCCAGAATTTCCACGGAATCAATCTTAAAATCAATCTCAAATCGAATTTAAATCAAAACTCTGATCAAATCAAAATTCAGACTCAAAATTAAAACTTTAAATAAAAATGAAACAAATCTAAAATCCAATCCCTTACAAATCTTGCAATTTGCAATTCACCTCCTTTTTCCCCAGCGAGAGTTCTGGAATCTTCAGTCTCAAAGTTTACCTAATACTCCCCAGCATAAATTTTTCTATGCTTTTTTCTAAGTGTGACACTTAGACGTCTGCGTTGGTTTCGTTGATCTCCTCGGTCAACGCCAATACGCGTGGTGTGCTTGGTTAGCACACCACACCTATTGGGGTCCATTTGTTAACCTCATTTTTGGTGAGGTCTTTTCTTTCCTCTTAGTGCTTAGGATCTAGCCATAGGACTTCCCCTTGACTATCCTAGAAGACTAGAGATGGAACCCACCTGTTAGAAACCAAATCTTGACTCTCTTTGGAATCCTACATAGATGGTCATCAACCTCCAAACCACTTGGAAGGTTAGGACCAATGTGTAAGAAGACAAGGATGAGTTCCTATAGGATGCTCAAGCCTTAGGACAGCCCTGGGTGGCCTGGTCTTGGTGAGGTCTAGCTTGCACACACTGCACTCCCTACACACATCCTAAACCCTAAACCATCTTTACCCAATCTTGGTTCCTGGTTCATTAGAGCACTCATATGGATGGGTCTAAACCCCTAGCCCCTTAGCTAAGAGGGTTAGGAACAACCTATAAGATGTTCAAAATGGACACTGCCACTGGTCCGTGGCTTAATCTAAATCATTCCATTCCAACCAACCATACCAAAAATTCCAATTTTCCAAAATTTCTGGTTTTGACATTGGGTCCTCAAACCTACCTAAAATTACCTAAATCGCCCATACAACCACAAGACTCTCCAAAATTTCTCAAAAATTACCCAAAATTCCTAAAATTCCCAAAAATCATTTTAAAACATTTCCCACCTTCAAATCCACCAAAATACTCAAATACCCTCAAAATAACGTCCAAATACCCTAAAAATACCCTTTTCACCCAAAATTCCAAAACTTCTAAAAATTCCCAAAAAATTCCAAAAAATCCCAAATATTACCAATTTCATTTTGTTCAATTACACCATAACCCAACTTTGCTAATTTAACCCAATTTTATCAAAACTCCCAATTTAACCCATTTTTAACCTAAATGGACCCAATGTCAAACCAAATCAACCCATTTGACCCCAATTTTGCCCAATTGCAATTCTAAACTTTAATTCAACATCCCCAATTTCGAAATAAACCAAAACCAAGCCCAACTTGGTTCACATTTGAGTTCAATTTCAACTTGAAACCATAACCCAATTTTGCCAATTTAACCCAATTCACCCCAAAATGACCCACAACCCCTCAATTTTCCTTAAATCAAATTCCACACTCTTCCTAACACATTCCTATACCAAATACAACATTCATTTGGCCAAAATGTTGATTACAAACCAATACAAACTCACTTGAAACCAAAATCTCCAAATTTGCCCTAAATTGCCACATGGCCTAAATCTCTAAATTGAATCCCCTAAACCCAAAATTTCCACCCAATTTCTATCCTAAGCCTTTCATAACAATCACATATATCATTTTGAACCATTAATTGAGCCTAGCCAAGCTCTAACCTAACCTAAACCCAAGCTTAACCCATGGTGACCAAATTGAACCAACTCACTAAATCTACCACTCCAAACCTTTTCCAAAATCTTTGTGACAATCATTTGCACACTTTTGATCAATCAATTTGATCCAATTCAAACCCAAATTCAAGCTAGCTCAAGTTGAACCCAAACCAAGCCATGTGCACACATGAGCCAAATTGAACCTAACCAAACCAAATTTGACCAAACCAACCTCTTGGCAGCCAACCCTAGGCCTCCTAGGGTGGGTTTGACCTAACCCAACCCATGCCCCTTGAGCCATGGACCAATGGTCCACCACTTGGGACCATTGGGTTTAGCCCTTTGCTAAAGGCTAAGTCTCATCCATTAGCCAACCTTAAGCAACCTCCCTGCCTCAATTAATTGAGCTGAACCTATCCTCCACTCCACCTCAGCCTGCCCAACCGCCTGACTGTCCTTGCCAGCCACCCCAGCCCCCGGAACAACCACGCCCGAGCAGCCCCTTGTCCTTGAAACCCAAAATTGAACCTTGGCAGTGAGCCATCTCCTCCGCAGCCACCTTGCCTGCTCAGCCCTTGCCCTAAGCGGCCTAACCCACTCATTGCCTGGCTCTGAGCTCCACCAGGCATCCATGGCTATAAAACCCACACCTCTCGGACTTGCCAAAGGTGTTGAAATTTTCCTCACAGAACTCCTCCAAATTGCTCCCAGACCTTCTCCCAGCCTAGAGAAGAAGAGCCCCACTGTCCTCCTGCCCTAATCCCACTGATTGAGCTCAATTTTGGAGTTCAATTTCAGGCCAGAAAACAGGACACTTACTGGAACTCCACAGAAACTTTTTTCTTCATGTTAACTTTTAAAATATAGTTGGTTATCAATCTTATATTATCTCTTATGACTTTAATATAAAAAAAAAACTCCCACAAATTCAAAGTAACTAGAGATATTGTTGTTCATAAAAATATTTATGGAAATAACATCTTTTAATAAGCTTGTTTTCTAATGCAATGCCATAGTCATTGGTAAATCTTAATTAGCTATTTGAAATTTGTTATGACTCACATTATAAATTATAGTCAGGTTGTTTTTTTCAATGATAGAATATCAAGTAATAATATTATTCTTTCTACGATAGAATCTATGAGTTTCATCAAAATAAGATAGCTAAACCTTTTAATATTAAGATTAAGGCATTTTATATGATTAACACAATTTTATTGTTAATAAAATGAATTAAAATTTACTCCCAACTATTTACACTAATTATGTAAAAGAATGCAAAAAATGGTTTGCATTACTTTATTTATATCAATAAATAATTTAAGGGTGTTTTAAATTCTTCAACCAGCTTTAGGCAAGAATGCCATCTTTCTTCTTACCTCTTTTGCATTGTTATGATTCTCTTCCAATAAGTTTCAATGCGACATTTTTCTCAAAACATAAGATGGAAATAGTGAGAATGGGACAAAAGTACCCTATCATATGTATGTTGATGATCTTCTTGTATTTGGAAAAGCACCAATATGAAAAATATGCAAATCAAAGCATAAAGGGGGATTAGGGAACATTTTTTTATATGATATCAACCATGCTTTTAAATGCAATCAAGATTAATTTGCTATTAGAGGGCTAAATATTTTTACCTATGAACTTTTAGACTTACAAAATTGTCTATTGCTTAAAGAAGTCTTTTTATATTAATCTTAATATTTTATTTATAAATTCTAATAGCATCAAAATCAATTTTTTTTGGTCTTTGAATCTTGGGTTATTTTTTTTTATTTTAATTTTACTTTTAGCTTTCCTACTCTCCTAGGATTTTTTTATAAGTGCTTATTCATTGCAATAGATGAAACTTGGAAGATATTTTGGATGTTGATCTCTATCTGATTATTAATCATATAATGACTCATAGCCAAGACAAATACATGATTCATTGGAAAGGATCCTCCAATCCTTCTTGTTATGACTTTCTAAATTAGTTTTATGCTAACTTTCACAAAGTTAATTTATACCCATTCATTTGGTATAAATATTATATAAGGTTTTCTATATTAACTTGGCTATATATAGCGAATAGACTTAAAACTATTGATGTGCTTCAAGTACAAATTTTCATGCTCAAACTTAATTTTTGTTACCATCAAGCTAAGACAGAAAATCATATATTTCTCAAATGTTATTTCTCCTTTAATCATCTTACTAATTGTTTTCTTTTGCCCCTTCTCATTTCTTCTTAAGTCAAATCCTAATCAAGTTCTTGACGATATGCTTGATAAGATTGAGGCCCCTATTTCTAAAAAAAATTAGTACAATACTATTTACAACGTTTGGTATGAAAGGAATAACAAAAGATTCAATTCTTCTACTATTAGTTTTATGTCTGCATGCATAAATAAAAATGGGCAGTGCAAAGTTTTCAAATGCAAGAAACTATTTAAATATTCAGGCAGTTCTTCCTTAGTTTTTAATGAATATTTTTATTGTATTTTCTTCATATCTCCTATCACTTTATCAACAGTTATATTTTTTTATTTAGTTTGTTGGATGGTGATGAATGGCTTTTGACCAGACAAAACTATTATAATTTTTATTCTTACTCGTCAAATCATTCTCTTCCCCTCCCTCCTCATTACTATGCCAACTATAGGATAAGTGATAATTTGGCTCATTCATTAGTAATTAGGCGAATATTTGCTCTGAATTAGGGAAAAAAATTTTCCTCTAGTTTTACGTATTCTTGTAATTTTCGTTCATTGTATTAAGCACTTTCATTTATATATATATATATATATATATATATATATATATATATATATATATATATATATATATATATATATTCATTTTGACTTTCTCTCACTCACATCTATTTGATTTAGTTAATGGATGTTAAGCTTTTATTTTCTTAAGTTGAAAATATAAAAAAAAATCATCTCATATTATTTTGATAAAAGCATAGTTATAATAATTTTTAAAGTTTTTTTTTTTCTATTTTTTAGATTGGATGAAGGCTTAAATCCGACACTTTGGAATTTTTTATTTTGATCCAACCAAATTTTAAATTTATTAAATTCACTTTTTTATTTGTATAATAAACGAGTATTAATCAAAATTTATGACACTTATCATAATATAAACATGAGAATATTGAGATTTTCAAAATAGAAAGTAGATAAAATATCATGACCCACTTTTTTTCTTGAAAATGTATTATTCTTTTTTCAAAAAAATTAAAAAAAAAAAAGAAAAAGGAAATTTAAAGAGACTTATTTGAAAATAAAACTGAATTTTTTTTTTGCATGTACTTGCCCCAAAAATATGTAGAAAAAATGTCAATAAGAAACAAAGTGCTACAAAAAATTTTTGGTCTCGAATTGAAAAAAAAATTATTTATTATTTTAATTGAGGATATATAGAGCAAAATTAATACTCCAACAACAATTACGAAAATATCATTCTATTTTGAGGGAGATACGCTATATTATCTTTATTCATTATGTTTATGGGATACTTCATATAATGATCTATATTTATCCATTTGAGCTTCTTTATTAATGAAATCTTGTTCTTAATTGTCTGAATATTTTCCAACAAATCCAAATTCAAACGATCCCCATCGGTCAAATGTTAACGGTCAAATTCTCCGACCCATCTCTTTATCACCCAACGGCCCTTTCTTCAAAAGCCGCATTAAAAAAATTTGAAAAAGAACAGAGAAATAGCCGTTATTCCCGAAAATCAGAGAGATTTGGTTTCTTTTATTGCTGAGATCTCCTCCTTCATTTCCTAATCACTTAAAATTTCCATATGCTCTTCGCATTCTTTCTCAAATTCTCCCGAAACCCTCGACAATTCAGTAAAGCATGGTAGCCGCAAGATCACCTTCTCTCAATTCATCCAGACCCTCAAGCCCTAACCCTAATACCCTCCGCAAAGGTGGCACCTTCAGTCTTTCCAGGTCCTGCAGCGGCTCAGGTAACCGGATTTCATTCCTTTCATGAGTTTCTTTAGGATTATATATACTCTTTCCCCTCTCATCTATTGTTTCTTTGATGTTCTTAATCTACTGTAGAAATTACTCGTAGGAACTCAACCTCCAAACCCACCAGCGCACGATCATCTCCACGTTCTTCCTTTGAGCACAACGAGAACCAGAGAGACCATAACCACTCCAAACCCGTGATATCGAAGTCCTCAGCCATTAATCCTTGCAAGGGCATGAAGAGCTTTATGGCCCCAACGATCTGTGCGTCTTCTAAGATCACTGCAGCATCTCCAAGGAAGAAGATTCTTGTAGAGAGAAACCAGGTAATGCATCTATATTGTTCTTTTCTATTTCAATGATGGAGGATTTTTGGATGGAATTAAAAATTTCTCGTGTGCGTTTAGGTGGTTCGGGACTGTATGGAAAACAACGTTGTTTCAGCTGAAGAAGTGAAAGGGGGGAATATCAAGCAAAAACCTGAAATTGATTTTGATTCTGAGGAAATATCTGATCAAAATAGGTCAAGAAAATTGGATTTTAGTAGCTCCGAGTGTTATTACCAATTATCAGCCACTGGATCTCTTGATGCTGCTAATTCGGATGCTGATCCATCTCTTCCTCCTTATGATCCGATGAAGAACTACCTTTCACCAAGGCCTCGCTTCCTTCACTACAAGCCTAACCCTAGGATTGAGCAACATCACGAGTTTACAGAAGATTTGCTTTATATGGGAGATGCCAGGCGACTGGAAGACAGCTTCTCTGACTCCGAGGGCTCTGAGGATTGCAGTGGATACACTGAGCAGTCTTCGCCTATGAGAGAACTTGAGGATGAAATTTTGATGAAGACACAAGAAGCTCTAGTTCCTGATGAAAATCACTCTTTTGAATATAACCTTAGACCTGAAACGTACAAGCCGAAAGCAAGTTGGACTGTAAGGTTTAAGCTGATACCGTTTCTTTTGGTCTTTAGTGTTTTGCTGGTTTCTGTTCCCCTAATTGATTCGCCTATCCTTTCTCCTTTCACCATGATAGATCAGCCTTTAGCTGCCACTCTCACTAGGCCTTTGAGAGTCATTCAAGATATTCATCTTTATGATTATCTTGATGTTGCCAGTAGGAATTTTCAAGAATTAGCTACCAGGATGAAGCAATGGTCAATAAATTATATTCATATTTTGATCTCTTCTGGTTCTTTCTCAGAAGAGGCAGACATGTCTCATTCATTGAACTCGTCTCTCCCGTCAATGGCTCAGAGTGAAAGTTTGGATTTTTGCAGTAGATCTGACTTTGAACTTGCTGGGCAGGAGATTATATTTAATGGACAAAATGATCATTTGGATTACATAGAAATGAAGTTTGAACTTGATAAGGCTGATGGTGAGCCCTTACTGGATAAAGCAAAGGACGTTTCTGAGAAGCCTGAAGCAAAGGACGTTTCTGAGAAGCCTGATTTTATTGGAGATGGCACAGACTTAGAGGAGTGGAAGATGGAAGAGAACAATAACCTCAAATACAATCAACTTAATTCCTTTACTGATCTTGCTGTTCAATTTGGAACCACTAACAATAGCGATCAATTAGATAAGAATGAGATTGCCAGATCTGAAGAGTTTGATGGAGAAGGTGATACGGAAGAGCAGCTCGAAGAGCAAGTTCTAACAGAGTTGGAAGAAGATAAAATTCATCCCATTAACAAAGAAGACATTAACTCCACTGCATATCCTGCAGATGACACACAGATATCATACAAAAAGGACTTCGATACTGTACCTTCTACGTTTTCTGACGCTGCGTTGTTGGTGCTTGTATTATTAGTAATGTTTGTTTCCGTGGCACTTGCTACCAAATTGATCTCTTTCTTTATAAAGCAAAAGAAGACTAGCCCTACTTCTGATGACAAAGCTTTAAACAAGAAAAGTAGATCTGTTTTTGACGGAACAAAGAGTTGCAGACATGCTAATGGAGATTTTTGTTGTAACCGATTGGGACTTGCAGAGATGTTGTGTGATTCTGGTCCTACAGAAATGAGCTCCAGCTTTGACAATCGCTTGTCCTTTAGCAAGCAGATGAGCAAAATAGAAAGTCATGATGTAACTCCAAGCCATAAAAGTACCCAGAGGAGAGAATCTGGAGTATCTTCTTCTATCCCTGATGGAAGTTTCACTTCTTATGAAAAACGCTCCAGAAAGGTAAGTTGATTATGTAGCTCGCCCTTAGTTTGCAAACTCAAAGCTTAAAGATATTAGTCATCTGAAAATTTTTTATTTTTGATTCAGGGAAAGAAGCTGGAGGAAGTTGTGACTCCAGTCAGGCGATCGAGTAGGATTCGGAATCAAGTTTCCTCCCCTTTAATGCAACTTTAAAGCTGCACAGCTTGATAATAGCATTTCTTTAGGTTAACTGACTCATGATGGTACTTTTTCTTCACTGTAGTTGGATCTCAAATCTCAGGACTTCTAGTTGCTTGTTCTTATGCTAGCTGTGTACCAAAACATCATGGTTACTGCACTAGATTTGCAGAGAAGGATTTGTGCTGCTTAACTTTGATTTTCTTTCGCCTTCACTCTCTGATTGTGGCATTATTATGTTATGGGATCTATGAAAGAGAGACATGAGTAGCAATGGATATTAAAAGGTAAACCATAACATGAATGAAGAAAATTTATTTCTTAGTGATCAAAATACATAAACTTCCATAACATGAAAAAGTTAATTATCACATCAGATTCATATATAAAAAAGTGTTAACAAAATAGCCCCAAATAAGAAAGAGCCAACTTAAACAGTCACATATTTAAGGCTCTTTCTTATTTGGGGCTATTTTGTTAACACTTTTTTATGTTTCTTTAGTTGATAATGTATAGTATAGAATATACTTTATAGTATTTGACATGATTATTTAGGTTGAATTTTGTTATCCTTCAGCATTTCTATTATAACTCTAATCTATGATGCTCCAACAGATGTGTTAACCTCTGCTAATTGACATGATGCAATACGAGTTGAATTTGGTTGAACAACGATGACTATCATATGTGTGTCATAGCACAGAGTCAATTAAAATATGTCAATTCAATAAAATATTTATCCAATGCAGGGACTAATCATAAAACAAACTTCGTCGATAAGTCAAAATATTGAGATTATTTAAGAATAATTGAAACAATTGTCATATCACACAATGAAAAAGGTGAGAAACTTGATCAAAATCACTCAAAACATAATCAATTTAAAAACAAATAGTGTAAATATGTTTAGAACATTGAAATTATCCAAGAAATAACTACCCCGATCAGTTCAATAGATCACAATAGAATACTGATGTGATGTCTAGGGGCGGAGCTATAGATTCTTTTTAGTGGAGGCACAAACTCATGATTTAAAAAAAAATAATCTCAATCTTTTTTTATCAAATTTGGGATTGACATTAACAGCTATTAAGATAAATAACAAAACATAATTTTATTATAAAAGAGTGTATCGTTAACTTAATGAGACTTTTATAATCAAATGCAGGACTATCCATGACTTCTAAAATTAATTAATTACTAGAGTAATACAAGTAGAACAAATATAAGTATGCTTTATCACCATTGATATTTGCTAATAGTCTCATATGTATAAAAAAAATTGTGTAAATATTGATTAAAACACAGTATCATCAAATTTAAAACCTATCATTAATTAATCATCTAAAAGAATTTATTAAACTAATTATTTATTGAGTAATAGTGATACTCATTAATTAATCATCAATATACGAAACAAAAAGTGTAAGTATGTTTAGAACATTGAAACTATCCAAGAAAATAACTACCCCAATCAATTCAATAGATCATAATAAAATACTGATGTGATGTCCAGGGGGGAACCATGGATATTTTTTAATGGAGGCACAAACTTGTGATAAAAATACTCTCAATCTTTTTTATTGAATTTGGGATCGACATTAAAAAAACATAATTTTATTATAAAAGAGTATGTCATTAACTTAATGAGATTTTTATAATCAAATGCAGGACTATCCATGACTTCTAAAATTAATGTATAATAAATATAAATATGCTTCATCACCTTTGATATTTGGTAATAGTCTCATATGTATAAAAAAAAATTGCCTAAATATTGATTAAAACACATTATCATCAAATTTTAAACCTATCATTAACTAATCATCTAAAAGAATTTATTAAACTAATTATTTATTGAGTAATAATGATATTCATCTATTAATCATTTATTAGACTAATTAATAATTAATTAAAAGTTATAAAATTAATTAAATTTTAATAAAGAATTAAAATTTTTGAATCACTTACAAAATAGTTATACTTATGCTAACTGGGTCCAAAGGTAGATATCTACCAAATCCTCGTCAGTGCATCCTTTACACCACTTATCATCAAAAGATTAAGGCAAGTATCTACCCAATCCTCATCAGAGCATCTACACACCACTTATCACCAAAAACATCTCCTTTTATTCGAAGTGTCTTTAGGAAACACTGAATGTACATCGTCTATCAACTGAGGCGTATTTCCCTTTCATCCAAGATGCTTTCCAAAAGTTTCAAGTGTCGAGAATAAAAAGATGTCCCCATTGGTTATGAAGTTATGCTCCTATGTTAAAATGCTTCCTCCTTTGACATTTGGCATTGGGTTAGAAATTTGCTCTCAACTTACTTCACATGTTCAAAGGAAGTTGTCACAACCTCAAGAATGAGAGGTACATGAACCTAAGATTACCATGAAGGAAGTAGAAATAGAAGCCATGGATGTCAATAATATTCATATTACTGAGGAACATGAAGAAAATATGAAGGAAAGTGATTTTAGAGTAGAGGAAATGGATGTTAATGAAGAGTTCAAGTACCTCCTAGTTGATTTGAAGGATGATAGAGGTAGACATATTGATGAAATGTTAAGTGAGTTGGAGGCTAGCATTAAGGAGCTAAAGGAAGAAAATGAAGTCTTAGAAACTTCAGAAGGACCAACCACAATCATGATGGATGAACCAGAGCCTTGCTAAGAGAGCAATAAGATGAAACTGACCTATAAAATGTTATGGTTGAGTAAGGTGTTGCACCAAAAATAGCCCAATATCATTTAAATCAGATAAGACGAAGGGATGAATATATAACAAAATAATTAAGATAATGGAATAAATCATGAACTCTATCATTGTAAGTCAGAATTTAATCCCAACATTAGTACTAATGTATACACTTCATCAAGATGTTGTAGTTGAAGAATTTCTCCCACCTAACACAGCTCAACATTTATCATATGAGTTAAGATAAAGAGACGAGCATATAGAAAGGCCAGAAATGAAAATGGAAGAATTACTAGCTTCAACTACTCCTTTGATCTAGAAGGGCTAGAAAGGTGATGTGCTGATAGAAAGAATTGACCTAAAAATTAGAATTAACTAATGTGCACACCAAAATTATTGATTTCTACACAGAACTTCATAGTGCTTGAAACTCCATTTTATAAGTTGCATGATGTTTATTATCACATATAAATATATTACAAACAAGGCTAACAATTATATGGCACAATTTTTATGTAAAACTTTTTCTTTCAAAATTTCAAAAATGAGTAGTGCGACATGGACCTTGAAATTATTTTTTCCCTCCAAACCAATCCAATATATGAGAAGCATGTAAACCAATTTGTTGATGCACTTTTATGTAAAATTTTAAATTTTGTATTTTGACCTTGCATAAAAAATTTTTAATGAATTGTTATTATTCAAAATAGATTGCTCGAGTATGCTCAGATCATCAAAATCTTTCAAATTAACTTCTTCGCAACTAAATAGAACTCTATTTGGGCATTCATTAAGTCTACAATAATTTAGATGATAAATTTGATAGTAAAAGAATAAACTTAATAATTCACCCAAATTGAACTGAAATCAAGACTAAACTTCAATTAAAGTGAATATGAGATAAAAAAATACTTAATATAATACTTCCATTGAATATCCACCAAATTTTCTCTCTTTAAGGACAGGACCCACATTTGACCTAATATATCTTTAGCTGAGGCCTACTTTAACCAAAAAAAATTGCATCGTCGAGTTCTTCATATTATTTTGAACCAATGAGCCAAGGTCAAAATTTTGACCATAATCATCTGCAACTGGACATAACCATCTAATCACTACAAATTGAAATATCTTGAGTTAGAGGTCACTTCATTAAGAACCAATAGCTCCACTGAATTCCTTTATTCTCTTCCAAATGTGCTAGGGTTTCATTATTGGCCACATCCATAATAAATACCCATTTTTAATTCAAACTTGCCTCCTTTTTTTTTTTAATTTCCCCCACTTCTCCATAACTCCTCCCTCCAAAACCTTCACCACTTTTACCCTCTCATCCAACCAAGCGTCATTCTCTCCCTCCCATTTTCTCTTACCTAAAACCACTGCTCCTCCTCCTATCCACTCCAAATTTAGCCCTCTCCTCCCCTTCTCCTCTCAGAAAAAAAGAAAATCAAGCCATCGTCATCTACTCCTTTTACTCTCTCCCTCTCATTCCTCCACATAAGGCCAAAACTTGTTCCAAGAAAGGCACAACAAGCAGCCATGGTCAATCCACCAAGCAAGATATAAATTTATTTCTCTCTTCCTTTTATTGTGTTATTTAAAATTCTTTTCATTACATGACCGGCGAAATTGTGATGTGAACCCATCTTCTCTCACCCTCTTCTTTTCTTCTACATGTAATAATGTAGCCCATTTGGTGGAGGTTTTTTTATAGTATCTGTCCCACTTTTAATATGTATGCAATTTATGTTTATAGCAACGACACCAAAAATTTGATCCCGCTTTAAATATAGAGTTATGATTTAATATATAATGTGGATTCTACGCAAGTATACATATCAAGTAATACAGGGCTCTAGTGGAGTCCTGGTTATCGATCCTACAGAGAAGTTTTTAACAGATTTGTATCAGCTAAAATTTAAAGGAATTATTTGCTAATATAGTAATCGGAAATTTACAGTAACTAAAGCAAACTAAAGTAAACTAATGCTTGAAATAAAGTTGATTTAAATAATTCAGAAAAAGTATCCTTCTCCTTGTTTTTAGAAAATTAAGTGAATGATGAATTTAAATAGAATTTTTAAATTGTATTGTGACAAATAGGAGCATTCTTATTCTTTACCCTTTGGTCCAGGTGCAAAGAACATTGACTAATCTTATGTTTGATTACTGAATCTGCAGCTAGGCTAGGAGGATACTGGCTGCCACTTCAGAGCTCCCACGTTTCCCTCACCTGAGGGCTAACATCTACACTTCAGCTCTCAAACAATAGGACCGAATTGAATATTTTAATCTGTCACACTTAAATGTCCAATTCTACGTCCGATAATTAATATTTCCCTATTTATTTGCACCCGCCTTCCAAGGCTTTTGACTTCCCTGAATATTGGATGTAATTTTTACTATAATTGATAATTCAACATATTTTAACAACTCAATTGGCCAGATTGAAAGTAAATTAAGTTTTAAGTAAAAATTATCACAATTTATTTTAATATATATATTAGATGCTTCTATTTAATTTCATCAATCCGCATAATTTTCATAAACAAGGAGAAAGACTAAGAAAACTACTCAGAATGCATGGGAATAAAACAAAGCATGGATTTCATTTAAAGTTAACAACAATAAACAAAGATACTTATCTTAATTTCCTCCCATGCGTACTCCTTGAAGTTCCTTTGACTTTTCCTTCTAGTACAACAACTTCTAAATAACACTCAAATAAACTAAAGAAACTCACTAAACACACTCAGACTTATTAAATTAGACACATAAAAGACTCTAGAGAAACTTTTTTTAAGACTCAAAAGACACACACAGACATTAGAATTCAGCCTCTATTTATAGAGGTAAGAAAAGGTCCAAGGGGTGCTTAAACATCTCTTCAAAAAGTGTCCAGGTTCAATGTATTTGTATTTTGAACTGGCTCGCCGTCGGCGAGAAACGACCTCGCCGTCAGCGGGGCTTCTAGAAGGTCTTCAAACCGCGCGATCTCGCTGTCAGCGGGCTCGGGCTCGCTGTCGGTGAGGTAGTAATAATTCCTTCAGAAATTCTCTTCACGATCTTGCCGTCGATGAAGTAGTTATATTTGCATGAATTTCCTCCTTTTTTATCCAAATTCGCTCCATTTCATGCTTTTTTGCTTCCATCACTTATAAATCTTCATTCCTGCAATAAAATAAAGAAAATACCTTTCTTTAAAGTGCAATTTCATCAAAAATATATATGAATTTCTTAATGAATTTTTCTGTGATCAAAATCCCCCAAACTTAATTATTACTTGTCCTCAAGTAAATTTAATACTAAATAAAAAATAATGATTTTTGTAATAGAATTTTTTAATTCAGATAATATGAATTAAATTTAAATAACATTATAATAAAGTTAAATATAAATATTTCTGAGTAATTAAATTAACTTTATAGACATAAGATTATTTAGTTATCAGGTCTAAGATTTCTAGCTTTCTATTTATTTCAGGAATGATAATATTTAAAAAGAGTAAATTACTTAAGATATTTAGATGATAGGAAGTTCAAGAAAACACTATTTAGTAAAGTTTCAATCCATAAATATAAGTTTAGAAATATATTAAGTTTTACTCTTTAGGTTGATTCCATTGAAGCCAATTTTTGATAAGGATCTCCTCAAGCTTCTCTTCACTTATATTTTTCTTTTCTTTTCTTTTCTTTTCTTTTCTTTTTCAAGTGAGGATTACTGTATCTGGATAGCTTGTTAATAATTTTGAACTTCAATTTCTCTTCCTAAATTTGAAACTTAAAATATGTCCTTACTTATATATATTTCATAGCCTTTACTTCATTGAGATTTTATCCTTTCTTTTTCCTTTAAATACTTAAGAATTTTAATTTTAAAATATAGTTTCCCTTATTTTAAATAGTTTACTATATTCTTATTCCTTTTAACCAAATATCTTATTCCATTAATTAATTGAATTACTAGAAACATTTATTTAACTTTCTATAATAATTAAATAAAGTAATTCATGTTTATTGAATTGAAAAACTACTATAGAAAATCATTTGATAATAATTTTTAAAAATAGAAATTGAGAACAATTTTAATAATTAAATTTGTATTTTTACCTTCCCCTAAACTTAAATTTTTCTATCTATACTAAATAGTGAAAAAGGGAAAGTATATAATAAAATTCATCATACCTTTGGGCTTTAGGTATTTCTTTTCTTTGAAATTTTTGCAGGCTTTTTCATTACTTACAGAACCTGTACTGTTAGTATTCTTCCATACATATATAATATTTAAAAGAAAGTGCAGGGATGGAAATTTTAAAATAAGTATCAAACATAATAATTGAAAATTTAATCTATTATTACACACATACAATCAACTAATCTACTTTCAAACATATTAAAACACCCTAAACAATGTTTAATATTCATAACTTATAAAAACTTTAAACTAACATCCTATATTTAAAATTTTGCAAACTAATTTAACACATAAGAAATCTAATATCACGGCTCAAGCAAACAAACAAACATACCAAATCCAAAGTCCACAAAGAGTATTGAAATATTACACACAGAATAATAAAATTTGCAAAACAATAAATCTAAACAAACTAAATAAACTAAACAAAAGCTCTAATCTTCTGCATCAAAATCCCAAGCTATGTCATCTCCCTGATCTCCAGGCTGAGAAGGCTGACCAAGATGGTACTGTGAATATCGGGGGCACTCAGAAAAGACAACATCTAAATCACCACTCCTATATCGACGTTCAACTTCATAGTATGCAATCTCGTACTCTGAATGTCGCTGGAGATATTCGCTATCATAATCGTGTCTTCTTTCCAAGCCTCCGATCCTTTGATCTATATGCTCAAATCTTCTTTCCATATTTTCTCCAAATAATTCAAAACTTTTTCTACTCAGAGTTAATTCATTCATCAGATCTTGAAGGGTAGGAGTGGTGTATTGAGGGGGTTGATCAAAACTAGTAGAGGGTATATCTCTACTTGAAGAAGGTACATAATCCCTTGTTCCAGATCTTCATTCTTCGTGGGATTCATATTTCTTTATATTAGCCTGAGTAAGGGGTTTCATAGGTTCAATCCATTATTCATTCCCTCTTGCTTCTACCCCAGATAATTGACAAAGTGCATAGATAAGACCAGGATATCCTAGTTCTCCTCCACTTTCATTTCTAGCAGTGGCTAATATGTTTTTATAAATAACATTTCCCACATTAATACTCTTCCGGTTCCGAATACGAAATTCGAACCGTTTCATCTCTTGTTACCTCACTATGGTGGTAGGTAGGTAACAAAGTAGAACAAATAAAATAATGCCAGGCTTTAGATGTTGCATTTAGCATAGAAAGAGGGAAGTTTACCCGTTCCCGCTGCTTTATCTTCCAGACTCTTTTCCCATCAGTGAGAAAGTCAATCACCTCTTCCAGTGGTCCTTCTATAGTTCCAAAATTTTCATACTCGCTGGTGTAGGTGTCTCGTACTTCATAATAAGAGTTTATTCTAGCAGTATTGAAATCTACAAAAAATCCTCTAACCTTAACCGGTGCATCTTCAGCCTGTGTTAAATTTGTATAAAATTCCTTCACCACTTCCACCGCGGCTCTGTTGGTCACGTAACAGAAGTTTTCCCATCCTCGCTCTTTTATAACTCGCTCCACTTCTCCTCCTGGATTCTTAAAAACTCAATCTTGTATGCACTTTCTTGCTTGAATGTTGTGAAAATATCTGGATTGTGCCCTTGCATTCACGAAACGAGTTTCATCGTAATCCAATCGTCGCTTTTGTCGTGGAGTCATTTCTTGATCTGTGAAATTTGTAAAAATCTTAACTAAACTCTAAAATATTACTAAGAAGGCTTCCTACAACATCTAAAATCCATTTAAATTAATTTCCATGAAATTCTTCCAAGTATTTTCTCCACATTTCAGATTTTTTCAAAATTCCCCAATGTAGAAGAAATTCATGGTGAAAATCAAAAATTTTTGCATAGGAGTGAAGCTCTTACCAAGGGAAGTTGAAATCCGGTGTCAAAAAGTCTTGAAATCACTTCAAATCAGAGATCTCTCAAGCCCTAGGTCGGTTTTTTCGAAGTTTTGAGGAAGGGGATGATGAATAGTGTCGGTTGACTGGTCAAATATAGGTCTTTTCGCGATCTCGTTGTCGGCTAGATTTTTTTCACCGTCGGCGAGCTAATTAATTTCATAAGGCAAAAGTTTTGGGAAAAATCCACCATCGGTGAGCTCGGTCTCGCTGTCAGTAGGTTTTCTCGCTGTCGGCGAGGTTCCAAAAATTTTAAATTTTTGAAATTCGTCAATCATTTTTATCCTCGATTTGCCTTTAATCAATCTTCCAATCACTTAATTTAATAATAATAAGAAGATTAGATACTTATACTCACAAAAAGTCACACAACACAAACAATATAACTTTATATATGAAATCCATGAAACTTACAATTTTCACACTAACAACTTTAACACATACTTAACCTAACTGTTCAAATCCATAATACTCAGCATCGCAATCCACACCACAACACTCTCAATGCTGAGACATAACAATTTACATAAAATCTCATCAAATCTGAGATGATCAAATCAAACTTCGACTCATAATAAAATCTAACTCCAAAACACACACATATATATATACAAATATAACATAAATATAGTAATCTTTCCTACTCTTCAGTGTCTGTACTAACATCTTCTCTGATATTTCCGATGCGATGCAGGTGCACAAATAAATTGTAGAAAGGCCTGAAAGAGAATTCTGCATTAGATTCTTCATTAATCCATCCTTTCTGTCTTAGTAGATGAATAAAACTGGCCTCCAGATGTCCAGTATGATCAAAGTGCTCCTTCATTCTCCAATCAATATGATCAAACATATCGGAGATATTGTCTATGGAATTCATCACATTTTGCAACTCTTTTTCCAATCCTTTAATCTTCTTTAAAATAAAGTTAGTCTTATCAGTAAAGGGCCTTGCTAAAGGATTGTTCTGTGATGCTATGTCAGAAATAATTTCATCATTGTTATCCAAAGTGGAAAACATATCAGTAGGATCCAGTGGTTTCCATGGTAAAAGTACTTTTTCCCAAGCCTCATAAGAAACTTTGTACTGACTGCATAAAGCAAATATAGTAGATGGGTGTCCAAGTCCATGCACTGACCCATGCACAATTAATCCCAACACAGACTTTACTATTATTGATCCAACATCGATAGGTAATCCAATTTGAATACAATAGTTTAATATAGCGCATTCCTTTGAAACTTTATTTACTCTCATGGTAGGTAATAATTTTGATGATATAAAGAAATGCCAGTGCTTCGAGACAGGGTTTAGAAGTGATGCAGAAAAACTAACATACTCGTCTTCTCGTAACTCTCAATCATCTGGTTCGTCGGTCAGGTATCTGTAGATCTCGTTCATATTGTATCTTGAAGGCATAAAGTTGGAATAATGACATACAAAGGTATTCTCTATAGAAAATAATTCATTTACCCTTGAAGGAGTAAATGTTACCCATCTTCCTCTGACGTACACATTTCCATTGTTGATCGCATGTAAATTAGAGTAAAACTCTTTAACTACTGGAATAACTACAGCGGATGTCGTATAACAAAATACCTCCCAATGCCGTTGTGCGATCATTTCTTCGATTTTTGTAGTAGAATTCTCTACTCCTCTGTTGATAAATCCTCTTTCTCTAATAAGTCTTTTCTTCATCAAGCCTTTGTTGAAGATACGCTGTGCCTCCGAACTGACGAATTTTCTTCGGTTGAAAACTTCAGTTTTTATGGTTTCTAAGAATTTGGTGGCCATTTTGGATGGAAAGGATTGGTCTCTAGTCGTTCCTAAGGAAGAAAATGGTGTAAAATCGGATTTGGAATAATTTCTTAAGAAGGAATGGCTTAGATCGGTCAAAAACTGCACGAAAAATCTTTAAGAAACCAAATTTTTAACTGCCTCGCCGTTGGCGGGAAGTTCCTCGCCGTCGGCAACTTAGTTATAAAACTGACTCAGGTCATGGCACACGATCTCACTGTCAGCGGGCTCGGGCTCGCTGTCGGCGAGATTCGTAAAAATCGCCCAATTTCGCTCTGGTCCAAATATTTTCTGATCTCTTCATATAAGTTCAACTTTATGATGATTCTAATTAAAAATTTGAGTAGTAAGATTTGTTTTAATAATATAGACTCACTAATTTGCAGATAATTAAAATAAAAGACTATTATGGGTTGCCTCCCATAAAGCGCTGGGTTTAACGTCGTCAGCCGACCTAATTTAGTTAGTGTTCAGGTTGACTAAGCATTAAAACCTCTTTAAAATTTGGTCTTCTACCTTTGAAATATGGTTTTAATCTATGTCCGTTTACTTTAAATCTATGTCCTGTTTTTGGATCTTCAATTTCTATAGTTCCATATGAAAATATTTGAGTTATGGTGAAAGGTCCTAACCATCGAGATTTCAATTTCCCAGGAAATAATTTCAATCTAGTATTATAAAGCAAAACTTCTTGTCCTGGTTCAAAATTTCTCTGATTAATCTTCCGATCATGCCATTATTTCATTCTTTCTTTATAAATCCTATCATTATTATACGATTCGTTTCTTAATTCTTCCAATTCATTTAATTGCAACAATCTCTTCTCACCAGCTTCTTTCATATTATAATTAAATTCTTTAATCGCCCAATATGCTTTATGTTCTAATTCAACTGGTAAGTAGCAAGTTTTTCCATATATAAGCCTGAAAGGAGTAATTCCAATCGGAGTTTTATAAGCAGTCATGTATGCCCATAATGCAGTATCTAGTCTTATAGACCAGTATAATCTATTAGGGTTTACAGATTTTTCTAATATACGCTTAATCTCTCGATTAGAAACTTCAGCTAATCCACTAGTTTGTGGATGATAAGCAGTTGATATCTTATGCATAATATTATATTTTTCTACTAGTTTGTGAATATATTTGTGTTGACCTCATTTTTGATGAGGTCTTCTCTTCTTCTCTTTAGTACTTAGGATCTAGCCTTAGGCTTTTCCTTTGACTATCTTAGAGGACTAGAATTGGGACCCACCTTTTAGAAATTCAAACCACTTCTTAACTCCCTGCAAACTCCACAAACTTGACTGTAGACCCCTAATCACCTAGAGGGTTGAAATCAAATGTGGAAGTTTAAAGGATGAGCTCCTATAGGACTCTTTGGCCTTAGGACTGCCCTGGGTGGCCTGGTCTGGTGAAGGGGCTGGCTCACACACACACTACATTTATACACTACAGCTACACACTACACTTCCACATACCTCCTAAAACCACACCCATACCTAACTTGACCTCCTGACTCATGTAGGTGATTCACATGGATGATCCTTAACCCTTAAGCCCTTGGTAAGAGGTTAGGAACAACATAGTGAATGCCTCAAATGGGTCCCTTCATGGCTCATATGGGCTTGACATGGCTTCATGGCTCAACCAAAATGACTTCTTTCCACTTACATCCACCCAATCTTTAATTTTCCAAATTTTCAATTTTTGACCCCCGGGACCCTACACCCGCTTAGCCTACCCAAAACCCCCGAAATTACCCAAATTTCTCAAAATGTCCAAATTATCCAAAATTCTCCAAAATCATTCCCAAACATTTCCACATCACTTAAATTGATCATCCATACCCAAAAATACCAAAAATTCCAAAAATACCTCCCAATACCCTCCAAATACCCAAAATACCCCTCTTGGCCAAAAAATCCAAAAATTCAGAAAATTCCCAGAAAATTCCAGAAAATCCCAAATATTCCCAATTTCATTTTGTCCAACTACACCATGGGCCAATTTTGTGAATTTACCCTACTTTTGTCAAAACCCCCAATTTGACCCATTTTAACCCAAAGTGAACCCAATGTCAAACCAAACCTACCCAATTGACCCCAATTTTGGTCCAATTCAATTCTAAACTTCAATTCAATGTCCCAAATACCAATCTAGACCAAATCCAAGCCCAATTTGATTGACATTTGGATCCAATCTCACTTTTGGCCTTAAAGCCCAATTTGGACCCATGACCCAAACCTAACCCAAACTCACCCAATTCAATTCCAATTAACCCCAAATCTTTTCTAAATCTTCCTTAACATTCCCACAAACAAAATAATAACATGATTTGCCCAAAATTTAGACCCAAACCCCACTCAAACTCAACCCAAAGTTAAAAGGCCCTATTTCGACCTAAACCCAAACCTAACCCAAATGAGCCCAAACCCCAAAATCAAAGCCCAACCAAAGTCAAAACCTCTTTGAAACACTCCCATAAACATTTCTCAACATTGATTTTATATCAATTTCAACCCTAGCCCAACATTAGCCCAAGTTAGCCCAATTTGACCTACATAGGCCCACTTACCAAATAAATCCAAATTCAAACTAATTCAACTCCAAATCACACCAAATTGATTCCAAGCCCTTCATAGAACATCCCTAAACCAATTATGACATTTATTTGACAAAGTTCTTCACAAAATCTTTACCCAAATGCCCATCCTAAAATCAAAAAGCCCATTCCCCTTAAATTTTCCTAAAAGCCCACTTCACCACATTCAAAAGCCCAAATCCATCCAAAGCCCACATGGCATTTCCCCTCATCATCCATTTAATCAAAATCACCCCTAAGTTTCAAAATCATCAATTAAACCATTCCAAATCAAGCTTCATGCAAATTTTCACCAAAATATCCAAAATTCTTAAAACCCATTTCCATAAAATTGACTCAACTTTCCCCAAGCCAAAGACAAGCCATGCAAGCCATGGACAAGCCACATGAAGCCATGGAAGGCTTCGACATGTGATCAAGCCATTAATGGCAAAAGGAGGGGCCCTTTCCTAATCCTCCTTAACCCCTTTTTACCTTAAGCATGTCACACACTAAACCATGTTTAGCCACCTCATCATGGATAGAGACCACACCACTCTCCTCGGTCGACCCAACCGATCCTCTCGGCCCAAAATCAGGCCATGGGGAGGTGCACCCAACCCAAACCAATGGGTTGACCAAATTAAGGCCAAAATGACCCCCTCCCCATTTTATTTTAATTCAAAGCCTTTACACATGGCAATTGTCAATTGATTGCACAAACCTACAACCCTGACCCACCTGGACCTAAGGGTGACCCATGCCTGCCGGCCAGCCGCCTGGATCGCCGGAAAACACCATGGCCGAGACCTCGGGAGGAGCCAAAGTTTGGAATTCCCACTTGCTGAGCCGCCCCATGCCAAATGGTCACTATGGCCGTTCTTCTCCTCACCGCAGCACGTCGATCCCATGCCTCAACTCCCCCGGAAGGCTCTCCAGGCCTCTCCTATTTAAAGCCCTCACCCTCACGGCCATGGAGGAGAGTTACAAAACCTCGCCGAAACTCGCCAAAATTGTTCCAAACCCTTCTCCACCCTTAGAGCAGCTTGAGCCCCAGGTGTCAATTTGCCCTAATCCCCACCGATAAAATCCAATTTCCCAACCGAAATTCCACTCAAAACCGAGGACACTTCTCCACAGTGAGCCAATCCCCAAATCGATTGGTTCTACACCTTCACTGGACCGAGGGAAGGTGTCCACCAGAAAAAGCCCCATCTCCAGGCCACCCAGTAGCTCCAGCCTCCAAGCTTTGTGATCGGGCTTGGTCGAAATCACACCTAGACAATTCACCAGACCAGGAGACTTCATCTGGAGCTTGCTGGGATCCAATCGAAGGTGCAACAACTCTCAGATTGAAGCCACACTTCTCTGAGCAAAGGTATGAGCTAATTTTTCATCCCGAGCTTCTAGAGATTCTCCATTTCGAATGCTTTAATTTCAATGCATGATAACCATATAGATGTGTTCGTCTCTTCAAGATGAATCCATAGAGCATAAGAACATGAAAATCCATTGAGTATCGAGTGAGATCTTAGGGATTTAGTGTGGACGGCTCTCGGGTGAGGACGCTCGGGGACGATGAACGGATGCCGTCCATTCAATACACGCGCGGACGAACGGCTCAGATGACGTCGGACCAGGAGACGGTACGAGAACCGCGGGGCCCGGGCTGCTGACTCAGGTGGCGGCGTCGAATGGGAGCGCGACACGCGGCGTTTCGGAGTTGCCGAGGATGAGTTGGCGCCGCGTGGATAAATAGAAAATTAGGGTATTTTTTTGATTTATTTAATTCCCTAAACTTCAAAATTCATAACTCGTGTAGAAAAATCGGAAAAATAAAATAAAAATACTCTCTCGCTCGCTCAAGTGAACGGAGGAGAATAATGTGGAAAAGAAATCATTTAATTTCATCAAGTATTTTATTTTTTATAATTTATTTACTCTCTGCATACTTTTAATTCTCCATGCATGTATACAATTCACCATGGCATGAGACCATAGAGCTTTTGAAGCCTCCGAATTTTGGAACATTCCCCGAATTTTCCAAAGTCGAGGCCATCCCTATAAAAAGTTATTGATTTTTCAAATTCATGTTGTTGTTTTGAGTATTTTAATTCCAATAAATAGCATGTTGTGAAATAAATTCTAGGAAAATTTGGTGATGTTTCTTATGACCAGAGAACCCTAGGAAAAATAGGTTTTGACTTAGTTCATTTAAAACAACCCTAATTGGCTTAAACACCCAAAATAGATCTTTAATTAATTAGAGTTAACCATGCATCAAATTGACTTGAAATCAATTCTCCACTGACCTTTAGGATCAAAGGAATCCACCATAAAAGTTTGAGGTCAATTGGACTTGGTTAGCCCCACTAGTTGGGTTGATTAAGCCACTTAGCCATTTTAAACTTTAAAAATTCATAACTTTCAAAATATCTTTCAAAAATTCACCAAATTGGTTTTGGAGCCTCTCTAATATCAGGGGAACCTAAGAAAATTAAAATTTCAATTTTCTAAAAAAAGTTGATTTTTAATAATATTTTAATATTTTTAATAATTAAAAAATAATAAAAATCACAAAAATAATAAAATTCACCAAAATGTCACATTTTGAATTTTAATCACATAGGAACAAATCCCACATTTTTCTTAGGTCTATTTAGTGAGATATTAAATTTTAAAGCTCTAGGGTATTTTTAAAATTAAAAAAATGTATTTTCTAGCATTTTCACTAAAATAATTATAATAAATCATAGAAAAATCAGAAAATTATAAAATTTGATTCTCTGATTTCCTTGATATCAGAGAGATTTTTGAAAAATATAAATATCATTTTTCAACCTTTATTTTCTTTTTAAATTAATTAATACTCCAAAACTTAAAATAATTATAATAAAAATAATATAATTCAAAAAATCACCAAAATTGGTCCAAGTGGTCTTCTTGTCATTAGGAATGTCCCCTAATTTTCTTAAAGATGGAAACTTTCCCTTGGTCATGTTATTAAATTTTCCTTGAAAATCTCTATTTTCTACCAAAAATAATTATATAAATAAATTAAATACAGAAAAATCACATTTTCTCCTCTCATGTCTTTATTGACATATGAGTGAAGTTACATAAAAATTTCAAGTTCATTTGAGTTCAATTTAGTGAGTTATGAAATTATTAAGCTTAAAGGGTAAAGTGGTAATTAAATTTTTTAACCCTTAATTAAAACTTTAGGTTTAATAAAAAATTAACAAGTAAAATATTTGATCCTAATCTGATTTGGATGATTGAAATTTAAATAATTAAAGGGTAGAAACCCATTAAACAATTTTAAAATGATTAAACTTTAATTAAATAATGGATTAAATTTGGAAGAATAATAAAATTGGAATTATTAAAATAGGGATATTATTAGGAAGAGATTTATTCTTTATTTTAAAAATCCCTAAATTAATTATCTCATTAATATTCAATTCTTAATTAAAATGATAACTCAAATTTAAAATATTAAAAGACTTAATCATTAAACTAAAATTAAATTATTAAACTCTTTTAAAAATTTCAACTAAAATTAAAAATAAAATAAAATTAAAATTAAATTAAATTAAATAAATTAAATTAAATTAAATTAAATTAAATTAAGATTAAAAAATTAAATTAAATTAAAGATTAAATTAAATTAAATTAAATCAAATTAAATTAAATTAAACAAATTAAATTAAATTAAGTTAAATTAAATTAAATTAAATTAAATTAAATTAAATCAAATTAAATCAAATTAAATTAAATTAAATTAAATTAAATCAAATTAAATTAAAATTAAATCAAATCAAATTAATTAAACATCAAATCAAATTAAATTGAATTATATTGAATTAAATTAAATTAAAACTCAATTAAATTAAATTAAATTAAATTAAATATAACATCACCTAAAACAGAAGAAATTAAATATAAAGCAACTTGAACACTATTCCAAATTTAATCCCATTAACTTAAATCAAATCATTTGAATACCAATTTACCCTCGAAAGCTTTGGTTATTATAACTCCTAAACAGGACATTAAATGAAATGTTACTTCACTTATAGGATATTCAAATGTCCTAGTTCACTGAGTAAGATAACAACAAAACTTGAATTCTCGGACGATTAATTCATTTGTATAATTAAACCCATTTGGACTTAAAACAATCCTAGAAAATATTGAAAAGATGTTTAAGATTATTCTTAAGCACTTCCTCAATATGATAGGACATTTATAAGAACAATTGAACTTAATTGTTCTTTAATGAAGAAAATCGTCCTTAAACCAAAACACAAAGACCTAGACGTCATAGGAAATGACTAGCTATAGGATTAGGAATTTGGTAGAAAACCATAACCCTTACCTTAGCTTTACCTAGGAACTTGCTTAAATATTCTAATTGTGTTTTAAGTGTAGCTTGGGATGACGGGAAGACCCTCCAGGTACGTTTTATTTTATTGCAATTTACTTTCTTGCAATTTACATTATTGCAATTTATTTAACTGCATTGCACTTACTTTTCTTGCATGATAAACAATCATTGCATGAAAACCCACACCTTTAGGATAGTCCCTAAAACCGAAACCAAAACTAAGTTAAAAGTCATTGCAAGATAAAATTCACCGCCACAACATTTCAAAATATAAAACAACTCAAAATTTAATCACAAACAGAACACAAAACTACAATTACAACTAAATTAAAACGTCATGTTGGATGATCGGGAATACCTCGGATGATGTAACCTACGCGTTGCTAACGGGATTTCCACGGTCTAAATGAAAGTGTGGAACTCATTCGATTGAGTTTAGCAAATTCATCTGGACTAAGTGAATCCGATAAAAATAATGATGTCGGAAGGATGGAACCGTGGGATCTTAACCGGTGTCGTTATAATCAACTTTAAGATTTGTTTTAATTAAAACACAAAAACACTTGGAAATTAAGACTTCTTTAAACCAAAACACTTTTCTCATCCTCTGATTTATGATTTCTAAAACTAAACCTCTGCAACAACAAGGAGCTCGGAGCATGGTGGGCAGCACGGCCATCGTCATCAGCAAAACTTGAATCTACATCAGCAAAACCTTCCTAGAACTAAACAACCAAGCCATAGGACTTCGAGGTAATTTGCCTAGTGCAACATAAATCCTCAACTCTTCGTTAGGCATTTGCATTGCAAATTAAGCCCTAACCGGTCTTAGGATTCCGAGGTAGTCGTTGGGTACGACATAAACCCTCACATCTTCAAGGCTATTTGTATGATTCTATCATATAAATATAAGTCCTAATTAATTAAAATTGGCAAAATCAAAACATTTAAATAAATATTAGGACTTTCTTAAATCCAAGCCAAACAATAGGATAGTCGGGAAATTACCGAAGTTCACTTCGAATCTGAGATTTCTCCTACTTTTCTTCCTTTGGATTCACAAAACAAAATGTTCCAAATTTGATCCATTCCCTATTGAAATTCCAAAATTCAATCCTCGAAAAACTTAAACTTTGAAATCCTCGAGAGCAGAATTATTGATTATTATCGAGAGTTTTCTTAGGTGATTCCCATCACTTAAGATGTAATTAACTATAGGGGCTTGCCCTTATAGGAATTTTAAAGAACCTGAGTAATATAAACCCTGTTTAATGTTTTCATATTAAGCGGGGAATTTTTGTCGGCTTATAAAATTGGTTCGCGAGACCAAACGGATGTCACAAATCTTCTAGTTTATTTAATCGAGCCCCACCGTCAAGCGGTGTGTCTATCCTTAGGGATAGATACACGGCTTGTGGTGCAAGGTGCTCGTTTATATAAACTACTCGGGATGTGAGATCGATTTAATCTCATATCTTAAAACCTTCAAATTTAAAATTATTTTCAAAATCAAATACTACTTTTCAAATTATTTATTTCAATTAAATTAAAAATTCGCCGACAGCTTCTGTTAGGCGACCCCCCTTTTAAAATAACACACAACCTAAAAAATAAGCCGTACAATTTGTTTCTAAAATGAGTTCCTCCGTCAGTGATAATCACTCTCGGCATTCCAAATCTAGTAAAAATATTTTTCATTAAAAGTTTCGAAACACTTTTAGCATCACGCCTAGGTAAAGCTTGTGCTTCAATCCATTTGGAAACATAATTAACAGCTACTAATATATATGAGTTTCCAAATGAAGGAATAAAAGGTCTCATGAAATCTAATCCCCAAACATCAAAAATTTCAACTTCTAATATAAAATTCAGAGGCATTTCATTTTTCCTTGATATGTTTCCTACTCTTTGGCATTTATCGCAGGTTTTTATATATCTATATACATCTCTAAATAGAGTAAGCCAGTAGAATCCAGATTGTAAAATTTTATATGTAGTTTTATCTGTCCCAAAATGTCCTCCAAAATCAGAATCATGATATTTTTTAATAATTGGTTCAGTTTCTTCATAAGGCACACATCTTCTAATGATTAGATCCTTACATTGCTTATATAAGTATGGTTCATCCCAAAAGTATGTTTTAGTATCGTGAATGAATTTTTTCTGTTGTTGCAAAGTTAACATAGGTGGTATAATGTCACTAACAATATAATTTACTATATCAGCATACCAAGGTATTCTCAACTCATTAATATTATAAAGTTGTTCATCAGGAAAACTGTCTAAAATTTCATTATCAATATTAGATAATTCATGATTTTCTAATCTTGATAAATAATCAAGCAATTTGATTATCGGTTCCTTTTTGTTAATGATTTAAAAATCAAATTCTTGCATTAATAATATCCATCTGATTAATCTTGGTTTAGAATCTTTCTTTTGCCATTAAATATTTAATAGCATAATGATCAATATGTACAATACATTTAGTTCATTAGATAATGCCAAAATTTATTAAAAGCATATACAAGCGCTAATAATTCTCTTTCGTGTAGCTGTATAATTTATTTCGGCATCATTTGGGGGTTTTCTTAGCGTAGTATATAACTTTGAAAAATCTTATCATATCTTTGCCCAAAGAGCTGCTCCTATAGCATAATCACTAGCATCACGCAAACAAATGGTTCTCGATTATGTGAAACTATTATGGGTGTTGTAATTAATTTAGCTTTTAATAGATCGAAAGCATTCGGACATTCAGTTGTAAATTCAAATTTCTTGTCCTTTTCGAAGTTGGCATAGAGGTTTAGTAATTTTTGAAAAATCTTTAATATAACGTCGGTAGAATCCAGCATGTCCCGAAAACTTCTTACTACTTTCCGTAGTTGGAGGTGGTAATTTATTTATAACTTGAATTTTTGCGAAGTCTACACTTCCATGCCTTTTTAGAAATTTTATTATACTAATACAATGCCTCTTGTAACCAAATAAATTGGTTTTCATACTTGAGAATACTTTTTCAAGATGATTTAAGCATGTGTCGAATGTTGTTCTGAATACGGAGAAATCATCCATAAATACTTGTTAATTTATCGATTAATTTACTAAATATAGACATCATACATCTTTGGAATGTTGCGGGTGCATTACATAATCCAAAAGGCATTCTTCGAAAAGCGAAAGTTTCATAGGTAGTAAATGTAGTTTTATCTTGATCCTCGGGAGCGATTTGTATTTGATGATAACCGGTATATCCATCAAACAAAAATACTTATGTCATTGTCATCAACATACGGTAGAAATGGTAAAGGGAAGTGATCTTTTACAGTGGTGTGTTTATTTTCTATAATCGATACATATTCGCCATCCGGTAACTTGTCTTATAGGGATAAGATCATTATTTTTCATTAGCTTTGACGGTCGCCCCTCCTTTTTTAAGGTACACGGTGAATTGGGCTTACCGAAAACCTTTGTCCCGGAAATAGGATATATAATGTAATTGTCAACCATTTTAAAATTTCTTTCTTATTTACTTCTTTCATTATTGGATTTAATCTCCTTTCATGGATACCTTTAGGTTTTATGTTCATTATCTAAAATAATTATTTGTGCATCTGAGTGGAAAATTTAATTCTTTTAATATACTGTAAAGTCAATAAAAATTTTTTTTTATATTTTTTTAATATATCTAAGAGTTTTTGTTCTTGAGATTCATTTAATTCAGATGAAATAATAACCGGTAGAGTTGAAGAATTACAAGTAAGCATACTTTAAATGATTAGGTAACATTTTTAACTCGAGTTCGGGAGGTTTAATAATTGATGGGTATTTTTTTTTATTATTTTAAATGTTATCAAAAAATTCAAATTTCTGCGGAATATAATCTAGTTCTTCATTTATTTCATTTTTTTAAATTAATTCAATATTTTCTTTTTAAATTTTTCTTCATAATATTCCTTAAAATGTTCTTTTTGTAAATGATCGAGTACTTCCATTCAGCTTACTCATCATCTTTTTCTAGCGCGGGATATTTCATTGATTTAGCGATATTAAAAGTAACTTTTTGGTCATTTACTCCTCATAAGTTAATTATCCTTTCGAACATCAATCCATAGCTTTTCTAGTGGCTAAAAATGAACTTCCTAAAATGATAGGAATTTCTTTATATTCTTAATATCTAGAGCAATAAAATCTACGGGGAAGATAAATTTGTCCACTTTTGCAATGCATCCTTGATAACTCCCTTAGGATATGTAACGGAGATGATCGGCTAAGCGAAGGATTCTTTGAAGTAGGTGAAATTTCTCACGTCTAATCTTTTAAAAATTGATAGAGGCATTAGATTAATGCGCTCTTTAAGTACGCACAAAGCTTTTCCATAGAATTTTCTCGATAGCGCGGGGTATAGTGAAACTACCGGGATCTTTTAATTTTCGGGAAGTTTTTCGAATAATAGCACTACACTCTTGTTAAGTGCGGCTTCATTTCATTATCGGTAAATTTTATTTTTAATTTAGAATATCTTTCATGAATTTTACATAGTTTGGCATACGATGCAAAGCTTCTGAGGAATATTTATTGTTAATTTCTTTAAAATTTCGAGGAATTTAGCAAATTGTTTATCTTTTATCTTGAATTAGTCGTTGAGGGAAATGGTAGTGGAGTTCAACCATCGAATTTTATTTTAAGTTTGGATCTTGTTGATTCTTTTCTTTTCGATTTCCACTTCACTCTTTTTGACTTTTAAGTTCTTTACGAATTCGAGTTCTAATTCTTTTCACTTCGTAATTGTATCGCTTTAATTTGTTCATTTCCCTTGTCTTTGGGATTTATTTCTACATTCTTTTAGGAAATGTTAGGTATTATTATTAAGTGCGGTAGCGATATGTTGAAGTTGAGTTTCAATATTTTTGATAGTTGTTCCTTGATTTTGTAATTGGTTTCCTTGTATTTGTAATTGATTTCCTTGATTTTGTAAATGTTGACCCATATTTAATATTAATTCTTCTATAGATAATTTCTTATCTTTAAATTGTGGGTTATTAAATCCGGGTGGATAATTAGATTTATAATTAGGATTTCCTTGATTAGATGGATTTCCTAATGGATTTGTGTCATATTATTCATCCATGGTTGATTAGTTATATTATTATTCGATAAAAGTTAGGATGATTTTTCCAGCTCAGGGATTATAATAATTTGCGTAAGGATTATTGGGTACATTTGTTAATTGCGTTAATAGTTTTCGTATTGAAATTGGGATTCTATAAGTTGTCCGAGATGAATTTTCTCCTGATATAGTTGAAGTAATTCATTCAAAAATGATCTAATTTTTTAGACACGGCAATTTGTGAGGCTAACATAGATATTGCATCATTGTCATGAATACTAGGTTATTCTTTTCGGATTCATTTTATCGAGCGGAGCCATTGAAAATTATTGGTTGTCATTTCTTCGATTAGTGCATAGGCTTCATCAAATGGTTTTGACATTAATGATCCTCACGACGGCGGCATCGATGATTGATCTTAAAGATCCTCTTAATCCATTATAGAAAGTTTGGATAATTAGCCGTCTGGTAACGCATGATGTGGGCATTTCCTAAGAGAAGTTCTTTAAATCTCTCCCAGAGATTCATATATTGACTCTCCATCAAAATGACTAAAAGAAGTTATATCATTTCTAAAAACTTGGCAGGTTTTAGATGGTGGAAAATATTTGGATAGAAATTTTTGTGATAATTCTCTGAGTTTTAATAAATGTCCAGGAGTCTTAATGAATTTAACCACATTTTAGCCTTATCCCTTAAAGAAAAGGAAAAAGTATAAGTCTAATAGCATCGTTAGATACTCCTTCATATTTGAAAGTAACACATAGTTCTAAAAAACTAGCAAGATGGTGGATCTTAGGTAGGTGAACCACTAAATTGATTATTTTATGCAATTTGGATAATTGCGGGTTTAAGTTCGAATGAATTCGCGGCTACATCGGGGTTTTGAATAGTTAAATGAATTTCATCTAATATAGGGTTGGCATAATCTCGTAATGGTCTTGGTTGATTGATATTTTTAGATTTTCGGGAATATTTACGGGTTGTGTTAAATTTATAATTTCTCTTTTTTTGTTTTCTAATTCTTTTAATTGTACGCTCCTAATTGAATCGTAAGGTATTAAATTTTCGTTTCCCAATTTTTGCATACAATTTTATAAAATGGTACGATTATACGCGTAAATAATTTTTTTACTTCCCCGGCAACGAGCGCCAAAAACTTGATCATTTAAATATGAATATATGATTTAATGTATAATGTGGATTCTGCAGCAGTATGCGTATCGTGTCCAGTATCTGAGGGCTACTAGTGGAGTCTGATTATCGATCCACGGGAAGTTTTTAACGAGATTTGTTATCGAAAATTTAAATTAAAAGAAATTACTTACTAATATAGTAAACGGAAATTAAAAGTAGCTATCGCGAGCTAAAGTAAACTAATGCTTGAAATAAGTTGATTTAAATAATTCGGAGAAAAAGTATCATTCTCCTTGTTTTTAGAAAATTAAGTGAATGATGAATTTAAATAAATTTTAAATTGTATTGTGACAAATAGGAGCATTTTTATTCTTTACCCTTTGGTAGGGTGCGAAAAGAACATTGACTAATTCTATGTTTTGGGTCTCTTTTAAGATACGCGGTAGGGTGGGAGGATGCGGGCGCCGCCCGGAAGCTCCCGCGTTCCCCTCACACGATGGCTAACATCTACACTTAGGCTCTCGAAGCAAGAGGACCGAATTGAATATTTTAGTATGTCACGCTAAAATGTCCGATTCTACGTCCGATAATTAATATTTTGTTATTTGCACCAGCCTTCGAGGCTTTTGACTTACTGAATATTGGATGTAATTTTTACTATAGTTGATAATTGACATATTTTTAACTCGATTGGCCAAATTGAAAGTAAATTAAGTTTTAAGTAAAAATTATCACAATTTATTTTAATATATTAGGTGCTTCTATTTAATTTCATCAATGTACCAAAATTTTCATAAACGAGGAGAAAGGCCCAAAAGAAAAGCTACTCGAGAATGCATGGGAATAAAGCAAACTCGTGGATTTCGTTAAAGTTAACGACGATAAGAAGCAAAGATACTTATCTTAATTTCCTTCCCAAACGGACTCCTTGAAGTTCCTTTGACTTTTCCTTCTGGTACGACAAGCCCAAATAGCACTCGAATAAAGCTAAAGAAACACCCAAGCACACTCGGACTTACTAAATTAAACACATAAAAGACTACAGAAACTTTGAAGACTCGAAAGACGCGCGAGAAGACTCGAGACACACTAAGACACTAGAGGTCGGCCTACATTTATAGAGGTAGGCAAAGTCCAAGGGGTGCTTAAACACCTCTTCGAAAAAGTGTCGAGGTTGAAAGTATTTGCATTTTAAACTATCTCGCCGTCGGCGGGAAACGATCTCGCCATCGAGGCGGGAGCCTAGAAGGTCTTGAGCCGGCGCGATCTCGGCGGCGAGGCGGAGCTCGGGCTCGGCGTGGCGAGATAGTTATAATTCCTTTAGAAATTCTCTTCACGATCTCTCGCCGTCGGCGGCCTCGATCTCGCCGTCGGCAGTAGTTATGTTGCATGAATTTCCTTCTTTTGATCAGGTCGCTCCATTTCATGTTTTTTGCTTCCATCGCTTATAAATCTTTATTCCTGAAATAAAATAAAGAAAACTATCTTTCTTTAAAGTGCAATTTTATCAAAAATAGATATGAATTTCTTAATGAATTTTTACGTGATCAAGTAGCTCGTGTACGAGTCATTTCTTTTGCTAAGAAAAGGCTAGCGCACGAGAGCGATGCGTCGTATTTTCACGGATCTTCTTGCCTTCTTGGAGAGCATTCTCATGGCACCATTGTAGTTATTGTTTTCCTGCTTTGCGGATATGGTGCCCATCGCCTTGGGTCACACATGAGGTTACTCAGCTGACGTTGGCAACGAAGGAAACGCATCTCCCCACTTCCGCTCACAGCACCTCTCCCCTCCAGGTATCCTTGCCTCCCAGACACTCACTCTTCGGGTCCTTATCTCGATGACACACCCACCCTTCGGGTCACTGCCTCCCCTACACATCCACCCACCCGGGTCACTTGCACCACAACACTCCCACCCTGCGGGTCACTGCGGTGGAGTCCTTTGCCTTCATGGCACGGCCCAAGCTCAGTCGCTGCTTGCTCCACGACACTTTGCATGGGAGTCACGCACTCCATGACATAACCACCCTGCGGATCACTGTCTCTACGGCACACCCATCACTTTAGGTCACTACCTCCACGACACACACACCCTGCGGGTCACTTCCTCCTGCGGCACACCTACCATCGTCCAGCTTGCCCTCATGACACACTCGTCTTTATTTGTATTGTTTGTTTTGCACACACACGCACACGCTGTCGACACATTCGTCATTGGCATACGCCATAGTATGCTAGTAACGAATGTTTTGTTATCTCGTGGTAGAACCTACACTATGATAAGCACATTCCTTTGTATGTTTTCTTGCTTGCATTGTGCACTATACCATTTGTATGTGCTTGTCATTTGCATGTGTACGATAGTTATTGGGGGAAGGTGTAATTCTCCCCCCGATGGTGTGTTATACGTAGGCGGCCGAACATAATATTTCTTATGTTATGTGTCTTGCATGCGCATATTTGCACTATTAGCATATTCATCGCTAGCATGCACCCGCAGGTGTACTCGTGATGGATTTTTCTTTATCTCGTTATTGCTTCGAGCTCTATGAAGCGATCGTAGTGCTTGGATCACGTTGCATTTGTATGAGTGTTCTCGTCGTCTTGACAACAAACATAGACTCGTTAGCTGGGTTACTCCCCATTAGTCGCCATGTGGCGGCTAGTATTGCCGCGAGGATGTCTCGCGGGCAATAATAGTTATCACTGCAGAGTAATGACATGCGTATGTTGTGCTAAGTTTCCAAAAGGTCTAATAGGTGTCACTTAAAAGCTTTCTTTCTTACAAACTATTTTAAAAGTATAAATAATTTATATTTTTATCACTTGATGTAACATGTTTTCAAAAATTTATTTTATGAAGCTTATTTAAATCCTACTTTAGACCGTATATGAGGTCGAATTTTTCAAAATCTTTTACAAAAACCTATATAATGACACCTCTTAGAATCCTTGAATCTTTAGGATGGAATTGGTGACGATGAGCCCATCAAAATATACACCAACCTCTTGATATAACCCTGCACTCACTTAGATGTTGGATAGGACACTACTTTGGATGGTGTGTTGGGCTAAGAGTAGGATGTTAGATAGTCGTTTTCAATGTTCTAGCTATAGTTCTCTACTGGTTTGGTTGTTTTAGTAACTTTTTTATCTTTGGTGTGCTTGCATGTTTAACGTTTTGATATGCGTTGTAGTATATTAGGTTGGTCTTGCTTGCAGGTGAATCGTGGCAAATACTACACCTCATGTGTAACGAGGGAGGAGCAATGTAATGATTATGACTATCTTTTTTACGCAGGTGTTGCTTAGTTCCTTCTGCAGGGCATGGTTCATATGTGTTGCATGTTTGTTGGCTTTATCGTGAACGTTGGCTTCATGCGAGGTTAAGTCTTTTAATTTTCCTATGCACTTTTAGAGTCCACAGAAGAGTTCTATATTAGAAATAAAGGTACTTAAACGGGTTCAATGCGCATATGGGGGAAACCACATGACAAGGACCGAGGCTAACTTACTTGTGTCTCGTACTTTAATTCTAAATCTCATTGATTTATAGAATTAAGACCAGGCATATACTTATGAGGTTCTTGACCACATTTTCTTTTTTGGATATGATTCCCATCAGTAACCTGGCTTTTTATTATTTTATATTTTGGTTTTTTTATAACTTCTTTACGTATTTGTATTCTTGCGTTAGCTTCACCTTTTTTAGATTGTGCTTGTGTTTGGGAATCCAGTATTGTCACTTAGGTTCTCTAAGACCTAAAATTCATAAAAACTTTTCTACAAAATCCTAATAAAAATTTCAAGATAAATTAAAATTTAGGATTAAAAGATTTGAACTTTTAAAACCTACTTTTCCTTTCTCGTATGACATTCATACCGGAAGTTTTAAAATGTGTTGCATGTATAAACATATCCCTAGTCATGCTAATTGGTTCTCCATGCTTAGTACCTAAATAAGAACAAATGCGTAATCTGCATGTCGATAAGAGAATCACACAATGCTTCTCAGGCAAACCAACCAAACATAGATTCTACTTAGGTGGTTGGTTGTGCTTAGGTGTTAGTGTCTTCTACGACCCGGACAAGGATTAAGTCATATTGTTGGGAGTGTTTCTAGCTCTTGAGCAGAATTTCCCTTTCTCTTCCTTTCTAGTAGCATCCTTGCCACATTGGCAAGTATAAATACCACCACTCGGAGCTCCATGATAATCATCGGATATAGTTTCATTCCTTTGACCTTAGGGCCTCCAGAGGTTCTCGCAAATGATGCAATTCACGTATTAACGACCTGGCATATCCGGAAGTGTTGAGTCGACAACCTTAGAGCGGCCAGTCAGATTTAGGGTGTTAGTAGGCTTAGGACGACGGAGTTCATGATGCCCGGCTGCATTCTGCATCTTTGTTAGGGATTCTGCCTCCCTTCCTTTAACTACCCTTTAAAGGCTTTGTCGCTCACTGTTGTTGTCATTAATATCATCTTGACGGCTCGGCGATTAATGAGTTACCTCATAGTTTTGGGATACGACGATTTTATATTGCTTATGGGTGAGATGTCTTTGACGTATTAGGATTCCCGTTATGATGATTTAATTATTTCACATGCTCCATATGTTGATGAGTACGGCCCATGTGAACATGGTTGTTTGTTGTGAGTAAGAACACCATAGCGTTGTTTCACGGATATTTGGCCTTGATTATTTCCGTATGTTCTTGTTCGAACGTATATGCTTGGCTATCTGCATGAGGTTCTTTGCTTGGCAGTTGCCACGCCGCCTTTGTGGTTGTCATCTGCAACTTTTGGTTTCTCTCTTTTCCTTAATCATTCGCATGATCCAAAGAGATTTAATCGGGGAAAAGGATGTATGCTACGACGAACAAACTGACGACTCCTTTTTAAAATAAAAAAAGAAAGCAAAACAGACATCTTATAGAAATTATCAACAGACAATGATATGGTTATCCCTATGTTGTATAGGGAGAACTTCACGAAAAGGGCAGGGTTGTTCCTTGATACTTGGGGCTGCCAGACCGCTGGATACAGAAGAGCTCGAATCATCCATGGATGCAGTGTTGCCATTGCTCTAATACCATGAAACAAATAACAAAGAGGGAAACCAGAGAATGCAAGTGACGAAAGGATTTACTAAACAGTAAAGAAGCATACATTGGCCATAATAACAAGCATAGAAGAATGTGATTAATTCCCCTTCGTGTATTACACAGAGAGTGCTATAATACAACTATATATAGAACCAGTAGAGTATTCTAAATACAAACGGTTGGAGGGTAAAACGGTAAATCAAATCAAGTGATAATGGAGATTTTCCTGTTGTTAAGTTGAAAAGGCTAGTTATTAAAATTCACATACATACCCAATTCTCATGCATTTACTTATCTCATACCTAAACTCTCATTTTGAGAAATCAAGCATTCAATTTATATTTTCACCGCACCCAACAGTAAAAGTCACATTTTCATCCCATCGGTAGTGTAATTTGTAAAAATGAGAATTTGGGTGTTAGATAAATAAAATGCATAAAACTTGGGTATTGTGATTAAAATAACAACAAATCAGATTTATTTAAAATAAAAAAACTAACATCACGAAGGCATTTTTAATGAACATTATCGAGTATAAATCATCTCAAAAAAATGAAAAGGCATTCCATGCACTTATAACCAATTCTTATATATTTACATCCATAACATAGCTTTGCATTTTGTTAAACCGCCTAAATCTTTCATATGACATCGAAAATATCACTATTTTAACTTTTAAAAAGTGAAATACGTATTTTCATGTATAGGTAAGGTGGCATATAGCAAGTGAAGTTTAGGGTTGGATATGTAAATACACAAGAATTGAGTGGTATGTATATAAATCTTCCAAGAAGAAAAAAAAATCCTCCGAAAGTTGTTACTGAAATCAGCAGCAAATCATCCGATATTTGAGAAGTGGTAATGTCAACTGCAGAGTTGGGAGCAAAGCTCTTCAATCTTATCACTGCTCGCGTTTGGTAAGGGGTAGGTTTGGCTTCTGTCACTGCCACCCTCACACGTTAAATTCAACCGGTTCCCATCTTGAATAGACTGCAAGAAAACTAAAGAATTCCTTCAGAAAAATAACCAGCCTGAAAGATTTTCAGCAGTAACTACTAAAGCATTAGTGCAATTAATAAATCTGTATTTAAAAAGTTCTTGACTTCCTTTGCAACGAGAGATTCCAAAAAGGTCAGGAAATAGTATTTAATTTGCATATGTTCAAAAATTGCAGATTACATTTGCAGCAAATATTTCATTCCCTCAATATTTGAAAACAAATGTGTTTTTGAAATGCAGATTTCATCTTCATGGCTAGACAAAATGCTTTGTATTTCGAGTAATTTTGCAATAAGTTGGAGGAAAAAAAAAATTTTTCTATTTTTTTTTTTTAGAGAGCAATGAATTCAGATAAAAAAAGTAGAAGTAATCAATCCCATACCCTGCAATAAGTTGCTGATGGGTGCAATGCCATCTTGAAGTGGGAACACAGCTCAGATAATGGCACCAAGAGCAGTGATCATTGCCATTAACCCCACGGAAAAGCATGATCATACCAACTGTAAATCTGCACAAAATCAATAATATTGGTAATCATTCCTAAATATTCAAAATTTTGAGTTTCTCCAAAGAAGCTCACCCCACAATCAGAAGAATTGCAGCAGCTATCCACAGTACGTACTGACCATCCCCAACACTTGCGTTTCATTGAACCAACATGTTCACTCGGAGGGTGATTCTGTTGGCTGATCCATCAAACTGAGGTCGAATCAATAGTACAAAACCAAGAAGAAATCCAGAGATAAACCCTCTGATATGAGCAAAGTTGTCCACGTGTGGGGAGGACGCCAACAGCAGGTTTATTACAATGATAGACACAAGTGTCAGCAATGCTGCAAGCTACAGATGAACAGAAACCAGTATAGATAAAGGAGCAATCAATTCCAGCAAAACTCAAATTAATTTGTAAAATTATAATTGTACCTTATTTTGCGTAAATTGTGTTGTCTATGAGTTCGGAGAGCATGCCGCCCTAGTAATCCAAAAAGTGCTCTGAAGCACCTACTGATATGTAGTTGGATAAAAGAGCCAGGATAGTAAGCTACCCACAAGCCCAGAGACAATGTATGAAAGGCCTATTCTGGCTGTTAAAGAAGGAAAGAGAGAGAAGTATTAGAACAGCCAAGGAAATACTGATCCTAGACCGGGCAGCTTGGATCTAAATTAGTTTGACGTTTATTTGGCGAGACTAAAGGTTTAGATAAGTCAAGTCAGAGGCATTTGCACTGCTAGGTATGCGATTCAGCTTAAACCTAAATAAAATGAAATGCATATGTAAGATATATAATTTGCAGCTATATGCTGTGAAATTAACTCAATTAGATGGGTAAATCGGTAAAGGTTCTCGTCCAGTTTGTCCCCTTACCGAATTGGTTTGGAATTGCGTAATACTTATGGAAGAAGCAGCAAAAAAAGCTTTCTTTCTTCGTACAAGCTTAGAAACAACCGAGTAAAACAAAAGGCGTTAAATTTAGAAGCTCCATGTTCATTGTTATTTAAGAGAACAGTGGCCAGCCAGTCCATGAAAAAAAACATACTCCTGATTATCATATTAGCTTTTCATAGATCATTTAAGGGGGAAAAAAATGTAAAATCACCGACTGAAAGGACAACATCAACATAAATGAATCATAAATTTGGGTCAATACATATGATTGATACAAGTAGATAAGATATTGTCAAGTTGAAATGTCTTACGAAACCAAATTCTTGTTCGAGTCGAATTCCAATGAAAGAAGGCTCAACATATTGGCCAGTATATGGACAACTCCAGCATGGAGCCAGGCACAAGTAACTAAGCGCCATCCTTGGTGCCCATGGACCACCTTGTTCACATCAAGAGCACCCCATCTTCTCTAGCCTAATGGAATAAACACATTCAGCTTCCACGAATAAACAAGGCCCAAATTAAAACCTGCTACTCAGCAATGATGTGGAGGAAATAAAATAACAGGAAGGAAATTACACAATGTAAACTAAACATCATATAAATTCTGTACAAAATTATTGAACTGGATTAAATGCATTGCATTTTGAATCGTAAATCAGGATGAGGCTGATATAAGGTTAATGTAAACTTGGAAATGTTATATTTCAACTTAGCTTTTAGACAAGTTGTGTTGAGACTCACGTAGACATGCACATGTATCATATATCATCATGTATCAGAAGTTATTTTCAAAATTAAAACAGACTAATTTTGAGCAAAACCATCTTCAACTCAAAACGAAACAAACTAAATGTGAGCAAGCCGTCTTCAAATCAAAGCAAAGCAATCTCAATTTCGAAACAACTAAAACTCCAATAATTTTATTGAGCTTCTAGCATAATTATTAATATGTTGATGTAAGCATAAAACAGAAGCAATCCATAAAACATGTTTCTTTAGAGAGCGCTCCTTTCTGCATCAACCCAAACAAGACGCAGTTCTTTTTTCACTTCACCACAAAATTTTATTTATCAGAATGTGTTATTGAAATAACAAATAGCCCAAAAGAATGAAAATGCACAAATTTTATCTTTCATTTACAAAATGCAAAAGTGACACGTCAAAGGATACATGAAAAAGGAATTATTTTTTTCATATTTTTCCCTCAAGCAACTCTACAAATGCTAGAAATGTATACATAAAACTGACAGAAATTACACAGATCTGTTTAGGGAAAGCAGTTAAAGTTACGTAATTTTGTGAACCCATTATCAGGAGATCGGCATGCTTTAAAAGCAAAAATAAACTAGTAAAATTTATCAGAGATCAATCGACCACTTCTTCATTACTGTCAGATATTAGAAGTACTAATTTAGTTAGTTATAAGAAACCAGTGTAGAGCAAACAGAATAAGAAACTTGTCATCAATAATATTAGATTTAATAGTTAAGTAATCAGTAAGAATGAAACACGGATGAGTAAGAGGTGGACATCAAATTAGCAAGCCATGAAAGAAACTTTTGAAAATCTGAGCAGGTAACTTTACCGCTGAATTAATGTAAGAATACTGAAGATTTCTAAATGCATTCAGTTATGCAGGGAATGAATTGGTTTGTGTCAGTTCATTCAAATAGAAAAGAGGAATGCCTAGGTCATTAAAACAAGAAAACTGGGAATTTGTTGAATAAAGATATGTTATGGCCATGGTTAGGTGTGGATGTCAAACATTTACATTAGATCTTTATGAACATCTGTGAATTTAAATTGAGCAGAAAACAACTAGAAGTCTATAACTAAAATTTGTAGTAAAAAATTATAGATCTCCTCAAAAAGGTTTATAAACATTTTTCCAAAGTAAATGAGGCATTAAACCATTTTGTTAATTGATATGACAGAATAATAAGGTGCACTGGAAAGGTAAACCTATAAGATTAATAAAATGGAAATTAAAAACGGGAGCAAAGACGGTACATAGAGGGTATAGATGAATGCATGGAAACTACAAGTAATCATAAATTCAATTTCCTAGATTCGAACGTGTGTTTTTTACTTCTTATGAACAGAATAAATCCTTAGTAACAAGGTGTGAGAGAATCCGATACATCTTACTCTCCTACCAACCATTTGGTCAAGCAGTATTGCCTTTCACATCCAAAATGGAAGTCAAGGTTCAGAAAATATGGAAAAATAAAATAAGACTTATGTTTTCAAGCTCCAATTATGTTTTCAATATCTCATTCCTGAAAGAAAAGCATCATGTTCTAAGTTTTGGAACCAGCAAGCTACAGGAATTTGAGCATAGCTTTCCCTGGCTTTCAGAATTTAACCCACCCATTCAGTTTATGAAAACTATCTTTTCTGCTTAAAATTTAAAACTAAAATCTATGTCAAGTATGACTTTAGTTAGGAGAACAGGAAGCAAATATAAAAGCATATGACAATAATCTTATTGCGTGTCTAGACTATTATTGAGCTAGAAGTGGTACTTATCACAAGAACCTAGAATAAGTTTTATCTAGTGTTTTGCTAAGTTCTGCTGTCATATTTAATGCAATATCCATTAAACTCACAAAGATTTACGGAGAGCTTCACACGTGTGTAGCATAATTGTGTGGTTCTATAAGGGGGCCACAAACAAGGTAAGGATAACCATCATGCTATTCCCCGATGAATCAAATTTGTGATATAGTAGGATTTTTAAAAGTGATACCAAAATAATAAGAGCAGATGAAACCAAGGAAGACTAGAGGAAACGTTTTCTAACAAGGATATCTGGAATTATGATTAAGGAGACTTTACTTAATTCACAACCCTAATATATATTTAAGAGGAATTATGATTTAAGACAGAAGTAGACATTGACATCCAGAAAGTGGTCATATTTTATAGTATTCAAGGACTTAATATATATTATTGAATGACTGTTGACCCTAGTATATATTTCACAAGGCGAGTAGATGGGAGCATGGCTCCTCCGCTGCATTCGAAAACATCAAATTACCCAATTAGGTGTCTTTTATGATCAAAACGGGTGAACAAGATAAAAACGACAAGCTTTCGGCGTGATGTACCAAATTTAAGTCTAAATTGTATCCAACATCACCGAAAAGTTGCTTGAAACGACCTCCGGACGATCGATTATGCTCGAGGACACCGAAATATTGATATCTTTCGTGTTCGAGAATAATACGCAAAACAACATTCTTAAAATTAAGAAAAACAATAATTAATTTAAACTCTCCAGCACCTTCCATTAGAAGTTACTGCCAATCCATGTTATCCCCCATGTGCTCCTACCAACTCTCCTCCCAATGAGAGCTCGTCGCATCATTTAAGAAAAATAAAAATAAATAAATAAATAATAAAAGTTATACCAACATCTCTCGGATAATTTTTTTATCCATAATCTCTCATGCCTCCCTCTCCCCTGGTGCCTTCAACTAAGTCACACAAAAGCCCGCAACGCTCCCCTCTTCTCCTCCCGAACATCCTCACCGGCGAGCATGCCGCCAACATCCCCTCTTCTCCTCCCGACCACCCTCACCAGCGAGTGCGCCTCCGACCTCCCTCCTCTCGACCCCCAGCTCCCTTGCGCAGGTTCCTCTAGCCGTTTTCTCCCCCGGTCCGAGACCCTTGCCAATTTCACTCTCTGAGGCCGATAAATGAGGCAGACCCTTCCTTTCTGCTGGTGAAGCCCCCTCTAGCTACCTCTTCTGTCTCTTGCAGTTTTCCCAAGCACACGAAAGTTACTCCGTTCATTTTTCCCTCATTCGCATGAGAACATGGCCGCCTGCAACACCCTTCCTCCCTCTCTTCTGTGTTTCATCTCCTTCGTACATGATTCTCACCACTTGCTCTGAAACTTATTCCACATATTCCCATCTCTAACTCCTTTATTCCATCTCCCACATCTAAGTGCAAACCTGAACCACTTGTTCCAGATTAAAGTAAGAGTAAGGTGATATAAAGACTTGAAAGATTTATTAACCATATTCTTCCTGTTTTATTGGATTCATACTTTACATGCATAACATTACATCATGCAGGTTTGGTTTGGGGCATAAATATGTTTAATCATTATTTTGTAGAGTTTAGATGAAGTTCATTTACTATATGTATATCTGGAGTAAAGAGAGATAGAGAGAGGAAAACAGAGGGTGCAGTAAAACAAAAAAGGTGAGGGGAAAAGAAATTGTATGCATGCGTTCGCATGTAATGGTTATAGTGGGAGAGTAGGCTAAATTGTATTAAGAAAATTACAGGTTTATATCCCTCCCCTCCGTCAAGTTAAAAAAGGTATAAAATGTGGTATTTCTAAACTCCTAAAGTTCATCATGACGCATCGATGCGGCGAGGTGGAACTTCGTGTAGGCTTTTCCTAGAGAGACGAGGAAAACTCGGAGGCGATATTCGCAATGCGACCTAACTGCGATGTGTTTGACGCGGCAGGCAAGAACTCACGCATTTTTCTAAGAGTGGCGACGGAAACTCGTATGTGGCACTCACAACGCAACCCTTGTATGACATGCTTAGCATGGCGAACGGTACTCGTGCATGTTAGCTGCTTAGCGTGGCGAAACTCATAGGCGAAACGTACGATGTGACACAAAAATACTTTCTTGTGAGGTGTTGCATATACCCCATACACCTTTCTTGGCGTAGTAGGTTTCAAAAATTCGGTTGCGGTATCTCACAACACCGACCATGCACGCCTTTCTTAGTGTAGTGGGCAGGCTTCGACTTCCGATGCAGCCCGCCAACAAGGGACGACGCCGAGAGTCTGACGAAAAGCTGTCGAGAATTTGATCGGAATGCCGGTCATAAAAGAACAACAAGAGTGAGTTTGCTTGGACCAAAATACAATCTGAAATGAAAGTTCCTAAGCTACATATTAAAAACTAAAATGATTACTTAAATAATCTTAGAAGATAGAATTATCTATAAATAGAACACGGATAAGACCCGCAGAGACTTGACGACTCGTCCAACAAGCTCGACTAAAACCTGTGGGGGTCAACTTGATCGCTCAAATGAGAGCTAAGCACGAGAGAAAACTTGCATAAGACCACAAAGAACTTAACGACTCCTCAACGAGCTAGAATGGGGGTATGCAGAGGTCCACCTAAGCACTGAAATGAGAGTTAAAACGCCATGAGAGATGCATAATTTCAAATACACCATCAAGATCTTTATTCGTCTTCATCACCAACGGATCCACAAACTCCCAAATATATGGCGAACATAAGGTGAAATTGAGGCCTCAAATAAAAATATTTGCACTCATCTCGATAATTTGCACATGCAAATGACTTTTAAAATCTCAAAAAAAGTCAGTCAAAATTGACAAATATGAAATTCTTGCATGTGCTCCGACCAACGTACTAATTGCTTAATCACAATGTACGAGAATGTTGTGTGGGTTAAATAATTGTCCAAGCTCAAACTATATGCCTTGAAATGCGTATCAAATCTATGGCAAACGAATATAAACGCATGTGCTCCTCTAAATATTCAAGCTTATATGTGAGAATGTTAGCACGAGCAACGGGCTGCACGTATTTTGTAGGGTGAGGTCATAAGTCCCACACTTTGTGTCAGTCCTCTTCTCTACAAGAATGGAGTTGACAAGATTAAAGCTCCGTGACTGATTCGATCATCCTCCTTATAAGAGGTAGGAGTTTAAAAAAATAATGCTCTTAATGAAGTTTAAGTAATCAATCTCTTGGGTACAATATTTTTATCATAAGTCCCACATTTTGGCTAATATGATCGTCCTTTCTACAGGTAATAGAGTTGACAAGATTGAGCCCAAGTGAGACACATTCGATCACTACTCCTCATAGGGTACGTTGACGGAACCGGTGCTCTTAGTGAAATATAGAGAATTTCGATAATTCTAGATGATAGTCATGTTGATCGGAATTTATTAGATAGGCTGTTGAAAATTATGCTTCAAAATATATTTTGAATTCAATTATTTCAAACACTAAAATCGATCATCTATAAGTGGGATACAATTCGAAAGTGTCATTCAGGAGATGATAGTTTGTTGATAGTGAATCTGGCCAAGGATCTATTTCCAAAATTAAATCTTAAAATCTATTTTTAAAACTCAATAATATATATACTATGAATCGAATCCTCTGTGAGTGAGACGGAGTCGACGAGTTCGAATATCGATTCTCGATGATAGTCGTGTTGATCGAAGATTTGGCCGAGGTGGTTGATTTGAAAATTATACTTGAGAGTATTTTAAATTTAGTTATTTTAATTATTAACCTTGATCCTCGTAAGTGGGATAGAGTTGACAAGGGTAGGAATATTTATGGTCTCAAGTGATGGTTGTGTTGAATGTAAATCTGTGCAAGAAGGTCGGTATATTTAAATATCATTTTAAATCATAAAAAAATAATATAATATTTAATAAAATTATAACACCTAAGCTAATAAATCCATCTTTCAGTAAAAATTTTATAGTTGAATACAAATCTGTCATTTAAAGAGGCTACAAAAGTCAATATGTATAAATATCTAACCAGCAAACGAAGCAAAACCTTAATCCCGCTGCTAAGTGGGAGTCGGCCACATTAATCTTTTTCTCCATTATGTCTATTTAATGTCATATTTTCATTTAATTCTAATAAATTAAAATCATTCTTTTATCTGATAAGCCCAATTCTTCCAAGGTCCACCTTTGTCTTTCTTAACATAAGTCGAATCTAAAACATCTGCTCTCTTTAATCGGATCATCGGATGGTCGACTTTAATGTCACCAAACCATCTAAAGCAACTCTCTCTAATTTTGTCGATCCTTTGAGCTACACCAACCATATCATGATATATTCATTCCCGTCTTGTCTCTAAGTGTAAAGCCGCTCATCTACCTAATCATTCTCATCTCGACAACACAACTTAGTATAATGCTTCTCTTTTAAAGACCAACATTCGGCACCATGAGAGCATTGCAGGTCTCTCGACAATCTTATAAATTTTATTTTCAGTCTAAGCGGTTCTTTTCTATCACACAATAGGCCCGGAGTATTCACTCCTAGATAATTCAAATTCAAACACAAATATACTACTAAATTCAAGACAATTCTATGTAGTAAGGATGTGGCATGAATCCTGTTTGTCCATGTAGTTCTTGCCGCCAAATGACACCACAAAGAAAGATTTATGAATAAAGCCCTCTTAACTGGTTGGTTTGTCGTCAAATATTGTGTTCATTACGATAACGATTGTAACAGCATGTTTCCCAATGGCTGATTTTCTTTAGTATTGAATCATAAGGTCAACGGAATAATCCCCTTAATGACATTCACCTCAGGTCTCTGAGGTCCCCTTAGGCGAAGCAACTTATGAGTACAGGCAATAATTATTTTATCGGGTTGGGTGGTTGACTACCTCCCTTAACTAAGTAGGCCCAAGACCATGACAACTGCTGATGACGGCACCATCGGAGCTCGATCGGGTTCGACGTCATTTCCCCAACCGTAAGCAGGCTCACGGTGATAATTTTTATAATTTTAATTCTCAAATCTCTGTTACTATGTGCTCGAGTACGATTAGTGTCGATGACTAGACTTAATCAAAGCGCTCTCCGGTTATCGGGAGAGGAGTAATTAACCATAGAAGAGCATTGCACACGCCCAAAAATCTCGAACCTCGGATCTTAAAGCACTCAATATGAGATGAAATCTCTAGGTGATATCATATTTACTATCTCATCTGACCTTCGGTCTTGTATTAAGCTCCTAGGTAAGTGAGTGATACTTTAAAGGAGCCTCCCACGACACAACTTCAACAAATAAAATAGTTCATCACATTATTCACTTGCAAGCTTTCTTCTCGTGCGTCCTCATCAGATGTCACCTAAATCAATTTTGTAAATCTTCTGTTTAGTCGAGGTAATCACCTATGGAGTCAAACAAATCTGAGTACAAGCTTGTTAAAAGAGCTAAAAATATGTGTTCATGATCAACAAATTTCTTGTAAAGTCAAATAAGAACAAGCAAAATCAATAACCATCAAATGCATCAACAAAATTTCTACCTATGACTCGAATATGAAAAAAAAAAATCATGATTTTCATAGTATAATGCCTTGAAAATTCTTAGAACTTATATATGTTTTCATGATTACTAAAGCATATTCAATGGTTATAATAAATAAAATGCTAAAGTTAAATAAATAACGTGTGTACGTGTGGACGGGTGTGCATGTAAGCGGGCGTGTGCAAGCATGTGTATATGTGCATGGATATGTACATACACACTTATTCAATAATTATATATATTGAGATTTTATCAAGTTTATCATGTTGACTTGTTTAGCAAACAAGTTGGCCGAAATGTCGTTCAAAGCATGGCTCATTTTAATTAATAAACGAGCCAAAAATAAACAAATTATCGGGTTCAACATGAGTTACTTAGGAAGTTGTACGCATTTTACACTATTATTTAGAGGTCGAGTTTGTGGTTGGTTGGCGCGTATACAAATCCATGCTTTGCACATAAAAATGGATGTACCCAATTTTTAAACATTCTTGGATACGTAACGTGATGTGTTGATGTATGTGGCTAAAATTGCTTTGGGTATGCTATGATTTATATTTTATCTTGCTTGAACAAGGTTTGGCAATTGATTTATGATATTATGGTAGGAATATAATGAGTATAAAATTGTCTCCGCAAGTGCAGCAGAAGTTCGAAAAAAAAAGAAAGAAGAAGAAAAAAAAACGAGAAAAATTAAATCCAATCCCTTCCACCAAAAAATAATAGCTTTACATAACATTTGGGAGGGCAGTTTTACTACGGTGCGGTTTGGAACCACAGTTTGGGCTATTTGGATTTTGTGGTTCGCGAGAGCATTTCGATAAATCAAATTGAAACGCGGGATGCGTGTTCGACCCGCGGCTCGCATTCCTTTAATTTTATTTTACTCGGCTGATCTTTTGTTTTTTTCGTTCGCTTGGTGCCCTCTTACCATCTGCCGGCTCCCTCGATGTTATATTGCTAATTTCTCTTATCTCGATCCATGGATGCGTGACTCGATGGCTAAGTGTTGTTTTTTATTGTCTGTTGGTTGCGGGTGGTTGTTCGGTGACACATACATACTTCTCTCTCTCTCTTTTTGCTTTCACTCGATTTGGTGGTTATATACACCGTGTGCTCTATATAGTGGTTCATTTATTGTGGTAACTTTATATTCTCTATTTCCCTATTCTGTTCTTCGGCTCGGTTTGGAGGTTGTGTGCATTATGTGTTCTAAGGTAGTCCCACTTCTACCTCTCCCTACTGTTCCGGTAACATTTGTCTTATCTGATAGGAGGCTTTATGATTCTGTGAATGCTAATATGCAATGGTTCTCGGTTTGATAGTTGGTTTCTCACGATTTCTCTTTTGCTAAGTTTGATAGTTTTCGGTTTGATATGCTCGGTTGATGATTTTGATCTTCGTATTTGCATTCATGATGTACTTGGTTTATGATTTTGATATGCTCGGTTGTGATACATATCGATTGAGGGATATCATGGATGATTTGATTCTTTTTGTAGCATACATAAAGCTCGGTTGTGATATGTTTGGTTAATGATTTCGATGCTTTATGTTGATGCTCGGTTTGATGCTTCATGTTGCATCCATGATACTCGGTTTGATGCTTCATGTTGCATCCATGATACTCGGTTGATGCTTTATATTTTATGTTGCATCCATGTTTAAGCTTGCTCGGTTATGTGGCTTTATATTTTATGATCTTAGGTTGGCATCATACAAATGCTTTAGACTTTGGTTGTGAAACGCTCGATGGTGTTGGTGTTTGCATTTGAGCATTCGAAACACATATGGTGGTGTAATGGTTGTGGATGTGCGGTGTGTGTAGGTATTCTTGTTTTTGGTTGACGCGTTTAGTGTTGTTGGTGAGTAGGTAAAGAGTGGTGGATGTGTTTGTAGGTGAGGTGTGGTGGTGGAAGGTGTGCGGTTGTTGGTGATGATGGATGTGTTTGTGTGTGGGCGTTGGTGATGGTAGATGTGCTTCGTATTGACAGTGATGATTTGTAGCATCATTTTTTTGTAACTTTTAGGGATTAAGCTAAATATTTTTTTCATTATATTATCACAATGGTTAAAACGAGATTGGTTCATACGCTGATGCGGGATAAGGATACAAAGATAATATTTTGCGATATTTACGCAAGGAGACTTGTGGGAAATAGGTGACAACCTATTTAAACGAAAAACTAGCAAAAGAGTATGATGCGGTTAAAAAACAAATGGAATCGGCTAAAAATAATTGAAAAATCTGAAATAAATTGAAGTGATGATCGGCCAGTTTATGATGAGATGCGAGTAAAGCAGTATTGATAATTAGAGGTAATTAAATGAAGATTGTATTGAGAATTTTGTAGATGTCCTACGATTTTTGTCGGTTTTAAATTGTTTTATTAACGTATTATATGAGTTTGTGGGTGATGTGTTGCCAAAAAGCTTAAATACGGTGAAATCGATCGTAATTTAGATGAGAAGTTAGATCGTATGTTTGGAGGTGACGTAACTGACGGAGAGTAACCGATACCGTGCCTCGGAGAATTGGTGGATTCGTACGGCTAACTTCTTTTGACCGTCGCAACGCTCAATGGTCACGTAAATTTTAGAGTAGCTCGAGAAATTTACGAGAAAATGTCGTTGAATTTGTTCTGTTATGGAAATTATTTGAAGATTGACCTAAAGAGAGTTTTTCATGACGATGATCGTTGACCTACGTTATTTTCATGGAGGCTTGATAGCGTTTGAGGATCCTTTTTTTTTTATTAAATTCTCGTAGGGCATTTCATATTTGTTATTTGTTAATTTACTTTGAGCATTTTTATTTGTTTATGATTTTTTATGTTTTGCTTTGAATATTAAATGCTTTGCTTTGGGCGTATTCTTGATTTTAAATTCCTTTATTATGTTTATTATTTATATAATGTTATTTGCTTATGTTGGTTATGTACGTAACGCTTATGTGATTGTAGTTAATTCGTTGATCTTTATATGTTAAGCGTCGATGTAGAAATACATCGATAACATAGAAGAGTTAGGAGTTGTTTGACGGCCAGCGAGATTTAGCGATATGTTCGGCGTGACGGTGTATTCAGCGATACATTTAAGGGACTACACGAGAAGCTATGAGCTTACATGGCTAAATGCAGAATGGCTGCGAGAGATATTACTTGATAACGCCCTGCAATATTATTGAAGAATGAATCGATGCGATGAGGCTATGGTGATTTCGGCACATAGAAATAATTTACGGATACCTCTCGGTAGAGTTGAATGCATTTGTCGATTTTATTGCATGATGTAAAGGCGAAATGAATCCTGGGTGACGGACCTGTACAGAAGTTATTACGATGCCTTGTATATATCGTACTTTAAAATAATTTCTCCTATTTATTGCATTCAATTTTTATATATCGTAATTACATAACGCTTTGTTATCTTTTAGAATTGTATTAGATCAATCGGTGGAACACGCGTTGATGCATGTATTTGAATAATGAGCGCATTTATTGGTCGTGCGGGTACGTCTGAGAATGTCATAACGATATCTGGCTGATATGTCTTCCCATTTGTATGTGCCGTTTGGGAGGGGCCGGTGCATAATGACGAGAATTTTGAAATGCGTATCGATAAATAATAAATCTGACTTCTCACATACATGAGTTTGCTTGACATGAGGTTATATAAATTCTTTTTCAGCCAATAATCATTAGCATCGGTAATCTTATTTGGTGTATGTTGTGTATCCATTGCGAGAGTATCTCGAAGCTATCTTATTACAAATCTTTTATATACATGATTTTGAGCGAGTCGGCAATATCCACCATGAAGACAAGAAAGAAATCTTGAAAAGATATTTCTCATATGCGATGTCGTTGAAGGGCTTTTGATGTTTGAAAGAAAAAGTAGGTTATCTTTGTGATATGTCATCTTTACTCATTTCTTAAATATATGCAGTTGTGATTGTCGCGTATACGGTGTCGTTGAGGGAACTTGGTGTTTGAAAAAAAAAAGTAGGTTATCTTACCGTGATATGTCGTAACTGCTCGTTTTAAATAGATGCGGATTGTGATTTTCGCGATTATATTCGAAAATGATATCTTTTCATAATAGCATTGATTTACGTATAGCCGAGATAAAGATCATGTACATGTCTGTAGATGCATATGAGTACGAGTCTTGGACAAAATTTTTCACGAAGCCGAATATGATATTCTACGTGCACACTTTTCAATATGGGGGAGATAAGAGATGACGGAGTTAAGAAAATAAATTATGAACGATAGTTAGAGAATGGAGGAATGTTGGTTTTATTTATGTTAGTTACGTGTTTATTTGAAGACATTCACTTGTTTATATTATTTATATTCATTATACATTTGATATTTCTTATTTTTGGTTTTTTACGCGAGGTGTATGTATTTTTTTCCTTTAGCGTTTTCTTTATTTCTTTTAGCGAGGTTTTGGAGGTACATAATAAGACGTTTGGCCTTATGAGTTCTTCTCGCAGGCTTTGTGTCATTTATTGGTTGATGTCGCGTATGTGAAATCACAACAAAACAGCTTTAATTCTCTTTTTTCAATAATATAGTTTTTAAGGGATTCTTTTAAGATGGCTGTTTTGTAATGCATGTGTAGCGCACTTGTGACATTGCGTGAGTTAGGCAATAGAATCCGAAGTTTGTCGATAGTGGTCGAGCGTAAGTATCACTGGAGGATGGGCAGAAGCGTTCGTTTTAAAAATAATCTTATCGTAATTATTAATTATTGTTTAAAAGTTTATTTTACTTTTAGGAGTTATATGGCTACATTTGTTAAGTGATGTGTTTATCTTTGTTTTGTAATATTTCTGGCTAAATATTTACTTTTAAAGTATATAACGTGCGTATGAACGAATTACATTTAACGAAACTGATATTCTTATCTGAAATGAAAATTGTCGTTTATTAAAACGGTTACGTGCGATTTTCAAACTATAAAAATAAACAAAAAGTCGGATTATACACAACGAATCATATGGCGGCTTATTATTAAAATTTGCGGCTACTAAACGAGCCTTAACTCAGATTAGCAGCTCATTCTAGGTTTGTGGATTAATTTTATGTCAAGTGTAAAATTGGATGTTGAGCATTCCCTATTCCATGAATTATGACTCGTATGGTTTTCATAAGGCATCCTACCTGATCCATCAATGCATCTGGATAGCTTTCTATCCAAGACTCAAAACATTTGGAGTAAAGAACTAGGATCTCTATCTGCAATCCATAATAGCTTCCTGAAGAAAATAATGGATTGCTAATCAAGGAAATCTGTCTCCTGAGACATATTAATCATTATTCAGTCAAATCCTTTGAGAAAAACAAAAGGAAATCCATCAGGACTCACTTCCGAATTGGTAAATCAAAAATAAAAAGACCAAGGCAATCATTCTAATGTCCCAAAAATTTATGTCCTCAAACCTTTGCAATCCACTCACTCCTCCAAGAAATCATAAGAATGCTTATTCGAACGTAATTGATATTACTGAAATACAACAGGATGACACTTCGCAGCTCCACAAACCATACAACCTTGAATATCCAAAATCCAATCCACAAAAACAATAATAATAATGATAATTAAAAAAAAAACCCTAAGAAATCAAAGGGATGTCATTCTAAGAAACATCAAGAACCACTCACGTGTTTGACGACGGCCCGAGGAGGGGATTCTCCTGACGGGCTGGAAGGAAGAATCTTCCGAGGAAGGAAGCAACACACGATGACGACTTTTTAGGGCAGTCGTTCACAAACATCGTGATCGCGAACAGGAAGATATTCACACCGAAACAAAAGCCGGCACCATCCACGGCCTCCACCGCCGGAACCGCGTGACCTCGCCGCCTCCACCTCAGACGGCTGCCGATACGGCGCTGCAGAGCCCATCTCTAAGGGATGGATGGTATTGTCTCCGATCCTCGGCTGGCCCCTAACCTCGTCTCCGATTGGGACGACGACCTCTTGCCCATTTAGATTATCAACTCTAGTTCATAAGGTGAGCGAATATAACGAAGAAGAAGAAAACGACGAGAAAGCTCGGTCGGATGCAGGAGACCGGTTCAAATCTCCGGAAGCAAAGATTGGCGAAATTAAGAAGGAAGTGTTCCTTTGCTTGAAGCATAACAAATGGTGATCACATCATTTATTTTACATTGTTTTGTTTTTTTTAATCATTCATACAATTTTTCTCTCACAAAGATCCCCTCAGACATAGCTAGAATTGTTAAAACATAGGCTAAATTGTTATTAAAACATTAGATTTGAGACGAGTTGAGGTCGGCATAAAAAAATTAAATCAAAAGTTTGGTTCGTAGGCTTGATCCGTCTGTTGTCTGAAATTTAAATTCAAAATAATTTTTCGAACAATATCATAAGTAGGGGTGTTAACGACTTCGAATTTGGACTTGAGCTGGGGTCACCTCAAAGAAAGTTCGTATTGAGAAATTTAGCTACGTAAATTTCTGCTCGTTAATTTCGATTTGATCTGATATTTAAATCAACTTTCAAGCGATTAACGAACTAAATTCACAGCCATAGCCATAGCCATAGCCATAGCCATAGCCCTATTATTTATGAACATGCCTGCGGTGCTAAGTACTTACAATATCTAATATCTAAATTTTACTTTTTAACTATAAAACCGTCAAATCTTTCGTGTCACAATAACAATCACATTATTTTAACCATATATGTAAAATTGAAGTTTAGGAATTAAATATATAATTATATAAAAAATGAGTGGTATGCATGTAAATATTCCTTATTATTATTATTTTCCTTCAGAAATGTCAACTCAATTAGAAGAATCTGTTTAAGCTTTAATTATTGCTAATTAAATTCAAGAAAATTAGATACAGTCATTTTTACCTATTAATCATTTAAAATATTAAATATAATATTTTAACCACTTAAATTTAAATATAATATTTTGATTATCTTTTATTACAATCACCCTTTTAAACCCACTTAATATTATATTTAATATTTTGATGATTAATATGTAAAATCCCTTAACTATTCACATGTCTTACTGATGTAAATCCGAGAGGAAATTATGGAGGAGGATTTGGAAATGAGAGACAATCGGGAAGGGAAATAAATCCTAATTTCAAATTCAAAAATTAAATTTAAATTTTGAATTAAGAAGCTCAGATTAAGGGGAACAAAGTTTTAGAAGTTAATTAAAGTTTTTATTTTAATTTATGTTTCATTTATGATTATTTTGTTTATTCTTTCCATAAAAAGCGATTTTATAGTTTATTACCTTCAGAGTTGGGATGGGAGGTTTGTAATATGTTTCTATTATTTAAATGAAACAAGAAAGAAGATGAGGGCATTGACCTCATGAGTACTTTTGAATTACGGTGGTGAGTTTAAATGACGCATGGGATTACTGCTTTGCCCTCTCTTAAGTTCAATGAGATATTGAAGCTTAAGTGAAAACATCAATTTGGTGTCGGAGCGGATCGGGTTCCTTCACTACAAAGTCTTCATCTCATGCCCCCGTAACTCGCGGTGGTAGCTCACCTGCCATGGCCGGAACAACTGTACAAACAACCAAAACCTCATCACGAATCGACGGCTACAACACCAAATCCACCCGACTCACCATCGCTTTAGAGCAACTCACTCATCGGCTTGATGTTATGGAGGAACGCTATGCCTGAACGAGTGGCTCTAGTAATCAACGAGGGCAAGAAGCAGCTCATGGGAGAAAAAAGGACGACAGCGACGAACAAGCGGAGGACGTAGAGGACGATGATGAATCTCGGGAGGCTGTAGAACCACGAATCGTGAGTCCGGTGCCACGGGCGGTGTTTCCGCCAAGGAGTATAGATTATCAACCTCTAGACGAACTCACCAAGAGAATGAAGATTGATGTGCCAGATTTTTATGGGAAGTTTGGAACCCGAGCGTTCGAGGGAATGGTTAACGGCAATCGAGTTATTTCGATTGGTTTTCAGTCTCGAGGAAGGGATAGGAGGGTTCGGTGCGTACGAATGAAATTGAAGGGGCATGCGCGAATATGGTGGGGAAGTGGGGAAGAACGATTCTAACGTACGCGGCGTCCAGCGGTCTCCGATTGAGACGAAGGAGAGGCTCGAGGAAAAATATTTGCTATCGATTATGAGCAAATGATGTTCGAGGAAATGTTGCGGCTCGGGTAAGAGGCCGATGAGTGTGGATCAAATTCACGGACCGCTTCCATGGAGTTGACGTATCGCAGCAAAATCGTTGAAACCGAACAACAAAATTTGGCTCGATACGGCTTAGGCTTGCGGAGTGAGCTACGTAGAGATGACGGAGGCTGCTCACTTTAATCGTGTCGAGGGAGGCATACCGGTAAGCTCTACGTATTAAGAAATAAACATGTCTTACGACGATGAGGAAAGCCCGATGACAATAGACGCGAGACAATAACGTGTTACTCAGCTCCTTCCCGAAAGAGCATGAACTGCGAAAGATCACTTCGAGTCGCGGAAAGTGAAGGCTTAAAGGGAAAAATGAAGGTTACCGGCAACGGACCCCGAGTGTTATAAGTGTAGAGGCTTCGGCACTATGTCGTCGTATGCCCGACAAGAGACGAAATTGGCCTTTATGCGAAGAGCTGCGGGGGTGGAGGTGGGCGAAGACACGGAGGAGGAGCATTCCGATGAGGATATTCACAATGAAGAAGAAATATTAGAGCGCGTCGGGGTTACCCGAGTTTGCGTAATCCGAGTATTGACGGATCGAAAAAAATCCATGCCGGCCACTAGTGGCGGTGCACCAATATTTTTCATACACTACTTTGGAGCATAACGGTCAGGCATTGAACGTAATTATTGACAATGGGAGTGCCATGAATGTGATTACGAAGCTGTCGTAGAACGGTTGAAATTAAAGACGAAGAAAAACGCATCGGCATATTTTTAGATTAGGTGTTTTATTTTGAAAAAAGGGGTCGCCTACGAAATTGTCGGCGGAATTTTTTAAATTTAATTTACATATATATATGATTTGGAAAGTAGTATTTTGATTTTAAAAAATAATTTTAAAAATTTTAAGATATGAAATCGGCCCAGTCTCGCGTCTCGAATAGTTTATATAAATGAGCGCGCAACATGAAACATGTGTCATTCAGGAAGGGCCGACCTGTTTGTTTGATAATTGGGACTCGATTAAATAATTTGGGTTTGTGACATTCGTTTGAGTCTGTGAGAGCATCATTTTATTCTTAGACAAGTTCCACAGCAATATGAAAACATTAAACGGGGTTTATATTGGAGTTCTTAAAATTCCACTATAAAGAGCTGACCACATAGTTAATTACATCTTAAGTGACGAGATCACCTAGAAAACTCTCGATAATAATCGATGGATTAGCTCTCAGGGAATTTGAAGTTAAGTTTTCAAGGGATTGAATTTTAGAATTTATTAGGGAATGGATCAAATTTGGAACATTTTATTTAAATTGAAAGGAAGAAAGGTAGGAGAAATCCTGATTCGAAGCGAACTTCGGTAATTTCAGCCCATCTATTGTTGGCTTGAATTTAGGAAAGCCCTAATATTTATTTAATGTTTTGATCTTTGCCAATTTAATTAATTAGGACTTATATTTTTATGATGCGATCACCTGAGAATAGCCTCGAAGATGTGAGGGTTTTATGTGGTATGAGGGCGACTACCTCGGAATCCTAAGGCCCAGTTGGGCCAATTTATGTCTGAAATCTTTTAATAAAAGATTGAGGTTTATGTTGCACTAGACAAACTACCTCAAAATCCTATGGCTTTGTTGTTTAATTCTAAGAAAGTTTTGTGAAGTAGACTCGGGTTTTGTTGATGACGATGGCCGTCTTTTGCCCTGCATCTTTCCAGGAGCTCCTTGTTGTTGTTGCAGAGGTTTAGTTTTAGAAGTCATAAATCAGGAGATGAGAGAAGTGTTTTGGTTTTAGAGAAAATCTTAAAATCCAAGTGTTTTTAATATTTTAATTAAACAAATCTTAAAGTTGATTATAACGACACCGGTTAAGATCTCGGTTCCATCCTTCGGCATCGTTATTTTTATCGGATTCGCTTAGTCAGGATGAATTTGCTAAACGCTGTTGAATGAGTTCCACACTTTCATTCGGACGGTGGAGAATCCCGTTAGCAACACGTAGGTTACATCATCCGAGGTGTTACGATCATCCAACAAGACGTTTTAATTTAGTTGTAGTTGTAGTTTGTTTGTTGTTTGTGATTAAATTTTGAGTTGTTTTATATTTTGAAATGTTGTGGCGGTGAATTTTATCTTGTAATGACTTTAATTTAGTTTTGGTTTTAGTTTAGGGACTATCTAAAGGTTTGGTTTTCGTACGAGCGATTGTTTATCGTACGAAAAGTAAGTGCGATGCGATTAAGTAAATTGCAATAAGTAAATTGCAATAAAATAAAAGCGTCTTGGAGGATCTTAAAAGGTAAATCGGCGCACTTAAACGCGATTTAGAATATTTAAGCATTTAAAGCAAGTTCTAGAGTAAAGCTAAGGGAAGGGTTATGGTTTTTACTTGCCAAGTTCACAATCTGCAGCTAGTCATCTCCTATGACGTCGCAGGTTCTTGTATTTTGGTTTAAAACGATTTTCTTCATCGAAGAAACGATTAAGTTCGGTGTTCTTATAAACATCTGTCATGTCGAGGAAGTGCTAAGGCGAATCTTAAACATCTTTTTAATATTTCTAGGATTATTTTAGAGATCAAGAGAATTTAATTATCTAAGAATGAATTAATCGTCGGGAGTTGATTTTGTTATGTGGCACAAGGTGGCCCAGGACATTTGAATATCTTTATGGTGAAGTAACACTTCACTTAACACTCAGATTTAGGAGTTATGACAACAAGAGTTTTTTAGGGCAAATTAATGTTAAGTGATTTATGATTTAATTTAATTTCAATTAATGAGTTTAAATTTGGAATAGTGTTGAGTTGTTTTAGATTTATTTTTGAATTCTTTATGTCTTAAGTGATGTTATTTTTAATTGATTTAATTTAATTTAATTTTTAATTTGATTTAACTTGGTTTAGTTTTAATTTTAATTTAATTTATTTAATTTAATTTAATTTTAATTTTAACACGATTTTATTTTTTATTTTAATTTAATTTAATTTAATTTAGTATGTTTTAATTTAATTTAATTTAATTTAATTTAATGTGATTTAATTTAATTTAATTTAATTTAATTTAAATTTAATTTAATTTAATTTAATTTAAACTTTAATTAAATTTTAATTTAATTTTATTTTAGATTTTAATTTAATTTTATTTTTAATTTTAAATTAATATTTTATTTTTTATGTTTTTAAAGATGATTTAATTTTAATTGTTAAAGTATTATTAATTTAATTGAAATTTTAAAAGGATTTAATTTAAATAATTTAACTTTAATTTAATTTAATGATTAAGTACTTGCTTGATTTTAAATTTAAATTTGGATTATCATTTTAATTAGGAATTAAATATTATTAAGGTGATTAATTTAGGGATTCTTAAATTAAAGAACAAATCTCTTCTAATAATATCCACTATTTTAATAATTCCCGATTTTATTATTCGAATTTAATTAATTACTTAATTAAGGTTTATCTTAATTATTTTCAAATTGTTTAGTAGGTTTCTACCCTTTAATTATTTAAATTTCAATCATCCAAATCAGATTAGGATCAAACATTTTACTCTTTCATTTTATTAAGCCTAAAGTTTTAATTAAGGGTTAAAATTTTAATTTTCATTTTGCCCTTCAACCTACTAATTTCATAACTCACTAAATTGAGCTTAAATGAATTTGAAATTTTTATGTGACTTCACTCATATGTCAATCAAGACATTAGAGGGGAGAAAATGTGATTTTTCTGTATTTAATTTATTTATATAATTATTTTTTGTAGAAAATAGGGATTTCCAAGGAAAATTCAATAAGATGACCAGGAAATTTTTCTGTCCTTAAGAAAATTATGGGACATTTCTAATGACTAGAGAACCACTTGGACCAATTTTGGTAATTTTTTGAATTATATTCTTTTTATTATAATTATTTTTATTTTTGGAGTATTAATTAATTTAAAAATAAAATAAAGGGATGCAAAAAATGGTATATATTTTTCAAAAATCTCTCTGATATCAAGAAAATCGAAGAATAATTTTACAATTTTCTGATTTTTCTTTGATTTATTGGAATTATTTTTAGTGAAATACTGAAAATGCATTTTTTAAATTTTATAATTACCTTAGGGCTTTAAGTTAATATCTCATCAGACTTAATAAAAATAAGGTTTGTTACTAAGTGATTAAATTTTAAAAGTATGACATTTTGGTGAATTTTATTATTTTTGTGATTTTTATTATTTTTTAATTATTAAAAATATTAAAATAATGCAAAAAATCAACTTTTTTAGAAAATTGTAATTTTTAATTTCTACTTAATTATGATATGGAGAGAACAAAAACTGAATTTGATTTTTTTAAAAGTGTTTTGAAAGTTATGAATTTTTTTTAAGTTTAATTTTGGGTAAATGGCTTAATCAACTTCATTTGATAGGGCCTAGCAGGAGTCAAATTGAGCAGAAACATGGTGGAGTTCCCTCTGATCCTAAAGGTCGGTGGAGAATTGATTTCAAGTTAATTTGATGTATGATTAGCTCTAATTAATTAATCCTGTTTATTTTGGGTGTTTAAGCGATTAGGGTTATTCGAAGTGAGTTAACTTAAAGCACTATTTTCTGGTCCTGCGAGTCCTTAAAACATCACCAAATTTTTCTAGAATTTATTTCACAACATGCTAATTATTGGAATTAAAATACTCGGAATAGTGACACAGAATTGAGAAAATCGAAGTAACTGCTTGTAGGAATAGCTCTGGCTGGAAAATTAAGGGAAATGTTAAAATTCAGAGGCTTCAAAACTTCTATGGTCTCGTACCATGGTGAATTGTATACATGCATGGAGATGCAATAGTGCGAAATCAATAAATAATTAAAAATAAAATACTTTATGAAATTTTGATTTGTTTTTGCATTATTCTCCTTTGTTCAGCGAGCGAGAGGGTATTTTTTATTTTATTTTTAGGATTTTCCTACATAAGGTGCCAATTTTAGAATTCAGTAATTAATTAAATAAGAAAAATCTGACACCTACTTAAGTGACGCGGCGCACGGCTCGGCCTCGGCGGCTCGGCCGCACCGCGTCGTCTCACGATTCGGCGCCGCCATCCGACTCGGCACTCCGGGGCCCCGCGGTTCACGTACCATCGCGGCACATCGGCTCGATCCGGACGCGTCGCTCGATACACGCTCGTCCAGGTGACTCGGTCGTCGTGTTCACAGCAGTATGCACCCGTGACCGTCAACCTTCTAACCACAATTTCTCACTCGATTCTCGATGGATTTTTGCGTTCTTATGCTGCATGGATTCGTCACGAAGGCGAACACGCTCCATCTTGTAAACATGGGTGAAATTGATTAATCCGAATGGAGAATCTGCAGCAAGCTCGGGAAGAAGAATGAGTCCATACCTTTGCTCGGAAAGTGAAGCTTGATCGAGGGTTGTGTCACCTTCGATTGGGTCGAAGCAAGCTCCGGATGAAGTCCCTTGGCACCGAGTGAATTGTCAGGTTATGATTTCGACCACGGTAGAATCTGAGCAGGTCTGGAACGGGTGGGTGGCTGGAGAAGAGACTTTTGTTTGTCCAACTCCTTCTCTTGGTCTGCGAAGGGTGTAGGACCCGATCGATTTGAGGATTGACTCCTTTGTGGAGAAGTGTCCTGTTTTGGGTGGAATTTGGGCCAGTGAAATTGAGCTCTTGGTAATGGGGATTAAGTGAATGGATGCTTTGGAGCTCGGTGCTCTAAGTGTGGAGAGTGTTACGGGACAATTTTAGCGAGTTTCGATAGGTTTGTTTTAGCGCCTCCTCCGTGGCCGAGAGGGTGAGGTTTAAATAGGAAAGGGTGGAGGGCCGAGAGGTTAAGGCTTGAGATGTTGCCAGTCGGAAGACGTGTGGTGGCCGTGGGCATGGGGGCGGCTCGAGCGGGGAGAATTGAATTTTTGGCTCCTCCAAGGATTCGGCCATGGTGTTTTACGGCGGCACAGTGGGCGGCCGGCCGAGCACTGGTCACCATCTTCTTGACCCCGGTGGGGTCGGGGATTGTGATAGTGCGATCGGTGGAGTTTGACATGTGTAAAGAAATTTGGATTGAAATTGAATGGGGAGGAAGGCTCATTTTGGGTTCAATTTGGTCGGCAGCGTGTATTTGGGCTTGGTTCACCTTCCCGTGAGGTACGATTTTGGGCCGGAGAAATGGAAGGAAGAAATCATGGAGAAGAAGTTAGAGACAAGGTTTCTAAGGATCCTCAACCCTACTTCAATGGTTTCGTCGCCGTAAGTTTAGAAAAATCTCTAGTCATTTGGATAAGTTTGAAGTGGATTTTAAAAGCATCGGAGATCGCCTTCATGAGATGTTTCATCGATCGAACATCTAGAATGGCAGATGAAACTTCAATTTGATCATTTTGCGGCTTATCAAGATACTCAAGTTGAAATGTATGCGAAGAACAAGTAGATTGAAGAAAAGACAGCTACGGATTTCCCGATAGCGTTAGTGTTCTTTCCAAGTAGAATTCACAATTTCCCTTGTGAAGATTGAATATTCTAGTAATGGGTTAGTTATTATATGGTTTCTTGAGTCGTTGTATCGATTTAGAGAATCGATTTGGGTATTTGCTTTCATGTTCAATGTGTGTTGTTTTTGCTTAGAAATTGTTGTGTTTAAGTGTGTATTAGGAACTTGAATCAAGTATATTACTTATCTGGAATGTATTGAGTCAAGATTGAAGATTATGAATGGAATTTAGTGAGTTTGATGTAAACTTAGTGATTGATTGGTGGATTTAATATTAAATTTTTAAAATTTTTGGAAAATGTTTTGGAAGTTAGAAACTGAAGCCCTACTCTAATATGACTAATTAGAAGTTGAATTTATGAATTTTGGTGGAAAATTAAATTTAAAAATATTTTTTTGTGAAAGGCGAGTCTGGCGCCTAAGCGCCAGTTCGGCCTGCTACCCTAAAATTACCATTTAAACCCCCAAAAGCCATTTTTGACGCCTAAGCTTCATCTTCTTCCCCATTTTCGTGAAAATATCCCCTTTGGATCCATTTTGAGGTCAATACATTAAGGATTTGAGCGCGAAACCACTCGATTTCATCGTCTCAAGATGGCTCCAAAATCTAAGCGCGGGAAGGGATGAGAAAATTTTGATAGCAGCAAATTTCCAACTGTGGCTGGGCATTTTCGTTTCCACGAACTTGCGTTGTCGAGAAAGTACATAACGAAACGAACTTTTTATCATCCTGGGGAGATGATCGAAAACACTATCATTGCGCACAACTGGCAACGATTTTACTACTTCACTGCTATTGCTGTTATCCCGGTTATTAGAGAATTTTATGCAAATTTTCTGGATGCTGAAGATTTTGAAGTCTTTGTTAGAGGAATCGGAGTAGGATTTACTCCATAAAGAATCAACATATTCTATGGACTGCCACCGACGATTGAGTGCTATTATTCTAGATTATCACCATCTGAGGGTGATTTGGATATGATTATTGCCTATTTGACTGACGGTGCTGGATCTTAGAAGATCAGGAACGGCAAAAGGGTAAATTTCAAATCCTCCAAGCTGAATAGTATTTCAAAGGCATGACACTATTTCATTTCTGCGAGATTGTTACCTTCAAATCATCTGAGTGAAGTAACTAAAGATCGATCGATCTTGAATTACTGCATTCAGGAGTGGAAACCTATAGATGTTGACAGTATTATTTATGAATCTGTGGATTCTATTGTGAGATCCAGCACTTCTGTTGGATTGGGATTTCCTTCTTTGGTTTATTCATTATGTGTTAATGATGGAGTCAGTGCTGATATTTCCGAGGAGAAGTTAAAGACTACCAAGCCAATTGGGCAGGAGAGTGTTAGTATCTATGATCGTCTTTGAGGTAAGAGATCGACCGCTCCTTCTACTTCTGCATATACTTCAGGTAGACCTTCTACTTCTCGCCCATCTACTACAGCTGAGCCACCATCTAGTTTCTGGGAGTACATGCATGATCAGTTTTTAGAGCAGCAGCAGGAGTTGTTTCAGACTCACTGCATGATAGATACTATTGACAAGAAACTGGATCATCTTTCTGACTATACCTAGAGGAAGATTAGTTACGATGCAGAGTATGATGAAGCCTTAGTCAGATTTCTAAAGGGTGAACATGATGTGGGTTTCCCAACTTTTCCTAGCTTTACATCATTTATTGATCCTAAGGACGTTGAGTTTTCCTTTGGTGATGATGATGACAATGAGGCGACAGCTAGTGATTAGTAGTAGAGAGATCTTTAAGTAGTGCTACTCTGTTGTTAGTTTGTTTTGTTTGGATTGTTTGTTAGTTTTATGTTTGATGTGTGTTGTTTAGTTTATGTACTTGTGTGGATGGATTTTGTGGTTAAAACATTTTTAGTATATTGTATTGAGACTGATGTTAGAGTTAATTTATATGTTTGTTTTAGTCTACTGTTTAGTACTTAATAATTTTGCTCTGCTTTAATTTTGTATAATAAAAAATTAGCCTGCTTACTTTTTTTATATGCTTCAATTTTATCTTAATTATTCATCAAAGCATGTTTAGAAAGTTAATTTTTCTTTTTAAGATTGTTTTTACATACTTATAAAAATTCTTTTGATTTTATTTCTCTCATACTTTCAAATTTTTCATAGTGTACCAAAACATATGTTTGGGGGAAGGGAAATACATTCAAATTTAAATTTTATTTGTCCTTAAAGAGCTAATATTTTCTTAAAAAAATAAAAACTTTTTAACATAACATAAGGAATGAAGAATTTATTTGAGATCACTTTTATTTTTGAAATTATAAACAATTTAGTGAAATTAACTAAAGTTTTACTAACTTTGATTGATTTTAAGAATTGAATTATTTAACTTAAGGAAGAATATGATTAAAGAATTTTTCTATTCATGATAGAAATGATAGAATTTAGAAATATTAAGTAATCATAAATTATCACTTGAAAAAGAAAAGATTGGAAATATTTTTGAATTTTTTATTTATGTTATAATAATTAAGTGAAAATGTATAAGTTTTAAAAATATAAGTTAAGGATAGTGAAGTTCAAAACCATTAACAGGCTATCCAGATATAGTAATCCTCTCTATTCAAAAAAAAAAAGAAAGAGAGGAGAAGCTTGAGGAAATGCCTAATCAAAAATTGGTTTCACTTGAATTATCTTATAGGAAGAAAACTAGTTACATATCTTACTTAATTTTTATACATGAATATTCATTTAAAAATAATTTTTCAAGAAAATCTTTTTCTTGTAAATAATCTATGAGATCTTAATATAATAAGCTTCTATTATTTTCAAAATGAATGAAAATTTTGAAATCTTATGATTTAGTAGTTGAATATTCTTTAAATTCTTAAAATTAAACCTAGTTAGTGAAATTAGGTTAATAATTTACTAAAGATTTTATAAAATCAAAAATTATAAGGAATCTTAAATACTTATCTTTTATTCCAAAGGTTATATTTATATAGTAAAAAGAGTTACTTGAGGACAAGTAACATTTAAGTTTGGGGGATTTTGATCCATGAAGAAAAATACATATTTTTATGCCTTGATTTTTATCAATTTCTAAGGATATTATGCTTTAGTGAAAGGTATTTTTGTGTTTTTGGATGTAAGTGATGTAAAAAGCTCTAGAAAAGGAAAAGGAGCAAAAGGGAGCAAAAATGGAGCAAAATACAAAAAGAAGAAAAAAAAATATGGACTGGCACCTAGGCGCTAGAAACTGGCGCCTAGGCGCCAAACTTGATACAGAAACTATCAAGTTTTTGACGACTTTTGGACTGTTATTTTGACGAAGTGAGCAGTTATTGGACATTCTAGAAGACTGGCAGTTGTTCCTTGATAATAGGACATGTGATACATTGCATTTGGACGCTCCAAAACGGCTTTAAACACGAAGAGGTGCAAGCCAAAGCTAAGAGGTGCCTCAAGGCAACCCTTGGAGCCTATAAATAGGACTCCACTCCTTCAGAGAAAATCGCCCCTCATTCATCCCACCTCATCTAGACTCCTTAGAGAGAGAAATTTCATTAGAGAGAGAGAGTCTAGAGAATTAGAGAGAGAAATTTAGGGCCACTTTTGTTTAGTTTAGTGAGTTTACTTTCAAGTTGTAGCATCTGGAGTTCATTACACTGTGGAGTCAGGAGTCAGAAGATCTGTAGAAGGAATATTTGAGATAAGTATTTTTATATTTGATTCAAAGTTTATTTATTATGTTTTGCAGTTTATTTTCAATGTGTTCTAAGTAGTTAGTTTACTTTCTTCCTTCAATCATGAAGAGATAGATAAGATAATATAAAGATTCGATGGAGAATTAAAATTCAAAATATTTTCAAAAACATTGTGATGACATTAATACCCGATCTTACTTTACTTTTTAAAATGGCCATTTAAATTTTTAAAACCTGTTGAAGAGTTTTGAAACCTTGAAGGAGAAGAACTCTTAACTTGTAAATGTCACATGAATCCTTGGGTAGTCGAAGGCCATGTGCGGGCTATCCAAGGTGAAGTGCAAATAAATAGGAACATAAGATTTAAAGGGCGTAGAATTGATAAGTTTTTAGAGTGACAGGCTAAATTCTTATAATTTGATTTATAGATCAAGAATGGGTCACTAGTAGGGCCGACCATAGCCACCCTTGGACATCTAGAAGTGAGATTCTAGATTAACCCATTACTACTAACAATACATCCGGACTCGATCCGTAAGTTAGCCAATGTTCTTTGCGCCCGGATCAAAGGGTAAAGAATAGAAATTCTTCTATTTGGCACAATACCATAAATCCGATTCTCCAACGAATATTAAATTATCTTAGAAATCTTGGATTAATTGAAGGAAAGAAAGTTGTTATTTTATATAGTTTTCATAAATCATTCTCTTAGTATTGTTTTCTTTAATTGCATCTAGTAAATTAATAGTAATTTATAGTTAATTTAAAGGATAAAAAGATATTTTTAAAAAATATAATATTTAGAAAATTTATTTCTATAATTCTTCCCCGTGGGATCGATACTTGGGTTATAATAGAAAACCCTATATTACTTGAAACGATACGTATACTTGCGTAGTACCCCTAGTGTGTAAAGTAATTTCTAAAATTTACAATATTTTGATTTATACACTAGCCGCTTATTATAAATTAGGTCAAGCTTTGGTTATCTTTTGGAAGCATATATTACTGCGCTACTTGCGGTCGGGTCATACGACATGACATAAAACAACATGACGTACAAACTACGACATCCCGTCATGACATATGACATGACATACAAAATGACAAAATGACATTACAATAACAAAACAAAACACAATAAAACAACAACATACACCCAACATAAATAAAACTTTCTGGTAGTATTGATTCTTCAGAAATGCACTTCCACGACAACACTTACACTTTTTTTAGGATAAATTTTAACCTTAATCGGGAGTTTTCCTAAGCAGTATTAATTGCTTAGGATGTAATTAACTATAGGAGCTTGCTCCTATAGGAGATTAAAGAACTCAAGATAGGTATTTCACCTACAATACCTCTTTGGTTACCTAAGATCTTCATATGATTTTCTTATATGAAGAAAACTTCAGTAATTACCCAATCTGAAGACTTGTTCTATGAGATTATCATTTGATCTCCTTTTCTCTCAATCTCTATCATGATTAATCCTTCTTCAAATTCTCTAAAGACTTCTGACAATAAATTTAGAAAGGATAAGAATTAGGGCGATAGATAGAGAAAGAGAGTGGTGACTCCTTGACATTGACATGATACAGGAATTGACGGCGACGACATGTGATACATATATTTCATTGCCATCAATAAGTAATCTTTAATTTACTCTATTTGTATGATGATGTTTTTATATATATAATCAATATTTTGTCATCTTTTCTTCATGAGTCTTGAGTAGATTTCTTTATGTTTCTCCTTTTCATGTGATGTGTTGATGTTATGAAATGGAAATGATGTGTCAATTTATTATGAAAGATTTGTTATGACCTTTCACTTAGAACTTCATTTACTTTTTGATCTGGCCTATTGAATTGTAAAAACTTGTTGGGAAATATATGTTCCCAAAGGATTATGAGTTCCACAATAAAAGTGAAGGTCACATTCAATGTTCATGAATGAGAGATGAATTTCATGGCGATTGAATGCAAATAAATAGGGAAATATACTTTGATGGGTGTATAATTGGAGATTTCAGAGTGAATGGCTGAAATCCTCAATTTGGTCCTAAGGTTTAGAAACTCAAGTGAGAGTTAGCCTTCAGGTGAAGGGAAGCGGGAGCTTTGGAGTGAGAGCCAGTATCCTCCCAGCCTAACCACGGATTTAGGGATTAAACTTAGGATTAGCCAATGTTCTGTATACGTTAAAATATGGGTAAAGAATAGGAATGTTCATATTTGACACAATACATTTTCATCACTGATCTATGTCACAATAATCATCACATTATGAATGGAAAGGAGGAAGACTATTTCTTGCAAATTAACTTTGTTATAAATTTAGCATTGTGTTAGTTTAACTTGCTAGAGTTTAGAACGTGCTTTAGTAGAAATAGTAACTGAATCTGTTTTCCTTTACTTTAAAAATTAAACCACTTGCAATTGTGTTGCAATTCGATAAGAGATTTTTGTGCTACACTTTAAAAAGTAAGTCTCCCAGTGGGATCGATAACCAGGAGTCCGCTAGAGCCCTATATTACTTGAGCGATGTGTATACTTGCGTTAATTATGTGACTCATTATCATTTAAATCAATATATACATCTAATTTTGAGTTCGTTGATTTTTGCAAATTAAAAAAGTCACACCAAGTTTTTGACGCCGTTGCCGGGGAGGCAAGGTAAAAAAAAAAGTAACTACTAAACTTTATTATTGTAGTATTTAAAATCATATATTTGAATTGTAAGTCATAATTGCGTGTGTCTGTTTATTGTTAGTGTGTTTTTATTGTGTTTGCATGCGTAGTATTAAATCAATAGGTTTAGTGTCTTATGATTCTGAATTAGAGCGTACGTACTATTAAAAAAATTTGAAAACAACAAAAACAATCTGTAAATCCTCACAAAATGGCGAATAATTTAAACAATCAAAACGAAAATATACCAAGACCATTAAGAGATTATGTTAATCCAACAACAGATGAAATTCACTTAACTATCCAAAATCCTGTTGTTGATGCTAATTCATTTGAGCTTAAACCTGCTATTATCCAAATGGTATAGAATAATCAATTTGGAGGAACACCTAATGAAGATCCTAATTTACATCTCGCTAGTTTTCTAGAACTGTGTGCTACTTTTAAATATGATGGAGTGTCAAACTATGCTGTTAGGCTTAGACTTTTTCCTTTTTCACTTAAGGATAAGGCTAACACGTGGTTAAATTCGTTAGCACCTGGATCTATTAGAACTTGAGGAGAGCTTTCACAAAAGTTTATGTAAAAAAAATATTCCTCCTTATAAAACTGCTAAGTTGAGTAATGATATCACATCTTTTATTCAGTTTGATGGAGAATCCACATATGAAGCTTGGGAAAGATTTAAACATCTTCTGAGGAAATATCCACACCATGCTTTACCAGACTGGTTAATAATTCAAACCTTTTATAATGGATTAGTAGGATCTTTGAGATCAATTATTAATGATACTGCTGGTGGATCATTAATGTCAAAACCTTTTGATGAAGTATATTCATTAATTGAAGAGATGACTACTAATAATTTTCAATTGCCCTCTGAGCGGGTAAATCCTAAGAGAGTAGCCAGTATTCATGATTCTGATGCAATAAATATGATAATCTCTCAGATTGCTGCACTTTCTAAGAAAATAGATCAATATGGAATGAATTATCCTTCAACACCCCCACTGTTAGAAGAAAATTCATCGGGACAGTGATGGACCTCAAATGTCTTATGAAACTTTAAATGCTATTCATAACAAAGTCAATACTCCTTATTCAAATTATTATAATCATGGTTGGAGAAATCACCCAAATTTCAATTGGAATAACAATAATGTTGTTGTTAATCCGCAATGGGGAAACAATCCTATGAATCCAGTTAGAAATCTGAACAACCAAGGAAATACCAATTTTAGACCTTCTTATCCTCCTGGTTTTAAGAGTAATCAACAATTTAAGGAAAAGAAGTTGTCCACTGAAGAAATGATTCTGAATATGGGTAATCAAATTCAAGCTCAAAACATTGCAATGAAGAACATTGAAAATCAATTGGGACATATTTTTACTACGCTTAATAATAGAACTTCTGAAAATCTTCTAAGCAATGTTGAGATCAACCCGAAAGATCAAAACAAAGAGCAAATTAAAGTTATTCAATTAAGGAGTGGTAAAGAAGTGGAACCAAGATTTCAAAAAGAAGTCAAACTTGAAAGAGAGGAAATTAATAATGAGAAAGGTTCTAATAAGACATATCCAGACGAATATCTGTTAGAACCAATGATGATAATTGTTGAAAAGCCACCTCCTCCTTTTCCTTAAAGACTGAAGAAACAAAACAGGTATAACAAATTTGCAAAATTTTTGGATATTCTTAAGAAATTAATGATTAATATTCCCTTTGTTGAAGCCTTAGAGCAGATGCCTGATTATGCAAAGTTTATGAAGGATATACTTAAAAAGAAAAGAAAGGTTAAAGCTCATGAGATTGTTGCACTTAGCGGTGAGTGTGGTGCAATTATTCATAAAACGCTTCCTGAAAAATTTAAAGACCCGAGTAGATTCACTATCCCATGCGCTAAAGGTGAAAAATTTTTCGGAAGAACTTTATGTGATCTTGGAACTAGTATTAATCTTATCCCTTTATCAACTTTTAAAATATTGGGAATAGGAGAAATTTCACCTACATCTGTAACTCTTCAACTGGTTGATTGTTCTATCACTTATCCTAAATGAGTTGTAGAAGATGTATTAGTAAAGGTGGATAAATTTATCTTTCTTATGGACTTTATTGTATTACATATGGAGGAAGATAAAGAAATTCCAATTATTTTAGGAAAACCATTCCTTGCTACTGGGAGAGCTGTGATTGATGTCCAAACAGGAGAATTAACTATGAGAGTCAATGACCAAGAGGTAACTTTTAACATTCTGAAATCTATGAATTACCCTTCAACTGAAAAAGATGATGAGCGTTATCGAATGGAAGTCTGGATTATTTGAGAGAAGATCATTTTAGAGAAGTATTTGAAGAAAATTTGGAATGTGAGGATGAAAATGAAAGTAAAAATGAAGATGATTTGGATGATTTGAAGAATAAAAAGTTAGACTATGTTCAAGAAAAATTTGAAAGATTGGATACTATGGAAAATGGACATAAAAGTTTAATTCCATCTATTATTAAACCCCCTGAACTTGAGCTGAAAATTCTTCCTAATCATTTAAAGTAAATGTTTTTAGGAGAATCAACTAATTTACTAGTCATTGTATCTTTGAATTTAAATAAATATCGAGAACAAAAAATATTCAAAATTTTAAAAAGATACAAAAAGACTTTTGGTTGGTCCATAGTTAATATTAAAGGAATCAGTCCTTCGATCTTTATGTACAAAATTTTATTGGATGAACAACATAAACCAAGAGTTGATCCACAAAGGGGACTGAACCCAATAATGAAAGAAGTAGTTAAAAAAGAAATTTTAAAGTGGTTAGATGCTGGAATTATATATCCTATATCTGATATTGTTTGGGTGAGCCCAATTCATTGGGTTCTCAAGAAAGGGGGAGTGAATGTTGACGTAAATGAGCGAAATGAAATTATTTCGATAAGACAAGTCATTGGTTAGCGAATATGTATTAATTTTAGAAAATTAAATGCCGCCACCAGAAAAGATCACTTTCCTTTACCATTTTAGACCAAATGCTAGACAGACTTGCTGGACACAAGTACTATTGCTTTCTAGATGGATATACCGGTTATCACAAAATATCTATTGCTCCTGAGGATCAAGAAAATATTACATTTACTAGCCCTTATGGAATTTTTGCTTTTAGAAGAAGGCCCTTTGGATTATGTAATGCACCTGCAACTTTTCAAAGATGTATGACATACATATTTAGTAAATTAATTAATGATGGAATAGAAGTATTTATGAATGATTTCTCATTATTTGGAGATTTATTTGATGCATGCCTATGTAACTTCGAAAAAGTTTTAGAGGGATGTGAAAGAACAAATTTAGTCCTAAACTGGGAGAAGTGTCAAGTTATGGTTGCAGGAGGAATTATGCTTGGGCATAAAATATCTGAATATGGTATGGAAGTCGATCCTACAAAAATTCAAGTTATAGAAAAACTACTACCTCCAACAACTGTGAGAGGGGTGAGAAGCTTTTTGGGACATGTAGGATTCTACAAGCGCTATATCAAAGATTTTTTTAAAATTTCTAAGCCTCTATGCCAACTTTTGGAAAAAGATAGAAAGTTTGATTTTAATGAAGAATGTTTAAAAGCTTTCGATCTATTGAAAGAAAAACTAATTACTGCACCTATAATAGTTTCACCCGACTGGGAGAAACCATTTGAACTAATGTGTGATGCTAGATATTATGCTATTGGAGTTGTTTTAGGGCAAAGACATGACAAAATAATTAAAGTTATATATTATGCTAGTAAGACTCTTACTACTACTTAAATTAATTATACTACTACTGAGAGAGAGTTATTAGCAATTGTATATGCTTTCAAAAAATTTAGATCTTAATTAATCGGAGCTAAATGCATAGTGCATACTGATCATTCTGCTATTAAATAATTAATGCAAAAAAAAGATGCAAAACCAAGACTGATTCAATGGATGCTTTTAATGCAAGAATTTGATTTTGAGATCGTTAATAGAAAAGTGGTTGATAATCAAATAGCTGATCATTTATCTAGACTTGAACAACCTAATTTGGATGATTTTGAGAAAAAAATTACTGAAACTTTTCCTAATGAGCAATTATATAATATTATGGAAGGAAATTTACCGTGGTATGCTGATATTGTGAACTACATCGTTAGTAATATTACCACCTGATTTAACATTTCAACAACGTAAAAAAATTTAAGCATGATGCTAAATTTTATTTCTAGGACGATCCTTATCTGTACAAACGATGTAAAGATCTAATTATTATAAGATGTGCGCCTTATGAAGAAACTGAAAGAATTATTCGAGAATGTCATGATTTTGAATTTAAAGGACATTTCAGAATTGATAGAACTGCACATAAGATTTTGCAATCTAGATTTTATTGGCCTACACTTTTCAGAGATGTTTATCGATTTATCAAAACTTGTGATCGATGTCAGAGAATAGGCAATATATCTAGAATAAATGAAATGCCTCTTAATTTCAATTTGGAAGTTGAAATTTTTTATGCATGGGGATTAGATTTTATGAGACCATTTATGCCTTCATTTGGAAATATATATATATATACTGATTGCTGTTGTTTATGTATCAAAATGGATTGAGGCAATAGCTTTACTTAGGTGTGATGTTAAAAGTGTTTCAAGAATTTTAATGAAAAATATTTTCACAAAAATATGAAATTCCTAGAGTAATCATCATCGATGGAGGATCCCATTTTAAGGATAATCTGATTCAGAGATTGGTGGAAAAATATAACATTGTGCATAGAATCTCTACAGCTTATCATCCCCAAACTAATGGTTTAGCAAAAGTGTCTAATCATAAAATTAAACGAATTTTGAAGAAAGTTAATAATCCTGAAAAATTGGATTGGTCTGCTATATTAGATACTGCTTTATGAGCATACAGAACTACTTATAAAACTCATATAGGAATGTTCCCTTACAGATTAATATTTTAAAAAACTTTTCACTTGCCAGTTGAATTAGAATATAAAGCATATTGGGCGATAAAGAAATTGAATTTTAATTTGAAAGATGCTGGTGAGAAGAGACTATTGCTATTGAATGAATTAGAAGAAATCAGAAATGAATCATATGACAATGATAGAATATATAAGGAAAGAGGAAAAAAAAGGCATGATCAGAAGATCGTCAAAAAGGAGTTTGAACCAGGACAAAAAGTTTTACTATATAATACAAGATTGAAATTATTTCCTGGGAAACTGAAATATTGATGGAGATGACCTTTCACTGTTGTAAATGTATATCAGTTTGGAGCTGTGATTATCGAAGACCCTAAATCTGGAAAAATATTCAAAGTTCATGACCAAAGATTAAAAAAATGTTTTGAAGGTAATAGACCTAATTTTTAAGAGGTTTTAATGTCATATGAACCTAATTAACTGAATGTTATGTCAGGCTGATGACGTTAAACCAAGCACTTTGTGGGAGGCAACTCATAGTTATTGAGTGTGTGCTTTGTTTGTTATGTTATTTGTGTACGTTTGTTACTTAATTAAGTATTATTCTTCCTTAATTATCATTAATAATATTTAAGAAATGAAATGAATCAAAATTTGGAAAAAAATTTGAGCAAAGTGAATTTTAGTGAAAGTTAAACTAGCACCGAACGACGCTGCTATTAGAGCCGGACAACACCGCTATTTCAGAAAAATTGTTTCTAGACCTTAAATCGGAGTTTTGGCGGTTCTAGGTGGTAAAACCTTCATAAGAACTTCCAAAAACCGCCCCTATGCGTAGAAACTGCCAAAGGAACGTAAAGGAAGATCCAAATTCATGTCCAAATGGATTCTGATTCGATGGAAACTCAGAGATTTCAAGTATTCAACCGAAGAAAGTTCGTAAGTTTCAAGGTGCAGTGACTTTTCAACAAAAATATTTTGAAAATGAGATTAATTAAGGAGCAAGGCTTTGTAAATGAGGTATGAATTCTCCTACTACTAGAATTGATGAAATTATTGTTTAAAGCCGTTGGGAAGTAGTGTTATACTACTACCGCCTAGTTGTTCCGGTTGTGAAGGAATTCTATGGAAATCTTCATGGAATCAACCAAGGATCAGTTTATTTGTGAGGGAGGCTTGTCACATTTACTCCTACAAAGATTAATGATTTATACATGATTGAGAATGTGTCAATCTGCAACTATTATTTTGCCTCGATGGAGGACAATATGAATGACATATACCGATATCTGGCGGATGAAAGTGATGAATGGGAAATAAGAGATAGCAGGTAAGTAAGTTTCTTGACCACACTGTTAAATCCTACGTTGAAACACTTACATTACTTCATATGTGTAAAATTGCTCCCAACTATAAAAATTAGTAAGGTAACTAAGGAGTGTGTTATTTTGAATTATTTTATTCAAATGAGAATGCCTATTGATGTTGGTTCGATAATTGTTAAGTCTGTTTTGGGATTGATCGTTAATGGATCAAAGTATGGGCTTGGAAATCCTTCCACCATATTTCTCCTCTGCAGTCAATCATAAGTTCCATATGAGAACTGGGAAAGAGTACTTCTACCTTGGAAGCCTATAAACCCAGCAGATGCATATAATAACCAGCCAATTGGTGATTGTTGACCTCATTTTTGATGAGGTCTCCTCTTCTCTCTTTAGTACTTAGGATCTAACCTTAGGCTTTTCCTTTGACTATCTTAGAGGACTAGAGATGGAACCTATCCCATTAGAAACTCAACCACTTCTTAACTCCCTGCAAACCCCACAAGCTTGATTGTAAACCCCTAATCACCTAGAGAGTTGAGATCAAATGTGGAGGTTTAAAGGATGAGTTCCCTATATGACTCTTTAGCCTTAGGATCACCCTGGGTGGCCTGGTCTGGTGAGGGATGACCTGCATATACATTACACTTTCACACACATTCCAAATCCTAAAACTATTCAAGCCTAGCTTGACTTCCTGACTCATGTGGATAATTCATATGGATGGTCCTTAACCCCTAAATCCCTAGCTAAGAGGGTTAGAAACAACATAGTGAATGCCTCAAATGAGTCCTCTCATAGCTCCTATGAGCTTAATATGGCTTCATGACTCAACCAAAGTGATTCCATTCTACTCAAATTTGATCAATTTTCATTTTTCCAAATTTTCAATTTTTGACCCCCGGGACCCTACACCCGCTTAGCCTACCCAAAACCCTTGAAACTACCCAAAATTTGCAAAATCACCTAAATTGCCCAAAATTCCTCAAAACCAATCCCAAACATTTCCACATCACTCAAATTGATCATCCATAGCCAAAAATACCAAAAATTCCAAAAATACCTCCCAATACCCTCCAAATACCCAAAATACCCCTTCGACCCAAAATTCCATAAATTCAGAAAATTTCCAGAAAATCCCAAATATTCCCAATTTCATTTTGTTCAACTACACCTTGGGCCAATTTTGTCAATTTACCCTACTTTTACCAAAATCCCCAATTTAGCCCATTTTAAACCCAAATGAACCCAATGTCAAACCAAATCACCCCGATTGACCTCAATTTTAGTCCAATTCAATTCTAAACTTCAATTCAATATCCCCAATATCAATCTAGACCAAATCCAAGCCCAATTTAATTGGCATTTGAATCCAATTTCTTTTTTAAGCTTAAAGCCCAATTTTGACCCATGACCCAAACTTAGCCCAAACCAACCCAATTCAATCCCAATTTAACCCAAATATTTTCTAAAACCTTCCTAACATCCCGAAAAACAAAACACTAACATAATTTGCCCAAAATTTGGACCCAAACCCTACTCAAATTCAACCCAAACCCAAAATCCCTTAAATGGGCCTACACCCAAACCTAACCCAAATAGGCCCAAATCCCAAAATCCAAACCCAACCAAAGATGAAACCTCTTTGAAACACTCCCATAAACATTTCTCAACATTAATTTTACATCAAATTCAACATTAGACCAACCTTAGCCCAAGTTAGTTCATTTTGACCTATTTTGACCCTATCACTAAAGAGACTCAATTTAGACCCAATTCAATTCCAAATAACCTCAAGTTTGATCCAAATAACTCATGACACATCCCTAAACCAAACCCAACATTTATTTGGCATGGCCCTTTGCAAAATTTTTCATCTAAAAGCCCATTCCCTTAAACCATTTTAAAAGCCCACCTTCACCAAATTTTAAAAGCCCAAGTCCATCCTAAAGCCCACATTACAATCTCATCTCATCCTCACTTAATTAAAATCATTCCTAAGTCCTAAATCAGCAATCAAAACTTTCTAAATAAAGCCATATGAAAACCAACCAAATTTTACACCAAAATACCAAAATTCCTTAAACCCATTTCCATGAAACCAAGCTAACTTCTCCCAAGCCAAATATGAGCCATGGAGCCATTCTTAAGCCACATGCAAGCCATGTGAGTTGTTTACATGTGACCTTACCACATTGGGCAAAAGGAGGAGGTCCTTTAAGCACTTCCTAAAAGTCATTAACCTCACTCATGATTCCTCTAAACCCAAATTTAATCTAAATATTCTTGGATAGAGACTTCTCCACTTAAGACTACCTGACCCAACTAATTCACCCAACCCAAAACTAGGTCATGGGGAGGTGAACCAAACCCAAAATCATGGGTTGACCAATTTAAGCCAAAAATCACCCCCCTCCACATTCCACTTCAATCCAACTCCTTTACACATGGCCACTCCAATCGACTTCACCATTGCCAAGCCCCGCCTCACTGGTCAAGATGGTGACCTGACCTCGGCCGGCCGCCCACCACAGCCCGCCGTAAAATGCCATGGTCGAGACCTTGGAAGGAGCGAAACATTGAAATTCCATCTTGCTGAGCTGCCCCATGCCCAATGGTTGCCATGGATGTTCTTCTCTTGACCTAAGCAGCTGATCCAAACCATCAAACCCCCCTGGGAGACCCTCCAGCCACTCCTATTTAAACACCACCTCCTCTCGGCCAAGAGAGGCACTGAAACAAACCATACAGAAACTCTGTCAAAATCATTCCAGACTCTCCCCCACACTTGGAGAACATGATCCCCACTGAAATCCCCCTGCCATTTCCTCTCTCGAGCTCAATTTCGGAGTTGAAATTCAAGCCCAAAACCAGGACACTTCACCACGTTGAGTCAATCCTCAAATTGATCGACTCTACACCTTCACCGTACCAAGAGGAGAAGTTTCCCAGCAAAAGCCCCCTCACCGAGCCGACCATTGCTTCCACCTCCAAGCTTTGTGATCGGCCGTGGTCACTTTTGTACCTGAGGCAATTCATCGGGCCAAGGGACTTCATCCGGAGCTTCGCTTGGACCCAATCGAACGTGACACAACTCTCGCATCAAAGCTTCACTTCTCTGAGCAAAGGTATGAACTCTCTCTTCTTCCCGAGCTTCTGTAGATTCTCCATTTGATATGAATCTATTTCAATGCATATTTACCATATGGATGTGTTCGTCTCTTCAAGACGAATCCATAGAGCATAAGAACATAAAAATCTGTTGAGAATCGAGTGAGTTCTTAAGGTTTTAGTGTGGACGGTCACGGGTGCACACCAGTCGTAGACGATGACCGGGAGCCGTTGGATCGGGCGTGTATCGAGCGGACAACTCAGATGGCGTTGGACCAGGAGATGGTACGTGAACCGCGGGCCCCGTGGCAGCTGACTCAGATGGCGGTGTCGAATGGGAGCGAGCCTCGTGGGCTTTCGGATATGCCGAGGTTGACGCGTCGCCGCGTGGATAAGTAGATAAATAGGGTTATTTTCCTATTTATTAAATACCCAGAACTTCAAAAATGCATAACTTTGTGTAGAAAAATCCTAAAAATAAAATAAAAATACCTTATTACTCAGTGAACATAGGAGAATAATGTGGAAAAGAAATCAAGTAATTTCATCAAGTATTTTATTTTTAAGGATTTATTTACTCTCTGCATTATTTTAATTCTCCATGCATATAGGAAATTCACCATGGCATGAGACCATAGGGCTTTTGAAGCCTCTGAACTTGGGAACATTCCCTGAATTTTCCAAGGTCAGAGGCCATCCGTATGAGAAGTTATTGATTTTTCAAGTTCATGTTATTGTTTTGAGTATTTTAATTCCAATAATTAGCATGTTGAGAAATAAATTCTAGGAAAATTTGGTGATGTTTCTTATGTCCAGAGGAACCTAGGAAAAATAGGTTTTGAGTTAATTCACTTGGAATAACCCTAATTGGCCTAAATACCCAAAATTGAACTTTAATTAATTAAGGTTAACCACACATTAAATTGACTTGAAAACAATTCTCCACTGATCTTTAGGATCAGAGGAACATCACATAAAAATTTGAAATCAATTGGAAATGTTTAACCCCACTAAATGAATTAATTAAGTCGCATAACCAAAGTTAAACTTTAAAAATTCATAACTCACAAAATACATTTCAAAAATTCACGAAAATGATTTTGGAGCTTCTCTGATATCAAGGGAACTTAGGAAAATTCAAATTGTAATTTTCTAAAAAATTTGATTTTTATCATTATTTTAATATTTTTAATAATTAAAAAATAATAAAAATCATAAAAATATTAAAAATCACCAAAATGTCGCATTTTGAATTCTAATCATTTAGGAACAAACCAGATATTTTTCCTAAGTCTCTAAGGTAAGATATTGAATTTTAAAGGCTTAATGTAATTTTTAATATTAAAAAATGTATTTTCCAACCTTTTCACTAAAATAATTCTAATAAATCAAAGAAAAATTAGAAAAATATAAAATTTATTTCTCTAGACTCCTTAAGGAAAGAGATTTAAGAAAAATATAAAATCCATTTTTTAACTTTAATTTTATTTTTAAATTAATTAATACTCCAAAACTCAAAATAATTCTAATAAATAAAATATAATTCAAAAAATCATCAAAATTAGTCCAAATGGTCCTCTGGTCATTAGGAATATCCCATAATTTTCTCAATGACAGAAATATTTCCTTGGTCATGTTATTGAATTTTCCTTGAAAACCCTTTTTTCATTAAAGATAATTACATAAATAAATTAAATACAGAAAAATCACATTTTCTCCTCTAATGTTTTAATTGACATGTGAGTGAGGTTACATAAAAATTTCAAGTTCATTTGAGCTTAATTTAGTGAGTTATAGAATTATTAAGCTTGAAGGGCAAAAGGGTAATTAAAAATTTCAACCCTTAATTAAAATTTTAGGATTAATCAAAAGGGGAGGGTAAAATATTTGATTTTAAACTGATTTTTAGATGATTGAAACTTAAATGATTAAGGGTAGAAATCTACTAATCATTTCAAATATAATTAAAGTAAAACTTTAATTAACTAATTAATTGAAATTTTGGAAGAATAATAGAAATTGGAATTATTAAAGTAGGGATATTATTAAGAGGACATTTATTCTTTAATTTAAAAAATCCCTAAATAAATCACTTCAATAATACTTAACTCTTAATTAAAAAAAATTAAAAGAATAATCTCAATTAATAATTAAAATTAAAATTAAATGAAATTAAAATTAAAACTAAATTAAATAAAATTAAATAAAATTAAAATTAAATTAAATTAAATTAAAATTAAATTAAATTAAATTAAATTAAATTAAATTAAATTAAATTAAATTAAAATCAAATCAAATTAAATTAAAATTAAATTAAATTGAATCAAAATTATTTAACAACAAACCTAAATTAAATCATTAAGAATTAAATCTAAAATAATTTCAACACTATTCCAAACTTAAAATTATTAATTAAAACCTCATAATTAAATTGAAATACTTTAAATCATTAACTCAAAATTTAAATTAAAAATGATTAAAATTTTTCAACAAACCAACCTGCCCTGAAAGCTCTTATTATTATAACTCCTAAATGAAGTATCAAGTGAAGTGTTACTTCACTTATAGGATATTGAAATGTCCTAGTTCACTGAGCAAGAGAACAAAACTTAAACTCCTAGATGATTAATTAACTTGTATAATTAAATTCTCTTGGACTTAAAACAATCCTAGAGGTATTGAAAAGATGTTTAAGACTCGTCTTAAGCACTTCCTCAATATGATGGGATGTTTATAAGAACAATTGAACTTAATTGTTCCTTTGGTGAAGAAAATCATCCTTAAACCAAAACACAAGAACTTAGACGTCATAGCAGATGACTAGTTATAAGATTAGGAATTTGGTAGACAATCAAAACCCTTCCCTTAGCTTTACCTAGGTACTTGTTGAAACAATTAAATGTCTTAACATGTGTTTAAAGTGCAGCTTAGGATGACGGGAAGACCCTCCAGGTACGCTTTTATTTTATTACAATTTACTTTATTGCAATTTACTTACATGCACTGTACTTTACTCTTCTTGCATGATAAACGACTGTTGCATGAAAACCAAAATCTTTAGGATAGTCCCTGAACTGAAACCAAAACTAAATTAAAGTCATTACAAGATAAAAATCACCGCCACAACATTTCAAAATATAAAACAACTCAAAATTTAATCACAAACAGGACAACAAAACTACAACTTTAACTAAATTAAAACGTCTCGTCGAATGATCGAGAATACCTCGGATGATGTAACCCATGTGTTGCTAACGGGATTTCCACGGTCTAAATGAAAGTGTGGAACTCATTTAGTTGAGTTTAGCAAATTCATCCGGACTAAGTGAATTTGATGAAAATAACGGTGCTGGGATGACGGAACCGTGGGATCTTAATCGGTTCTGTTTAATCAACTTTAAGATTTGTTTTAATTAAAATATTAAAAACACTTGGACTCTAAGATTTTCTCTAAATCAAAACACTTCTCTCATCTCCTGATTCATGACTTCTAAATCTAAACCTCTGCAACAACAAGGAGCTTGGAGCATGGTGGGCAGCACGGCCATCGTCATCACAGAAAACTTGAATCTACTTCAGCAAAACCTTTCCTAGTTTTAAACAACAAAGCCATAGGATTTCGAGGTTGTTTGCTTAGTGCAACATAAATGCTCAACCCTTTTGTTAGGCATTTGCATAATCATGTTATGTAAATTAAGCCCTAACCGGTCTTAGGACTCCGAGGTAGTCGTTTGGTACGACATAAACCCTCACATCTTCGAGGCTATTTGTATGATTATGTCATACTAATATAAGTCCTAATTAATTAAAAATTGGCAGGATTGCAACATTAAATAATCTTCTCAAATTCAAGCCAAACAATAGGATAGATTGGGAAGTTGCCAAGATTCTTCTTGGATCCTCAGCTTCTCCTACTCCTCTTCCATTGGACTCCTGAAATTAACTGTTCTAATATTGATCCATTCTCTATTGAAATTTCCAAAATTCGATCCTTTGAAACCTTAAACTTCGAAATTCTTGAGAGCAAAACCACTGATCATTATCGAGAGTTTTCTTAAGTGATTCCCGTCACTTAGGATGTAATTAACTATAGGGGCTTGCCCTTATAGGGAACTTTAAGAACCTAAGTAATATAAACCCTGCTTAATTCCTTTATATTAAACAGGGGAACTTGTCGGCTTATAAAATTGGTTCGCAAACCAAACGGATGTCACAAATCTTCTAGTTTATTTAATCGAGCCCCATCATCAAGCAATGTGTCTATTCTTCGGGATAGATACACGGTTTGTGATGCGGTGCTCGTTTATATAAACTATTCGGGATGTGAGATCGGTTTGATTTCATATCTTAAAATTTTCAAATTTAAAAATTATTTGTAAAATCAAATACTACTTTCTAAAAAATATATATATATTTAAATTAAATTTAAGATTCGCCAACAATTTCTGTAGGCGACCCCTTTTTTAAAACACAACACACATAACCTAAAAATATGTCGACAGTGATATGAATGATATGAGTGTTGACCTCATTTTACAATGAGTCAATGCCCTTTTGACCTAAAAAGTCAACATTGGTCAAAATGGTCAAACCAGACCCAGTGACCAACCCCGTTGACCCCATAGGTCAACCTTTTGACCTAAAAAGTCAACTTTGGTCAAATTGGTCAAATCAGACCTAATGACCTACACTGTTGACCCCATAGGTCAACCTTTTGACTTAAAAAGTCAACTTTGGTCAAATTGGTCAAACCATACCTAATAACCAACCCTGTTGACCCCATAGGTCAACCTTTTGACCTAAAAAGTCAACTTTGGTCAAACTGGTCAAATCAGACCTAGTGACCTACACTGTTGACCTATAAATCAACCTTTTCACCCACTGACACATTTAAAACACCATAATGACAAAATCACAAGAATTGGACATCTTAAAATCAATTTGATCAATTTGGGCTGACTTGGGTCAACCCAAGTTAAAATTGGTCAACACCTATCTATTTGATTAAAATAGATAAAAATGAAATAAAAATAACAAAATTAATCAAATAATTAATTTCAAAATTATTTTGATTAATTAAAATGATTAATGATTTAATTTTCAAAATTTTAATTAAATGACATAATTAATTAAAATGAAAATTAAATTAAAATCATAAAATAACAAAAATGACAAAAAAAATCAATTAATTAATTTGAAAATATTTTCAATTAATAAATTGATTAATAAAATAATTTCCACCAATTTTAGTTAATAAAATAATTAATTAAAATGGGAATTAAAGAAGAAATGAAATAACTTTTTAGCCTCTTCATAATTAATTAGGCTAAACCATCTTAAAGGCTTATTTAACACTTAATTAAGCCCATCTTAAGGCCCATTACCCATGGCTTAACATCCATGGTTATGCATGGGGTGAGGTGTCACCACCTCCTTCACCCTAAGCATCATCTCTCCATGAAGTGGCCGGCCAACACAAGGCCATTTTCTCCACCTCCCAAGCCACCCAATGGGAGGAAAACCACACATGAAACTCCCCTTACCATGGTTAATGGTAATGATGAAGGCTAGGCATATGTGTCACCATTTGCCAAGCCTAAGAAGTGAGGTGTAAGCTCATTATCAAGTGAAAAAACAGCTCACAAGTAACCTCCCACAATGGCCAATGGACAAGAGACAAAGAGATAAAATTCATCATGACAAACTTAGGGAGAAGCATCCAAGCCTATCTCCAGCCAATTGATCACCCAATCAGCTAATAGAGGAGGTAAGTAATCCTCTAGAACAGCCTAAGCCAAGCCAACACCATCCCTTTGCTATAAAAGGACCCCATGGCCGAAACTAGTAAAGAGGAGAAAATATTTAGGGAGGTCCATAGGCTGCTCAAACCCTCTTGCTCCCAACACAAAACTTCTTCCTAAGAACTTCCATAATCTTTTAGGATCAATCCCAAGCCATAGTTTCAGCCCATTTGAGCCAATTTGACCAATTTTCAAAAACAAAGACAAATTAGGCATTTTTCCCAAATTCCTCTCTAAGCCCTACTTCTGGAACAAATTGCTGCAGCAATTATCTTCTATTGGGGTCCTAGAAGGCAACCATAAAGTCTGATCTAGCTTGTGGCCAAGGTATGAAATTTATCTTTGCAAAATAAATCATGTTTTTGATAAATCATGTGTTATACTGGCTCAAAAGTGTATCATCACCATATGGATAGATACCTCTCATCCAGATGAGCATTTAAAAAAAAATCACTCAATGTCGTCAAGAAATGAGTGAGATATTAACATTTGAAGTTTAACGGTTTCGGAATTTTTGAAATAAATTCCGAATATTCTCGGCCCTCCGATCGCGCGCTGTTTGAGATGGACGACCCAGATCCCACTTCGCGCCGTCCGCCGTCCGACCCATTGCACGGGATCTTCCCGCCCGTTCGATGCATCCGAGGACACGCATCGACAGCAGGGGGTTTTGGCGGCACGGAATAAAAAAAAATCTATTTTAACCCTTCAAACTTCAAAAATTCATATCTTTTTAACTAGAGGTCATAAAAATAAAATAAAAATACCTCTGGAAAGCTCTTGAAGAGGAAAAAATTATGAGACCAAAATCATAATTTTATTCTCAGTATTTAATTTTTAATTAATTAAATACTCTCTAGAGTATTTTAATTATTAAAAATTATTTGCAAATCAAAAAATTATGAAACTTTGAGACATTTATCTTTATGTTCTTAGGGACCTTCCATAATTTTTCTAAGGACAAAAAACATGCCTAGGATACTTTTCTTGAATTTTCAAGTTTCTTTGAAATTATTTCAAATAATAATTATAAAAATTTGAAAATTAAGAAAATAAAAATACAAATGACTAGGAATGATAGGGCAACAGACAATGACCCTAGGAAAAATATTTCTAAGTCATAGAAATAATCTTGAATGAAATTTGGAAATTTAGGGTTAAAATCATTTATTAATTAAATAATTTTGATCCTAAAATGACCCTTTATAAAATTGAACTATTTTCATCAACAATCTAAGTTTGAAAATGATTCTAGCCTATGATAGGCTAATAATAAACCTCACTTGAGTCTAAAATGACTAGATTAGATTCAATTAAGGCTTAAAATGACATTTAAACCCATTAAACCTTACCTAAATTAGGTTTAATAAAAATTAAACTTTTTTAATTAAGTTTAAGGACACACTAAACTTAATTAACCCATTAAACCTTACTTAAATTAGGTTTAATAAAAATTAAACTTCTTTCATTAAGTTTAAGGACATACTAAACTTAATTAACCTATTAAACCTTACCTAAATTAGGTTTAATAAAAATTAAACTTCTTTAATTAAGTTTAAGGACACGCTAAACTTAATTAACCCATTAAACCTTACCTAAATTAGGTTTAATAAAAATTAAACTTTTTCAATTAAGTTAAAGGTTACACTAAACTTAATTAACCCATTAAACCTTACCTAAATTAGGTTTAATAAAAATTAAACTTCTTTAATTAAGTTTAAAGACATAATAAACTTAATTAACCCATTAAACCTTACCTAAATTAGGTTTAATAAAAATTAAACTTTTTCAATTAAGTTTAAGGTTACACTAAACTTAATTAACCCATTAAACCTTACCCAAATTAGGTTTAATAAAAATTAAACTTTTTCAATTAAGTTTAAGGACACACTCAACTTAATTAACCTATTAAACCTTACCTAAATTAGATTTAATAAAAATTAAACTCTTTAAGTTTAAGGACATATTAAACTTAATTAACACAAAACCAAACACCCTTTAATTAGGTTTAAAAACATATTAAACTTAATTAATCAAAACTAAATTCCATTAACTAGGTTTAAAGACATACTAAACTTAATTAACCTCCTTAAACATAAGGTTTAATCAAACCTAAACCCTAATTAGGTCTAACCCTTAGACCTAATTAAACCATTAGACCTTAACTAACTAAGGTTTAATCAAACCTAAACCCTAATTGAGTCTAACCCTTAGACCTAATTAAACCATTAAGCCTTAACTAACTAAGGTTTAATCAAACCTAAACCCTAATTAGGTCTAACCCTTAGACCTAATTAAACCATTAAGCCTTAACTAACTAAGGTTTAATCAAACCTAAACCCTAATTAGGTCTAACTCTTAGACCTAATTAAACCATTAAGCCTTAACTAACTAAGGTTTAATCAAACCTAAACCCTAATTAGGTCTAACCCTTAGACCTAATTAAACCATTAAGCCTTAACTAACTAAGGTTTAATCAAACCTAAACCCTAATTAGCATCTAACCCTGCACCCAATTAAACCATTAAGCCTTAACTAACTAAGGTTTAATCAAACCTAAACCCTAATTGAGTCTAACCCTGTAATCTAATTAAACCATTGGACCTTAACTAACTAAGGTTTAATCAAACCTAAACCCTAATTAGTCTAACCCTTAGACCTAATTAAACCATTAAGCCTTAACTAACTAAGGTTTAATCAAACCTAAACCCTAAATAGGTCTAACCCTTAGACCTAATTAAACCATTAGACCTTAACTAACTAAGGTTTAATCAAACTTAAACCCTAATTAGGTCTAACCCTTAGACCTAATTAAACCATTAAACCTTAACTAACTAAGGTTTAATCAAACTCAAACCCTAACTAGGTCTAACCCATTAGACCTAATTAAGTCATTGAACCTTAACTAACTAAGGTTTAATCAAAATTAAACCTAACTTAAGTCTAACCCACATTAGACTTAAGTCAAACCAAACTTAGGTTCAACCTGACATGAACTTAAGTCAAAACCTAACTTAAGTCTAACCTATATTAGACTTAAGTCAAACCAAACTTAGGTTCAACCCACATTGAACCTAAATTAAACCTAAACCTAACTTAAGTCTAACCTACATTAGACTTAAGTCAGACCAAACTTAGGTTCAACCTGACATGAACTTAAGTCAAAACCTAACTTAAGTCTAACTCATATTAGACTCAAGTTAAACCAAAACTAGCCAAAAATAACCTAACTTGAGTCCAATCCAACTTGAACTCAAGTAAACCTAAACTTTAGGTTTAATCCACATTGAACCTAACCTATACTCAAACATAACCTAACTTGAGTCTAATCTAACTTGAACTCAAGTTAACCCAAATCTTAGGTCCAATCCACATTGAACCTAACTTAAACTCAAACATAGCCTAACTTGAGTCCAACCCAACTTGAACTCAAGTAAACCTAAACCTTAGGTTCAACCCACAATGAACCTAACCTAAACTTAAACATAATCCAACTTGAATTCAATCCAACTTGAACTCAAGTTAATCTAAATCTTAGGTCCAATCCACATTGAACCTAAATTCAACCCAAACCAAAGTTAAGTCTAATCTACATTAGACTTAGATCAAACTGAACTTGAGTTCTACCCCTAATGAACTTAGGACAATCTTAAATCTAGGTCCAACAAAATAGACTTGATTAAGACTTAAACCTTACCTAAAATGGATTTGAATGGTCTATAATTCTAATTAAGTCTAATTTATTAGGCTTGATTAACCTTTAAATCCTACTTAAATAAGGTTTAAAATTTAATTAAGTCCATCCTAAACCAAACCTATTAACTTAAGTTCAGACAGACATGAACTCGAGTTAATTAGATTCAATCAACATTGAATTTAACTTAGGTTCAACCAGACATGAACCCAAGGTAGTTCAATCAATATTGAATTTAACTTCAAATCTTTTAACTCAGGTTCAAACAGACATGAACTCAAGTTAATCAAATTCAATCAACATTGAATTTAACTTAGATTCAATCAGACATGAATCCAAGTTAATTCAATTAATATTGAATTTAACTTTAAACCTATTAACTTAAGTTCAGACAGACATGAACTCGAGTTAATTAAATTCAATTAACATTGAATTTAACTTAGGTTCAACCAGACATGAACCCATGTTAGTTCAATCAATATTGAATTTAACTTTAAATCTTTCGATAGTTATGAATTCAAGAATAGACACGAACCCAAAATTTAAGTTCAAACTCAAGATCAATTCAACATTTCAGATCAAGACCGACATAATTCGACATTATAAAATTGAAATTGACATAATCGACATAAATCTGATGTTGACATAATCAACGAAAATTTGACATTTCAAAAATAAAACAACATGATTAGCATGAAGTTGACATTTCGAAATAACTTGACATTCAAAAAAATATTCTCGTGACATTATTTCGACAATATTTTCTTTGCGAGATGAAGACAAGAAATTCCGTTTAGATTTTCTTTACATGTTATAGAGGTGTGCTTAACTCGTTTTGCGAGACATCGACGACGGAATATTAGCAACAAAACAAAACAAAACTTTTAGGTTAGACATGTAACATGAAACTTTTCAACAAAACAACGACATTGATAACAAAATAAAACTTTTAGGTTAGACATATAACCTGAAACTTTTCAACAAAACAACGACATTGACAACAAAACAAAACTTTTAGGTTAGACATATAACCTGAAACTTTTCAACAAAACAATGACATGACAACAAAATTAAAACCTTTAGGTTAGTCATAATACCTAAAGCATTCAACGACATTTGGGAGTGATAGTGGGTACATCTCTCATTAAAATAAATTTTTAGAAAACAAATGATTAACATTAATCAGAAGTTTTCTTAAACAATTGAGAATTGTTTAAGATGTAATTAACTATAGAGGCTTACCTCTATAGGAGATCTAAAAGAACCCAAAATAGAAATCTCTGGTTTACCATGATTTTTCTTAATATGAAAATTCTAAAATACGTTATTCTAGAATATCCTCATATAAGAATTATCATAAACATCTTTTTCTACTATTAGTCCTAAAAATTCTCTAAATCCTTCATAGGATTTATACGAATAAAACTAGGCTAATATTAGATGGCGACTCCTTGACATTGATATGATATATTGGATGGCGATGACATGACCTCATCCGCACCAAGGACATATTTCGAAGAAAACGATTATATTATAATCCCATCGCCACCAATGAGCATCATTGAAGATCAACCATCTCAAAGGTCAGCACCCATTCCTCCTTATTTTCCTGAAATTTCACAGATCATCCTGAAGAAAATCAAGAAATTGGAGAAGGAAGTACAACATTTGATGAATGCAATCAACAATCTTTTTGATTTCTTTGATCATCTGGATTGGAGAATGAATGAGCATTTTGATCATTCTGGATATCTTGAATGAAATTTAACGTGATTGATGAGAAGAAAAGGTTGGATTGAAGAGGATTCTACTGAAGAATTTCCATTTCGTCCATTCTACAATTTATTTGTTCATGCTCAATCGATGGGAGATCTTAGAATTGATGATAGTTCAGAGGAAGAATGAGCTTGATTATTATATTTCTGAATTTGTATAACGAATTGTTTTGCTTTGTTTTACTTTTTGATTTGAATGTTGTATTTGGACATGATTGTTTGTATAGTTCTTAACGTTATTGTGTTGTTGTTGTGTGCGACGTTGAATTTAAAGATTATATGGATTGAAAATGTGTAATGTTTAATGTTATGTGTATGTGAATGACTTTATATGAAAGTAATGTTATGTGTTCTTTGTGTTAAAAATTATCATTTGGCAAGGCTTTAGGATGTTATTCAATTCTTAATTAGACTGATTAGACATCAGAGTGGGCTCGAAAAGATTGAAATTGCAAAAAAAAATTGGAAACCCAGTTTTTGAACTGGCACCGAACGGCGCTGTCACCAGTGCCGGACAGTGCCAAAAGTCACAGAGTTTGGCCGTGTTTACAGAATAATGTGCCGAACAACACTAGAACCAGCGCCGAACAGCACTCAAAAGCGAAAAATGCCTGAACCTCCAATTTTTTGTGATTTAACCCTGGGACCCGTGACCCGATATAAATATATGCGTACTAAAATCTTCTTTCCCGGCAACGGTGCCAAAAACTTGACCCGAAGTCCTCTGAAGATCAACATACTAATTAATGCTTTCAAAAATATATGTTATAAATAATAATAGTGGCTAGTGTATATAAATACAATTTTATGGAAAATATTTTACACACTAGGGGTACTACGCAAGTATATATATCGTATCAAGTAATATAGGGCTTTGAAACAAAGACCCCAGTATCTTTCTCACGAGGAGAAAGTTATAGATCTTTAAATATTTTTATTTTAAATTATTTCTTTTATAATCAAAAATAAAATATCTTTAATTTACTAGATGCAATAATAAAGCAGAAATAAAATAATTGATGTAAATAGCAATAAGAAAGCAACTTTCTCCCTTTCAATTAATCCAAGAATTCCTAAGATAATGATAATATTCGTGAAGAATATAAATTTATGGTATTGTGCCAAATAGAAGCATTCATATTCTTTACCCTTTGATCCAGAGTGCAAAGAACATCGAGCAGCTTTATAGATCGAGTCCGGATGTATTGTTAGTAAAATGGGTTAATCTAGGCTCACACTACTAGATATCCAAGGGTGGCTATGGTCGGCCCTACTAGTGACTCTTTCCTTTTCTATAAACCAAATCATAAGATTTTAGTCTGTCACTCTAAAAACTTATCAATTTTATGCCCAATATATAACATCTTCCTATTTATTTGCACTTCACCTTGAATAACCCGCACAAGGCCTTTGACTACTCAAGGATTCATGTGATATCTACAAGTTAAGAATTCATCTCCTTCTAGTTCTCAAAACTCTTCAACAAGTTTTAACAATTTAAATGGACAATTTAAATAGTAAATTAAGAACCAGTATTAATATCATCACAATGTTTTGAAAATAAATGATTTTTAATTCTCCGATGAATTTTGTATTATCTTATTTATCTATTCATAATTGAAAGGAGAAAGTAAAGTAACAACTCAGAACACTTTGAAATTAAATAGCAAAACATAATAAATAAACTTTGAATCAAAATAAAAATACTTATCTTTAATGTTTCTTCTACTGAACTTCTGATTCCTACTGACTCCACAGCGTAATGAACTACAAATGCACCAACTCTTTTAAACTCTAAATACAAACTCTAAAATAAAATCACTAATTTATGAAGGAAAGTAAAAAGGTGGCCCTAATATGATCTCTCTAATTCTCTCTCTAGGTTGGACTCTAGATAGGGGGGCTAGATGGGGCCTTTTTTCTCTTAAGGAATACCCTCCTATTTATAGGCTTCAATGCTTGCCTCAAGGCACCTCTTCAAACTGTGTCCACATTCAATGAATCTTCTAGAAGGTGTTTCTGGTGCCTAGGAGCCTAGGCGCCGCGTCTAGTTCTTCGTACCTCTTCACTTTGGATCGCACCTCTTCGCGATTAAAACCATTTTAAAGCGTCCAAATACATTGTATCACATGTCGTATAAACCAGGAACAACTGCCAGTCTTCTAGAAGGTCCAATAACGCTCACACCGTCAAAATAACCGCCCAAAACTCATCAAAAACTTAACAGTTTTCTGTATCGAGCTGACGCTTAGGCGCCGGACTCTGGCGCCTAGGCGCCAGGCCAGTAATTTCGACAATTTTGCATTTTGGCTCTATTTTTGCTCCTTTTTCATATTTTTCTCCTTCTTGAACATTTTTGTATCACCTACATCCAAAAGCACAAAAATATCTTTCATTAAAGCATAATATCCTTAAAATTTAATAAAAATCAAGGCATAAAAATAGGTATTTTTTTCTTGGATCAACCCGTCATTTTGGCCCAAACCATTGTCTTCAACCTCCAGCCAAGGTCGGTTTTTGTACATAGGGCTCACTAGCATTTGGATTTGAAGTGATTTAGTGGCCGGAAAAATTCGAATTTCATCTTCTCTCGGTTAAAGCTACAATTTAACCTAAATATTTTCAATTTTGACTGTGGAAATCTCCTACATTAGGAAGATTTAAAATTTTGAAGTTTTTGAAGAAAACTTTGGAGATTTATCATGGATATTAAGTTCTTATCTTTATAAATTTATATTGGAGTCCATTGCAATGCAATTTTAAATTGATTTGGAAAATTTTGTTATTTTTAGACAAATGGCTTCAAGATTGGCTAAGGGGAAGAGGAAATTTGAATTTGATGAAAGTAAATTTGTAAGTTTCAAAGCTTATTCATGCTTTAGTACATTTTTTAGCAATAAGAAATGTATTCAAGAGAGATCTTTTGAAAATCCTGGAGGAATGCTTGAAGAATTGATTGCAAATCGTCAATGGGAGATTTTCTGTTATTTCACTGCTGATGCGATGCTGGGTATCGTTAGAGAATTTTATGCCAACCTATTTTATTCTGAGAGTGAATACATTCTGGTTAAAGGTCAAATGATTGAATTCATCCCTGTCAGCATAAATGCATTTTATCAGTTGAGAGCACTCTGCCATTGTGATTATGAAAATTTTTTTATTACAAATGAAGCATTAGATATGATTGTAAACTTTTTAACTGATGCAAAAGGGGAATGGAAGATTAAGTAGAGACTAAAGGTTAATTTCCTTCTTTCCTAATTTGAATCATGTGTCAAAAGCCTGACATTATTTCATTTCTGCAAGACTGTTACCTACCAACCATCACAGTGATGTTACGTTGATAGAGCTATTCTGAATTACTGTATTCAGACCATGAAGAATATAAACATTGGGGATATTATTCATAACATTATTTTGACAAGCTCAAAAGGAGATACTACAGGAGGACCAGTACACCCCAGTTTGATTCATGCCATATGCATTCAGTCAGGAGTAGTAATTGAAGATAATGATCAGGTAGTCCACCCCCTAAAGCCTATTCCTAAACTGAATCTGAAAACTTATGAAGCCTATGTAGGATGGAAATGGAGTAAGAAAGCAAATGAGCCTTCTTCTAATCGAGATAGACCATCTACATCTAGGGAACCTACTCTGCATGATGTTATGGATCAGTTGGAAAGGTTAAACACCAAAGTAGAGGGACTAAAAGTGAGAAACAAAAGAAATGATGATTATCATGTGCGGTGGAGAGAATATGAGATAGCTTATCATGACTCATAGATAAGATTTTTTAGGGGAGACACTAATGTTGTATTTCCTACTTACCCTGAGTATACTCCATACCAGCCTGAAGAACCTGATGATGGTAGAGCTCCTGCAGAAGATGAAGATTGTTAGTTTGTTTATATTTATTTTTCATTGTACTTTGTTTTGTATTTGTATTTTATATTTTTGATGTACCTGAGACTCATTATGATTTGTGTCTAAGATGTTATATGTGGATGTGGATGTACGTGTAGTAGACTTTGTTGATTTGTGATGTTTGTGATGTGATAGTAAAGTTTTTATGAGTTTTGGATTGATAGTTTAATTTGTAAAAGTAATAGTTGGATGTTAATGTTATATGCATTGTTTATTGTGTTTTAACCTCTTCTTGATAAACTTTTAACCCATATTTGTGTATAGAAATGCTTCTTAATTATTTCAGGTCTACTGTTCTACTTTATGAAGAAAAATCCGCTTAAACTCAAAAGTATGAAAAGCCCAGCATATTGAGGTATGAGTTATATATTTTAAATCTTTTCTTTCTTTCATGTTAAATATATTCAAAATTTAAGTTTGGGGGAAGAGAAAGAATTAACTGTTAATTGTTCTCATTTAAAATTATTTTCAAAAATTAGTAACATGATTTCCTGTAATAGAACTCAATTTCAGATAATTGTATTTTGATTTTATTTAATTATTTTATAAAATTTAATGAAAGTATTTGGTAATGAAAAGTAATGTTGTGATGTAAGGTATTTGTTATAAGAGAATAGGACTATAGTCAACTATTTAAAGTAAGAAAAACTGTATATTTGAAATATTAAGAATCTTAAAATTTTATGTGATAGGAAAAGACTGAGACTCTATGATGAATCATTAATAAGCTAAAGAAATGCCTATAGGGTAAAGGAATGTAGTAAGTTTCAAATTTAGGGTGAGAAGGGTGAAGTTCAAAATCATTAAAGGCTATCCAAATACAGTAATCCTCACTGAAAAGAAAAGAAAAGAAAAGAAAAGAAAAGATAAGAAAAGAAAAGCAAAAGAAAATAAAAGAAAAGAGAAGTGAGGAGAAGCTTGAGGAGATGCCTAATAAAAAATTGGCTTCACTTGGACCTACCTAAAGGAGAGAGCTTAATTACTATCCTGAACTTATATGCATAAATTAGCATCTTTACTAGTAGTGTTCTCATAAACTTCTTTTCATGTAATCCTTTTAAGTGCCTTAATAGAATAATCTACAGTCATTTTTGAAATGAATAGAAGACTAGAACTCTTAGACTTGATTACTAGATATTCTTACACCTGCAGAATTTACTTAAATTATTCAAAGATCTTTCTAAGAATTTTATTATTGTACTTATCTAAATTAAAATTATGGTATTCTAGAAAGAAAGTTCATTGTAGTGGATCAATTTTTATGTATTAACTAAAATTACTTGAGGATAAGTAATAGTTAATTTTGGGGGATCTTGATCCACTGAAAATTTGATAGCTTTTTACTACTCATTTCATACATGTTTTTGATGATATTGCACTTTAAAGGAAGGTATTTTTGATGATTTCATGTAGGTACAATGATTTAGGCCTTTGGAGCAAAAAGAAGTGAAAAGAAGCAAATTTGGAGCGAAAAAGGACAAAATTACATTTTATTGAACTAGCGTCGAACGACGGTGTGACCAGTGCCGGACAGCGCCAGTTTCCAGCGAGTTACGACGTTTTGGAGGAATAATGCGTCGAACGATACTCCTACCAGCGCTAGACAGCGACCTATCCTGATTTTGAACTAGATTCAATGTATTTGGCCGGATTTTGAAACGTTGCTTGAGGAAACTCTTGGGAATTCAGTTTTGGCCGAATTTAAACACTTTTGGAGGCAAATTTCAAAGGGGAGAAGAGAAGAGAAGAGGATTTTAGAGTTTAGGAAGTTTTTCTTTCCACTTTATGTAGAAAGTTAGGTTTTGTATTTTCTCTTGTAAGGAGTGTGAGAGGAGAGGGAAAGTAAGAGATTTCTTCTTACTTACTATTCTAAAGAGAGAATTATGTGTTATTGTGAAGAAAGAAGATGAGTCAAAGGAATTCCTTGAGATTCACTTGGGGAAGAGTTCGAGATAAGTATTTTTTACTTTACTCTGTTTGTATGACGATGTTTTTATATATAAAATCCATGTTTTATCATCTTTTTCTCATGAGCAGATTTCTTTGTCTTTCTCCTTTTCATGTGATGTGTTGATGTTGTGAAATGGAAATGATGTGTCGATTTATTATGGAAGATTTGTGATGACCTTTCACTTAGAACTTTATTTACTTTTTGATCTGGCCAATTGAATTGTTAAAACTTGTTGGGAAACATATGTTCGGAAAGGATTATGAGTTCCACAACAAAAGTGAAGGTCACATTCAATGTTCATGAATGAGAGATGAAGTTCATGGGGATTGAGTGTAAATAAATGGGGAAATATACTTTGATGGGTGTAGAATTGGAGATTTTAGAGTGACAGACTGAAATCCCTAATTTGGTCCTAATGTTTAGAAACTGATGCGAGAGTTAGCCTTCAGGTGAAGGGAAGTGGGAGCACTGGAGTAAGAGCCAGTATCCTCCCAGCCTAACCACGGATTTGGGGACTAAACTTAGGATTAGCCAATATTCTTTATACGCTGAAATATGGGTAAAAAATAGGAGTGTTCCTATTTGGCATAATACATTTGTATCACTAATCTATATCACAATAATCATCACATTATGAATGGAAAGGAGGAAGATTCTTTCTTGCAACTGAACTTTGTTATAAATTTTAGTGTTGTGTTAGTTTAACTTGCTAGAGTTTAGAACGTGCTTTAGTAGAAATAGTAACTGAATCTGTTTGTCTTTACTTTAAAAATTAAATCACTTGCAATTATGCTGCAATTCGATAGGAGATTTCTGTGATACACCTTAAAAGTAAGCCTCCCTGTGGGATTGATGACCAGGACTTCACTAGAGTCCTGTATTACTTGAGCGATACGTATACTTGCGTTAATTGTGTGACTCATTATCATTTAAATAAATATATAAATCTAAATTTGAGTTCATTAATTTTTGCAAATTAAAAAAGTTGCACCAGAATACCATGAAACACGCCACTCTTTGATAGTGAACAATTTTTCATCAGGAAAATTTTCATTAATTTCTTCATCAGAACAGAGAGATTGTTCATTTACTTGCTGTTGACCTCATTTTTGATGAGGTCTTCTCTTCTTCTCTTTAGTACTTAGGATCTAGCCTTAGGCTTTTCCTTTGACTATCTTAGAGGACTAGAATTGGGACCCACCTTTTAGAAATTCAAACCACTTCTTAACTCTCTGCAAACTCCACAAACTTGATTGTAGACCCCTAATCACCTAGAGGGTTGAAATCAAATGTGGAAGTTTAAAGGATGAGTTCCTATAGGACTCTTTGGCCTTAGGACTGCCCTGGGTGGCCTGGTCTGGTGAAGGGGTTGACTTACACACACCACACTTATACACTACACCTACACACTACACTTCCACATACCTCATAAAACCACACCCATACCTAACTTGACCTCCTGACTCATGTAGGTGATTCACATGGATGGTCCTTAACCCCTAAGCCCTCGGCTAAGAGGGTTAGGAACAACATAGTGAATGCCTCAAGTGAGTCCCTTCATGGCTCATGTGGGCTTGATATGGCTTCATGGCTCAACCAAAATGACTTCTTTCCACCCAAATTCACCCAATCTTCAATTTCCCAAATTTTCAATTTTTGACCCCCGGGACCCTACACCTACTAAACCTACCCAAAACCCTTAAAATTACCCAAAATTCTCAAAAATTTCCAAATCACCCAAAATTCTCCAAAATCATTCACAAACATTTCCACATCACTTAAACTGATCATCCATACCCAAAAATACCAAAAATTCCAAGAAAACCTCCCAATACCCTCCAAATACCCAAAATACCCCTCTTGGCCTAAAAATCCAAAAATTCAGAAAATTCCCAGAAAATTCCAAAAAATCCCAAATATTCCCAATTTCATTTTGTCCAACTACACCATGGGCCAATTTTGTCAATTTACCCTACTTTTGTCAAAACCCCCAATTTGACCCATTTTAACCCTAAGTGAACCCAATGTCAAACCAAACCTACCCAATTGACCCCAATTTTGCTCTAATTCAATTCTAAACTTCAATTCAATATCCCCAATACCAATCTAGACCAAATCCAAGTCCAATTTGATTGACATTTGGATCCAATCTCACTTTTGGCCTTAAAGCCCAATTTTGACCTAAACCCAAACCTAACCCAAATGAGCCCAAACCCCAAAATCAAAGCCCAACCAAAGTCAAAACCTCTTTGAAACACCCCCATAAACATTTCTCAACATTGATTTTACATCAATTTCAACCCTAGCCCAACATTAGCCCAACTCGGCCCACTTGGACCTACATAGGCCCACTTACCAAATAAACCCAAATTCAAACCAATTCAACTCCAAATCACATCAAATTAATTCCAAGCCCTTCATAGAACATCCCTAAACCAATTATGACATTTATTTGACAAAGTTCTTCACAAAATTTTTATCCAAATACTCATCCTAAAATCAAAAGCCCATTTCCCTTAAACTTTCCTAAAAGCCCACTTCACCACATCCAAAGGCCCAAAATCTACCCTAAAGCCCACATGACATCTCCATTTGTCATCCACTTAATTAAATCCATTACCTAAGTCCTAAATTCACCATCAAATTATTCCAAATCAAGTTTCATACAAATTTCCATCAAATTACCAAAAATTCTTAAAACTCATTTTCATGAAATTGACCAAACCTTTTCCCAAGCCAAAGGTGAGCCATGCAAGCCATGGACAAGCCACATGAAGCCATGGAAGGCTTGACATGTGATCAATCCATTAATGGCAAAAGGAGGGGCCCCTTTCCTAATCCCCCTTAACCCCTTTTTACCTTAAGCATGTCACACACTAAACCATGCTTAGCCACCTCATCATGGATGGAGACCACACCACTCTCCCTTGGCTGACCTAACTGATCCTCTCAGCCCAAAATCAGGCCATGGGGAGGTGCACCCAACCCAAACCAATGGGTTGACCAATTTCAAGCCAAAATGACCCCCTCCCCATTCCATTTTAATTCAAACACTTTACACATGTCCAAACCCAATTGACTTCACCATTGCCAAGCCCCGACCTCCCCGGTCAAGATGGTGACCCATGCCTGCCGGCCAGCCGCTTGGATCGCCGGAAAACACCACACCCGAGAGCTCGCATGTGAGCCAACTTTGGAATTCCACCTTGCCTGAGCCGCCCCATGCCCAATGGCCACCATGGTCGTTCTTCCCACGACTAGCAGCGACTGATCCCATGCCTCAACTCCCCTCGGGAGGCCCTCCACCCTCTCCTATTTAAACTCCACCCCTCTCGGCCATGAGAGGAGCTAAGCACAAACCTTGCCAAAACTGCGCCAAAATTGTTCCGGACTCCTCCCAATACACGAGCACTTGATTCCCAGGTGAGATCCCCCTGCCATTTCTCCTCCGCGAGCTCAATTTCGTAGTCGAAATTCCACCCAAAACCAGGACACTTCTCCACAGTGAGCCAATTCCCAAATTGATTGGTTCTACACCTTCACCGGACCGAGGGAAGGTGTCCACCGACAAAAGCCCCATCTCCGAGCCACCCAGCTTGCTCCAGCCTCCAAGCTTTGTGGATCGGGCTTGGTCGAAATCACATCCGTACAATTCACTGGACCAGGAGACTTCATCCGGAGCTTGCTAGGATCCAATCGAAGGTGCAACAACTCTCAGATTGAAGCCACACTTCTCTGAGCAAAGGTATGAGCTAATTCTTCATCCCGAGCTTCTGGAGATTCTCCATTTCGAATGCCATATTTTCAATGCATGTTAACCGTATAGATGTGTTCGTCTCTTCAAGACGAATCCATAGAGCATAAGAACATAAAAATCCATTGAGTATCGAGTGAGATCTTAGGGATTTAGTGTGGACGGCTCTCGGGTGAGGACGCTCGGGGACGATGAACGGATGTCGTCCATTCAATACACGCGTGGATGAACGGCTCAGATGGCGTAGGACCAGGAGACGGTACGAGAACCGCGGGGCCCGGGCTGCTGACTCAGGTGGCGGCGTCGAATGGGAGCGCGACGCGTGTGCGTTCGGAGCTGCCGAGGCCGACGCGGCGCCGCGTGGATAAATAGAAAATTAGGGTATTTTTCTATTTATTTAATTCCCTAAACTTCAAAAATTCATATCTCTCGTGTAGAAAAATCAGAAAAATAAAATAAAAATACCCTCTCGCTCAGATGAACGCAGGAGAATAATGTGGAAAAGAAATCATTTAATTTCATCAAGTATTTTATTTTTTATAATTTATTTACTCTCTGCATACTTTTAATTCCCCATGCATGTATACAATTCACCATGGCATGAGACCATAGTGGCTTTTGAAGCCTCTGAATTTGGGAACATTCCCCGAATTTTCCAAAGTCGAGGTCATCCCTATGAAAAGTTATTGATTTTTCAAATTCAGGTTACTTGTTTTGAGTATTTTAATTCCAATAAATAGCATGTTGTGAAATAAATTCTAGGAAAATTTGGTGATGTTTCTTATGACAAGAGAACCTTAGGAAAAATAGGTTTTGACTTAGTTCATTTAAAACAACCCTAATCGGCTTAAAAACCCAAAATAGGTCTTTAATTAATTAAAGTTAACCATGCATCAAATTGACTTGAAATCAATTCTCCACTGACCTTTAGGATCAGAGGAACCCACCATAAAAATTTGAGGTCAATTGGACTTGGTTAGCCCCACTAATCGGGTTGATTAAGCCACTTAGTCATTTTAAACTTAAAAAATTCATAACTTTCAAAATACCTTTCAAAAATTCACCAAATTAGTTTTGGAGCCTCTCTGATATCAGGGGAACCTAAGAAAATTAAAATTTCAATTTTCTAAAAAAGTTGATTTTTAATAATATTTTAATATTTTTAATAATAAAAATCACAAAAATAATAAAATTCACCAAAATGTCACATTTTGAATTTTAATCACATAGGGACAAATCCCACATTTTTCTTAGGTCTATTTAGTGAGATATTAAATTTTAAAGCCCTAGGGTAATTTTAAAATTAAAAAAATGTATTTTCTAGCATTTTCACTAAAATAATTATAATAAATCATAGAAAAATCAGAAAATTACAAAATTTACTTCTCTAGTTTCCTTGATATCAGAGAGATTTTTGAAAAATATAAAATTCATTTTTTCAACATTTATTTTATTTTTTAAATTAATTAACACTCCAAAACTTAAAATAATTATAATAAAAATAATATAATTCAAAAAATCACCAAAATTGGTCCAAGTGGTCCTCTGGTCATTAGGAATGTCCCCTAATTTTCTTAAGGACAGAAACTTTGCCTTGGTCATGTTATTAAATTTTCCTTGGAAATCTCTATTTTCTACCAAAAATAATTATATAAATAAATTAAATACGGAAAAATCACATTTTCTCCTCTCATATCTTTATTGGCATATGAGTGAAGTCACATAAAAATTTCAAGTTCATTTGAGTTCAATTTAGTGAGTTATGAAATTATTAAGCTTAAAGGGTAAAATGGTAATTAAAATTTTAACCCTTAATTAAAACTTTAGGTTTAATAAAAAATTAACAAGTAAAATATTTGATCCTAATCTGATTTGGATGATTGAAATTTAAATAATTAAAGGGTAGAAACCCATTAAACAATTTTTAAATAATTAAACCTTAATTAAATAATTGATTAAATTTGGAAGAATAATAAAATTGGAATTATTAAAATAGGGATATTATTAGGAAGAGATTTATTCTTTAATTTAAAAAATCTCTAAATTAATTATCTCATTAATATTCAATTCTTAATTAAAATGATAACTCAAATTTAAAATATTAAAAGACTTAATCATTAAATCCTTTTAAAAATTTCAATTAAAATTAAAAAATTAAATTAAATAAATTAAATTAAATTAAATTAAATTAAAATTAAATTAAATTAAATTAATTAAATTAAATTAAATAATTGAATTAAATTAAATTAAATTAATTAAATTAAATTAAATAAATTAAATTAAATAAATTAAATTAAATTAAATAATTAAATTAAATTAAATTAAATTAAATTAAATTAAATTAAATTAAATTAAATTAAAATTAAATTAAATTAAATTAAATTAAATTAAATTAAATTAAATTAAATTTAATTAAATCAAATTAAATTAAAATCAAATCAAATCAAATAAAATTAATTCAACATCAAATCAAACTCAATTAAATTAAATTAAATTAAATTAAATTAAATATAAAGCAACTTGAACACTATTCCAAATTTAAACCCTTTAACTTAAATCAAATCATTTGGAATACCAATTTACCCTTGAAAGTTTTAGTTATCATAACTCCTAAACAGAACATTAAATGAAATGTTACTTCACTTATATGATATTCAAATGTCCTAGTTCACTGAGCAAGATAACAATAAAACTTGAAATTCTTGGACGATTAATTCATTTGTATAATTAAATTCATTTGGACTTAAAACAATCCTAGAAATATTGAAAAGATGTTTAAGATTCCTCTTAAGCACTTCCTCAATATGATAGGACATTTATAAGAACAATTGGACTTAATCTTTCTTTGATGAAGAAAATCGTCCTCAAACCAAAACACAAAGACCTAGACGTCATAGGAAATGACTAGCTATAGGATTAGGAATTTGGTAGAAAACCATAACCCTTCCCTTAGCTTTACCTAGGAACTTGCTTAAATATTCTAATTGTGTTTTAAGTGTAGCTTGGGATGACGGGAAGACCCTCCGGGTACGCTTTTATTTTATTGCAATTTACTTTCTTGCAATTTACTTTCTCGCAATTTACTTTCTTGCAAATGTACTTTATTTTTCTTGCATGATAAAACAGCAGTTGCATGAAAACCTACACCTTTAGGATAGTCCCTAAAACTGAAACCAAAACTAAGTTAAAAGTCATTGCAAGATAAAATTCACCGCCACAACATTTCAAAATATAAAACAACTCAAAATTTAATCACAAACGTAACACAAAACTACAATTGCAACTAAATTAAAACGTCTCGTTGGATGATCGGGAATACCTCGGATGATGTAACCTACGTGTTGCTAACGGGATTTCCCACGGTCTAAATGAAAGTGTGGAACTCATTCGGTTGAGTTTAGCAAATTCATCTGGACTAAGTGAATCCGATAAAAATAATGATGCCGGAAGGATGGAACCGTGGGATCTTAACCGGTGTCGTTATAATCAACTTTAAGATTTGTTTTAATTAAAACACAAAAAACACTTGGAAAATTAAGACTTCTCTAAACCAAAACACTTCTCTCATCTCCTGATTTATGATTTCTAAAACTAAACGTCTGCAACAATAAGGAGCTCGGAGCATGGTGGGCAGCACGACCATCGTCGTCAGCAAAACTTGAACCTACTTCAGCAAAACTTTCCTAGAATTAAATAACCAAGTCATAGGATTTCGAGGTAGTTTGCCTAGTGCAACATAAATCCTCAACCTTTTGTTAGGCGTTTGCATTGCAAATTAAGCCCTAACCGGTCTTAGGATTCCGAGGTAGTCGTCCGGTACGACAATAAACCCTCACATCTTCGAGGCTATTTGTGTGATTTTATCATATAAATATAAGTCCTAATTAATTAAAATTGACAAAATCAAAACATTTAAATAAACATTAGGATTTTCCTAAATCTAAGCCAAACAATAGGATAGTCGGGAAATTACCGAAGTTCACTTCGAATCTGTGATTTCTCCTACTTTTCTTCCTTTGGATCCACAAAACAAAATGTTCTAAACTTGATCCATTCCCTATTGAAATTCAAAACTTCAATCCCTTGAAAACTTAAACTTTGAAATTCTTGAGAGCAGAATTATTGATTATTATAGAGTTTTCTTAGGTGATTCCCGTCACTTAAGATATAATTAACTATAGGGGCTTGCCCTTATAGGGAATTTTGAAGAACCCGAGTAATATAAACCTCGTTTAATGTTTTCATATTAAACGAGGGAATTTTGTCGGCTTATAAAATTGGTTCGCGGACCAAACGGGTGTCACAAATCTTCTAGTTTATTTAATCGAGCCCCACTCGTCAAGTAGTGTGTCTATCCTTAGGGATAGATACACGGTTAGTGGTGCGGTGCTCGTTTATATAAACTATTTGGGACGTGAGATCGGTTTAATCTCATATCTTAAAACCTTCAAATTTAAAATTACTTTCAAAATCAAATACTACTTTTCGAATTATTTATTTTAATTAAATTAAAAATTCGCCGACAGATTTCTGTTAGGTGACCCCTCTTCAAAATAAAACACAACCTAAAAATATGCCGACACTTGCCTGGACAGATGATCAACAATTTGATTATTAGCACCCTTCTTATCTATTATCTCAAAGTCAAATTCTTCTAAAAGAAGAATCCATCTTATTTTGTATCCTTCTTTTTCATTAAATATTTAATAGGAAAATGGTCAGTATGTACTATACATTTTGTTTCAATTAAATATGATATGAATTTATCAAAAGCAAATACTATAACTTATAACTCTTTCTCAGTTGTGGTATAATTAACTTGAGCTTCATTAAGAGTTCTACTAGAATAGTATATTACTTTAAAAATTTTATCATGTTTTTGTCCTAAAATAACTCTAATAACATAATCACTTGCATCACACATTAATTCAAAAGATTTTTCCCAATATGGTGAAACAATAACTGGTGCAGTGATTAATTTTTCTTTTAACAGCTCAAAAGCTTTTAGGCATTCTTCATTAAAATTAAAATTTGCATCTTTTTCCAATAAATGACATAGAGGCTTAGCAATTTTTGAAAAGTCTTTAATATAACACATGTAGAATCCAGCATGTCCTACAAAACTCTTATTCTCCCTTACATTTGTTGGCAAGGTAAATTAACGAGCACTTGAATTTTTTCCAAGCCTACTTCCATACCTTTTCTAGAAATATGTGTCCAAATGTAATTCCTCCTACCACCATAAATTGGCATTTTTCCCAATTAAGGACTAAATTTGTTTCTTTACAGCGTTTAAGAACTTTAGATAAGTGTTCTAAACATGATTCAAATGAAATTCCAAACACTGAAAAATCATCAATAAACACTTCAATTCCATTTTCAATTAAATCACAGAAAATTGCCATCATACATCTTTGAAATATAACAGGGGCATTACATAAACCAAAGAACATTCTTTTAAAAGCAAATGTACTATAAGGACTAGTAAACATTGTTTTCTCTTGATCCACATGAGCAATTTGTATTTGGTGATAACCAGTATATTCATCCAGAAAATAAAAGTATTTATGTCTTGCTAGTCTATCCAACATTTGATCTAGAAAGGGTAGTGGAAAATGATCTTTTCTAGTGGCAAGATTTAATTTTCTATAATCAATGCATATTTTTTATCTTGCAACTTGTCTTGTTGATATTAATTCATTCTTTTCATTAATAGTTACAGTTACTCCTCATTTCTTAAGAACACAGTGAATAAGACTAACCCATGCACTATCTGAAACAGGATAGATAATTCCAGCATCTAACCATTTTAAAATTTCTTTCTTAACAACTTCTTTTACAATATGATTTAATCTTCTTTGAGGATCAGCCCTTGGTTTGCAGTTTTCTTGCATAAGGATTCTGTTCATACAAATTGAAAGGCTGATTCTTTTAATATCAGTTATGGTCCATCCAAAGGCTTTCTTATATTTTTTAAAGTTTTAAGCAATCTCACTTCTTCTTCCGTAGTTAATTTTGAGGAAATTATAACTGGCAAAATTGAGGAATCACCTAAAAAAACATTTTAAATGTTTAGGAAGTGACTTCAATTCAAGTTCATGAGATTTTTCAATTGATGAACTAAAAGATTCATCTTTCTTTATAATGTCCAAAACTTTAAAACTTTCTTGTAGATAATTTAAATCTTCCTCATTATAATCATCATAATATTGTACTTCCTCTTCTTTCTCATGTTTAAAATTTTCACTTTAAAATTTTTCTTCATAAGTTGCTTTAAAATGACATTCACTCAAATATCAAATTACATTCATCCTGAAACATTTATCGTCTTTACCTTATGCAGGATATTTCATTGATTTTGAAATATTAAATGTAACAGTTTAATCATTGACACGGATAGTTGATTCCCCTTTCTACACATCTATCATTGCTCTTCCTGTAGCTAGGAAAGGACTCCCCAAAATACTACGTATCTCCTCGTCTTCCTCCATATCTAGCATAATAAAATCAACATGAAAAATAAATTGATCTACTTTTACTAAAACATCTTCTATAAATCCTTTAGGATATGTTATTGAACGATCTGCTAATTGCAGACTTACAGTGGTCGGAGTTATTTCTCATAATCCCAGTCTTTTAAATATATATAATGGCATAAGGTTAATGCTTGCACCAAAATCACATAAAACTTTCGCATAAAATCTGTCTCCAATTGCATATGGAATTATTGACCCACAATTTTTTATTATGATATTTTTAATTTAATTGCAACGACGGCAAAAACTTGACCCCGCTATATTATATGTATAGAATTGTAATTGTTTATGTTATGGATGCTACGCAAGTATACGTATCGTATCAAGTAATACGAGGCTCTAGTGGAGTCCTCGGTTATCGATCCCACAGGGAAAGAGAAAATTAAATAACGACTAATTTTAAAATAATAATAATAATTTTAAAATAAGTATACGAAAATTTGGAATTCTCAATTTAAGTGCAATAAAGTAAACCGAGTATTTTAATTAGGTAACTTAACTAAGTAGAAAATTAATACGTATTGAAAGTGCAGGAAATTAAACTAATTGCTAAATAAGTTTTAATTATTCGGAAAAAGTATCTTTCCCTTGTTTAGAAATTTAAGTGATTGATGAATTTAAATAGATAATTTTAAGGTATTGTGACAAATAGGAGCATTCCTATTCTTTACCATTTGGTCCGGTGTAAAGAATATTGACTAATCCTATGTTTGATTACCGAATCGCGGCTAAGCTCGGGAGGATACCGACCGCCACTTCGCAGCTCCCACGTTCCCCTCGCCCGAGGGCTAACATCTACACTTCAGCTCTCAAACAATAGGACCGAATTGAATATTTTAGTCTGTCACACTAAAATGCTCAATTCTACGCCCAGTGATATTATTTCCCTATTTATTTGCACCTTCCTTCCAAGGCTTTTGAATTCCTCGAATATCCGATGTAATTTTTACTATAGTTGATATTCAACATATTTTAACAAATCAAATGGCCAGTTTGAAAGTAAATTAAGTTTTAAGTAAAAATTATCACAATTTATATATAAAAGTACTTCTATTTTTAGTTCATCTAGTCACTTAATTTCATAAACAGGGAGAAAGACTAATAAACTACTCAGAATGCAAGGGAACTAAACTAAGCATGGATTTCATTTAAAGTTAAAAACAATAAATACAAATACTTATCTCGATTTATCCCCAAGCAGACTCATCGCAGTTCCTTTGACTATTCCTTCCAGTACAGCAAGACTCACTAACTCACTAAAGACTCACTAAAGACTCTAATTAAAACTCTAAAGACTGTTCACACAAATAAAAGACTCTTAAGACACACACAAATTAACACACACTTAGAACACACATTTATAAGCTGAATTTCGACCTCTATATATAGAGGTGAGCAAAGGACCAAGAGGTGTGTAAGCATCCCTTCAAAAAGTGTCCAGGTTCAATGTATCTGCGCCATTTGAACTAGCTCGCCGTCGGCGACGAACTACCTCGCTGTCGGCGAGGCTTTTAGAAGATCTTCAAACCGCGCTATACAGCGCTATCTCACTGTCGGCGGGCTCGGGCTCGCTGTCAGCGAGACAGTTATAAATCCTTCAAAATTTTCTTCCTCGTATCCTCTCCGTCGGCGGGCTCGATCTCGCCGTCGCCTACTCAGGACAAATTGCATTATTTTCTTCCTTTTTGCTCCAAATCCGCTCCTTTTTATGATTTTTACTTTTATCACCTAAATTCTCCATTCCTGCAACAAAATAAAGAAAATACCTTTCTTTAAAGTGCAATTTCATCAAAAATAGGTATGGATTTCTTAATAAAATTTTCAGTGATCAATTATGAAGCTACCAGGATCTTTAAACTATTTAGGAAGGTTCTTATGAATTATCGCATTGCACTCTTCACTAAGTGCAACAGTCTCGTTATCTTAAAACTTCCTTTTTCTGTTGAGGATATTCTTCACAAAATCCACATAGCTTGGCATTTGTTCTAAGGCTTCAGCAAATGGTATATTCATTGTAAGTTTTTTAAAAATTTCCATGAATTTTCAAAATTGCTTATCCAACTTTTTTTGTCAAAGTCTCCGAGGAAATGGTGTTGGTGGCTTTTCTAAATCAATTTTTGGTGGAGAAATAGGTCATTCTAAACTTTTCTGAGTGTCCTCTTTTGGTTCTTCATTCTCTTCTTTCTCTACTTCAATCTTTTTTGAACTCTACATTCCAACTCTTGTCCACTTCTCAATTGAACAGCTTTTACTTGCTCTTTATTTTTATCTCTTGGATTGATCTCTGTATTACTCGGAAGTGTTCATTGGGATCTATTACTTAATGAATTGGTCATTTTTCCCAATTGATTCTCAATATTTCTAATTGTAGCTCCTTGACTTTGCAATTGATTTCTCATTTGTAACACCATTTCTTCTATAAACAACTTCGCTTCCTTAAATTGTGAAGTGCTGTTAAAACCTGGAGGATAAGTAGGTCTATAATTATTATTTCCTTGGTTGTTCCAAATCTGCAATGGGTTTACTTGATTGTTCCACCATTGTTGATTACTGTAACCCAGATTATTTTTATTCCAGTTAAAGTTTGGATGTTTCTTCCAACCTGGGTTGTAATAATTAGAATATGAGTTATTAGGCTTATTTATGACATTCAAAGTTTCTCATGATGTTTGAGAATCTACCATTTGGTCCAATGAATTTTGTTCAATCATTGAAACTAGTTGAGAAAAATTCATTTCAAATTAGTCTATCTTCCTTGAAATTGCAGCAACTTGATTTGCTAACATTGCAAAAGCATTACATTTATGAATATTGGCTACCTTCTTAGGATTTACCCTCTTAGAAAGCTATTGAAAATTATTTGTTGTCATTTCTTCAATTAAAACATAAGCATCATTAAACTGTTTAGACATCAATGAACCACTAGCAACAACATCGACAATAGATCTAAGAGATCCTACTAATCCATTATAAAAGTTTGAATTATTAACCAATCTGGTATCGAATGATATGGACACTTTCTTATGAGATCTTTAAAGCGTTTCCATGCTTCATAAATAGATTCCCTTTCAAACTGACAAAATGATGTAATATCATTCTAAGTTTTGCAGTCTTTGATGGTGGAAAATATTTAGCAAGAAACTTCTGTGCTAAATCACCCCAAGTTCTGATAGATCCAGGTGCTAACGAATTTAACCAAAACTTAGCTTTATTCCTCAATGAGAAAGAAAAAAAAATCTAATTCTAATAGCATTGTCGGCATATTTTTAGGTTGAGTATTTTATTTTGAAAAGGGGTCGCCAAACAGAAATTATCGACGAATTTTTAATTTAATTTAAATAAATGATTTGAAAAGTAGTATTTGATTTTGAAAATAATTTTAAATTTGAAAATTTTAAGATATGAAATCAAACTGATCTCACATCCCGAATAGTTTATATAAACGAGCACCGCATCACAATCGTGTATCTATCTCGAAGAATAGACACACTGTTTGGTGATGGGGCTCGATTAAATAAACTAGAAGATTTGTGACATCCGTTTGGTCTGCTAACCATTTTTATAAGCCGACAAATTCCCCTGCTTAATATGAAAGCATTAAACAGGATTTATATTACCCGGGTTCTTAAAATTCCTTATAAGGGCAAGCCCCTATAGTTAATTACATCTTAAGTAACGGGAATCACCTAAGAAAACTCTCGATAATAATCAGTAATTCTGCTCTCAAGAATTTCAAAGTATAAGTTTTCAAAGGATTGAATTTTGGAATTTCAATAGGGAATGGATCAAGTTTGGAACATTTTGTTTTGGGAATTCAAAGGAAGAAAGGTAGGAGAAATCACAGATTCGAAGCGAACTTCGGTAATTTCTCAACTATCCTATTGTTTGGCTTGAATTTAGGAAAGTCCTAATGTTCGTTTAATGTTTTAATTTTACCAATTTTAATTAATTAGGACTTATATTTGTATGATAAAATCATACAAATAGCCTTGAAGATGTGAGGGTTTATGTCGTACCAAACGACTACCTCGGAGTCCTAAGACCGGTTAGGGCTTAATTTACATGACCTGATCATGCAAATGCCTAATGAAGAGTTGAGGGTTTATGTTGCACTAGGCAAACTACCTCGAAGTCCTATGGTTTTGTTATTTAACTCTAAGGAAGTTTTGCTGAAGTAGACTCAGGTTTTGCTGATGACGATGGCCGTGCTGCCCACCATGCTCCGAGCTCCTTGTTATTGTAGAGGTTTAGTTATGGAAGTCATAAATCAGGAGATGAGAAAAGTGTTTTGGTTTAGAGAAAATATTAATTTCCAAGTGTTTTTTTTATGTTTTATTTAAAACAAATCTTAAAGTTGATTATAACAACACCGGTTAAGATCCCACGGTTCCATCCTTCCGGCATCGTTATTTTTATCGGATTCACTTAGTCCAGATGAATTTGCTAAACTCAACTAAATGAGTTCCACACTTTCATTTAGACCGTGCGAAATCTCGTTAGCAACACGTAGGTTACATCATCCGAGGTATTCCCGATCATCCAACAAGACGTTTTAATTTAGTTATAATTGTAGTTTTGTGTTCTGTTTGTGATTAAATTTTGAGTTGTTTTATATTTTGAAATGTTGTGGCGGTGAATTTTATCTTGCAATGACTTTTAATTTAGTTTTGGTTTCGGCTTTAGGGACTACCCTAAAGGTGTGGGTATTCATGCAACAGATTGTTTATCATGCAAGAAAAGTAAGTGCGATGCGATTAAATAAATTGCAATAAGGTAAATTGCAATAAAATAAAAGCGTACCGGAGGGTCTTCCCGTCATCCCAAGCCGCACTTAAAACATAATTTGAATATTTAAGCTAGTTCCTAGTAAAGCTAAGGGAAGGGTTATGGTTTTCTACCAAGTTCCTAATCCTATAGCTAGTCATTTCCTATGACGTCTAGGTTCTTGTGTTTTGGTTTGAGGACGATTTTGTTCATCAAAGAACAATTAAATTTAATTGTTCTTATAAACATCCTATCATATTGAGGAAGTGCTTAAGACGAGTCTTAAACATCTTTTCAATACTGCTAGGATTGTTTTAAGTCCAAATGGATCTAATCAATCAAGTGAAGTAATCGTCCGAGGTTTAGTTAAGTTTTGTTGTTATCTTACTCAGTGAACTAGGACATTTGAATATCCTATGAGTGAAGTATCACTTCATTTAACGTTCGTTTAGGAGTTATGATAACAAAAGCTTTCGAGGGCAAATTGATGTTCAAATGGTTTGTGATTTAATTTCGGCTAACGAGTTTAAATTTGGAATAATGTTTAAGTTGCTTTACATTTATTTTTAAATTCTTTATGTCTTAGGTGATGTTATTTTTAATTTAATTTAACTTTAATTTAATTTAACTTGGTTTAGTTTTAATTTTAATTTAATTTAATTTGATTTGATTTTAATTTTAACTTGATTTTATTATTTTAATTTAATTTAATTTAATTTAATTTAATTTAATTTGACATGCTTTAATTTAATTTAATTTAATTTAATTTAATTAATTTAGTTTAATTTGATTTAATTTAATATGTTTTAATTTAATTTAATTTAATTTAATTTAAATTTTAATTTAATTTAATTTAATTTAATTTGATTTAATTTGATTTAATTTGATTTAATTCAATTTAATTTAATTTAATTTAATTTATTTTAATTTAATTTTATTTTATTTTATTTTAATTTTAATTTAATTAAAATTTTAAAAGGGTTTAATTTAAATAATTTAACTTTAATTTAATTTAATGATTAAGTCTTTTAGCATTTTAAATCTTAAATTTGGATTATCATTTTAATTAGGAATTAAATATTATTGAGATGATTAATTTAGGGATTCTTAAATTAAAGAACAAATCTCTTCCTAATAATATCCCTATTTTAATAATTCCAATTTTATTATTCTTCCAAATTTAATCAATTATCTAATTAAGGTTTATTTCAATTATTTTCAAATTGTTTGGTAGGTTTCTACCCTTTAATTATTTAAATTTAAATCATCCAAATCAGATTAGGATCAAATATTTTACTCTTTAATTTTATTAAGCATAAAGTTTTAATTAAAGGTTAAAATTTTAATTACCATTTTGCCCTTCAAGCTTAATAATTTCATAACTCACTAAATCGAGCTTAAATGAACTTGAAATTTTTATGTGACTTCACTCATATGTCAATAAAGACATGAGAGGAGAAAATGTGATTTTTCTGTATTTAATTTATTTATGTAATTATTTTTGGTAGAAAATAGAGATTTCCAAGAAAAAATTAATAATATGACCAAGAGAAAGTTTCTATTCTTAAGAAAATTATGGGACATTCCTAATAACCACAGGACCATTTGGATCAATTTTGGTGATTTTTTGAATTATATTCTTTTTATAATAATTATTTTGAGTTTTGGAGTATTAATTAATTTAAAAATAAAATAAATGTTGAAAAATAAATTTAATATTTTTTAAAAATCTCTCTGATATCAAGGAAATCAGAGAATCAATTTTTATAATTTTATGATTTTTCTTTGATTTATTAGAATTATTTTAGTGGAAATGCTAAAAAAATACATTTTTTTAATTTTAAAATTACCTTAGGGCTTTAAAATTTAATATCTCATCAAATAGACCTAAGAAAAATATGGGGTTTGTTCCTAAGTGATTAAAATTCAAAATGTGACATTTTGGTGATTTTTATTATTTTTAATTATTAAAATATTAAAATAATACAAAAAATCAACTTTTTTAGAAAATTAAAATTTTATTTTCCTTAAATTCCCCTGATATCAGAGAGGCTCCAAAACCAATTTGGTGAATTTTTGAAAAGTATTTTGAAAGTTATGAATTTTTAAAGTTTAAATTGGCTAAATGGCTTAATCAACCCATTTAGTAGGGCTAACCAAGTCCAATCGACTTCAAATTTTTATGGTGGGTTCTTCTGATCCTAAAGGTCAGTGAAGAATTGATTTCAAGTCAATTTGATGTATGATTAGCTCTAATTAATTAAGGACCTATTTTGGGTGTTTAGGCCAATTAGGGTTATTCCAAGTGAATTAATTCAAAACCTATTTTTCCTAGGGTCCCCTGGTCATAAGAAACATCACCAAATTTTTCTAGAATTTATTTCACAACATGCTAATTATTGGAATTAAAATACTCAAAACAGCAACATGAATTTGAAAAATCAATAACTTCTCATAGGATGGCCTCTCGACCTTGGAAAATTCGAGGAATGTTCCTAAATTCAGAGGCTTCAAAGCCCTATGGTCTCATGCCATGGTGAATTTCCTATATGCATGGAGAATTAAAACAATGCAGATAGTAAATAAATTATTAAAAATAAAATACTTGATGAAATTAAATGATTTCTTTTCCACATTATTCTCCTCTGTTCACTGAGCAAGAGGGTATTTTTATTTTATTTTTCTGATTTTTCTACACAAAGTTATGCATTTTTGAAGTTTAGGGAATTAAATAAATCAAAAAATACCCTAATTTCCTACTTATCCACGCGGCGCCACGCCATCCTCGGCAGCTCCGAACGCACACGCGTCATCTTCTGATTCGGCGCCGCCATCCAACTCAGCGCTCCGGGGGGCCCGCTGTATCGTTCCGTCTCCTCATCCGGCGAGATCCTGGCCGTCCGTCCGCGCGTGTATGGAATGAACGGCATCCGTTCATCGTCCCCAGCCGTTCTCACCCGAGAGCCGTCCACACTAAAACCCTAAGAACTCACTCATTTCTCAACGGATTTTCGTGTTCTTGTTCTCTATGGATTCGTCTTAAAGAGACGAATACATCTATACGGTGATCATGCATCGAAACTAAGGCATTTGAAATGGAGAATCTCCGAAGCTCGGGATAAAGAGTTAGCTCATACCTTTGCTCGCAGAAGTGTGGCTTCAATCCGAGGGTCGTGTCACCTTCGATCGGGTCCAAGCAAGCTCTCAGATGAAGTCCCTCGGCCCGTGAATTGTCTAGGTATGATTTCGACCAAGCCCGATCACAAAGCTTGGAGTCTGGAACAGATGGGTGGCCTGGAGAGGGGGCTTTTGTTGGTGGACTTCTTCCATTGGTCTGGTGAAGGCGTAGGACCAATCAATTTGAGGATTGATCCACTGTGGAGAAGTGTCCCGGTTTTGGGTGGAATTTTAGCCGAGAAATCGGGCTCGTTGGTGGGGATTAGGGCAAATTGTCACTCTGGGATCAACAGCTCTAAGTATGGAGAGTGGTCCGGAGCAATTTTGGCGGGGTTTTAGTAAGGTCCGGTTCAAGCACCTCTCATGGCCGAGAGGAGGTGAGGTTTAAATCAGGAGAGGGTGGAGGGCCTCCTGGGGGGTTTAAGGCTCGGGATCGAGCTGCATAGGTCAAGGGAAGAACGGCCATGATGGCCATCGGGCATGGGACAACTCAGCAAGTGGGAATTCCAAACTTTGGCTCACATGGGTTCTCTCGGCTCGGTGGTTTCCGGCGGCCGTGGTGGCCGGCCGGCCAGTGGTCAAGTCATCGTTGTCATCAGGAGGGTCAGGGGTTGGCAATGGTGCAAGCAATGAAGAGTGGCCATGTGTAGAAAGCTTTATTCAAAATGGAATGGGGAAGGGGCTCTTTTAGACTCAATTTGGTCATCCTATGGGTTTGGGTTGGGTGCACCTTTCCAAGCTCCAATTGGGCCGAGGGAGGTCGAGTGAGTCAAGTAGATTAGCGAGGAGAAGTCACTATCCAAGCATGTTTAAGTTTAAACATAGTTTAGGGGAAGCATGAAAAGGTTTAATCACCTTTAAGAGAATCCTTAAAGAGGCTCCTCCTCTTGCCATTTATGGGATGGTCACATGTCAAACTTCTCATGGCTTTACATAGGGCTTAAGGATGGCTTCATGGCTTTATTTGGGCTTGGGTATGGCTTAGTCAATTTCATTGGAATGGATTTTAGGAATTTTGGCATTTTGATGAAAATTTGGATAAAGCCTAATTTGGAATGATTTAATCATAGGTTTCAAACTTTAGGGAATGATTTTATCAAGTGGATGATGAGAAGGAATTGTCTTGTGGGCTTTGGAGGAATTTTTGGGCTTTTGGCTCTGTGGAAGTGGGCTTTTTAAAAGGCTTCAATAGGTGGGCCTTTATATTTCAAAATGTACTTTTGTATGAAGAATTTTGTGAAACACCATGCCAAATAATTTTTGGGTTTAGTTTAGGGATGTTTCATGAATGGTTTGGAATCAATTTGGTGTGATTTGGAGTAGAATTGGTTTGAATTTGGGTTTTTTTGGTAAAGGGGCCAAAGTGGGCCAAATTGGGCTAACTTGGGCCAATGTTGGGCTAGGGTTGAAATTAATGTAAAATTAATGTTGAAAAGTGTTTATGGGAGTGTTTGAAAGAGGTTTTGGCTTTGGTTGGGTTTTGATTTTGGGTTTTGGGCTTATTTGGGTTAGGTTTAGGTTTAGGTCAAAATTGGGCCTTTTAGCTTTGGGTTGAATTTGAGTGGGGTTTGGGTCCAAATTTTGGGCAAATCATGTTAGTGTTTTGTTTTTGGGGATGTTATGGAAGGTTTAGAAAAGATTTGGGGTTAATTAGAGTTGAATTGGGTTAGTTTGGATTATGTTTGGGTCATGGGTCCAAATTGGGCTTTAAGGCCAAAAGTGAAATTGAGTTCAAATGTCAATCAAATTGGACTTGAATTTGATCTAGATTGGTGTTGGGAATGTTGAATTAAAGTTTAGAATTGAATTGGACCAGAATTTGGGTCAATTTGGTAGGTTTGGCTTGACATTGGGTTCACTTAGGGTTAAAATGGGTCAAATTGGGGGTTTTGGCAAAAGTGGGGTAAATGGACAAAATTGGCCCATGGTGTAGTTGAACAAAATGAAATTGGGAATATTTGGGATTTTTTGGAATTTTCTGGGAATTTTCTGAATTTTTGGATTTTTGGGTCAAGAGGGGTATTCGGGTATTTCGGAGGGTATTGGGAGGTATTTTTGGAATTTTTGATATTTTTGGCTATGGATGGTCAATTTGAGTGATGTGGAAATGTTAAAGGTTAATTTTGGGGAATTTTGGGTGATTTGGGATTTTTGAAAAATTTGGGTGATTTCAAGGCTTTGGGTAAGCAAGCGGGTGTAGTGTCCCGAAGGTCAAAAATCGAAAATTTGGAAAATTGAAGATCGGGTGAATGTAAGTGGAATGAAATCATTTTGGTTGAGCCATGAAGCCATATCAAGCCCACATGAGCCATGAAGGGACTCATTTGAGGCATCCACTATGTTGTTCCTAACCCTCTTACCAAGGGCTTAGTGGTTAAGGACCATCCATGTGAATCACCTACATGAGTCGGAGGTCAAGTTGGGTATGGGTGTGGTTTTAGGAGGTGTGTGAAAGTGTAGTGTATAAGTGTAGTGTGTGTGTGTAAGTCATCCCTTCACTGCACTGTGCCACCTGCAGTAGTCCTAAGGCCAAAGAGTCCTATAGAACTCATCCTTTAAACTTCCACATTCGATTTCAACCCTCTAGGTGATTAGGGGTCTATAGTCAAGTTTGTGGAGTTTGCAGGGAGTTAAGAAGTGGTTTGAATTTTTAAGTGGTGGGTCCCAATTCTAATCCTCTAAGATAGTCAAAGGAAAAGCCTAAGGCTAGATCCTAAGTACTATAGAGAGAAGAGAAGACCTCATCAAAAATGAGGTCAACAAGCATCATCTGAAACACTATCATATTTAAATGTAGCACACTTCTAGAAAATTGGTAAGATGTAAATTTGGATCCTCAGTTGGTGCACCCCCAAACTGGTTATTAGATACCTTTCGAATAATAGTAGGTTTAAGTTCAAATGAATTAGCCACTACAGTAGGATTTTGAATACTACCATGAAGTTCATCTACTGTATGGTTAGCATATTCTCTTAGAGGTCTAAATTATTGATGGATTTCAGCATTTTTATTATTTTGATTTGTCATTTTTTGAATATTTTTGTCTTTTTCTGTATTTTTTTATTTTTTTGATTTTTCAAATAATTCTTTCCAATTCAAAATTGTATTATGAATCAGTAACAAGACTTGAGATTTTGTTGTTTAGTATCTAAAATGTGTTGTGCCAAATAAGAACAATTATATTATTTACCCTTACTAGAGATGCTTTAAAGAACATATGTTAATCTAGTGTTTAGTAATCTTGAACACGGGCTAGGCAGGAAAGATACTAGCTCTCACTCAAGAGTTTCCTTTTCTCCCTCCACCTGGGGGTTAACATCAACAATAAATCGAATTGGGGGCTTTAGCCTGTCACTCTAAAGTCCTCTAATTCTACACCCATCAAAGTATATCTCCCTATTTATTTGCACTCAATCATATGAACGACATTCTCACCCATATAATTTCATGTGATTCTTATCAATTGTTGACTGAGACAATACCTTACTGGTTCTTACATGTTCTCACAACAAATATTAACATCTTAATTGACCAAATTAAGAAGTAAATAAAGTGCAAGATTTTGAATCATCACAACTTCTTCCAACTTTGATTTCCTATACTTCACACAACATCAATCCATATCTTAATTACTTCATCAACTTAATGAAAAAAATAATAAAAACTACTCAGAATTCATAGAGAAAATACAATCACAATTTGGTTTAAAAGTAGAAGTCATAGTGAAAACACAAGAAGTCTTAATTAAAAACCAAATGTAATAACAAAGATAAAGACACAACTGTAAATCCTCTCCACTAAACTTTTAAAGTTCATTTGAAAACTTTGTTTTTCCTTACAATACTCTTTAGAGGGTGCCGACCAACTCTAAGGGCTCCAAATCTCTATTTTAATCCTAATACAAACTATAGTAAAATAAGTAGAAATGGTGAAGTGGAGTAGTGTGTTACTAAAAATTCTCTAACACAATAAACATAAACTACACACCCTCCAATAACAACCAATTTTTTTATCTTCAAGTCTTATTTTATAATTTTCTAACAGATTCCTTCGTGTCTCTTCAAATCTTGTCCAGATTCAACGAATCCTCCAAGAGATGCATCCATTCAAGAGTAATTTAATTTAATTTTGGCACAAATAGGAAGTTATCTACGTTTGTACTAAGAAATGTCTCAAAAACCCCTTTAAAATGGCACCAATAACTAAATAACTTATCTAAAGTAACTGTCGCACGTAAGTGCGAGGTCTCGGCGCTTAGCCGCATGGCTTCTGGCGTGTAAGCTCCAGGTCTGGGAGCTTAGCTGCGAGGCTCTGCCGCTTAAGCGCGGGTCTAGGCGCTTAGTCGCCACAAATCAATTTTGTGCCATTCTTCATTTTTGTTCCAAATTTGATCCTTTTTCACTCATTTCATCACAGTCATCCATTTAATAATATCTGCAAGAACAATACACGAAATAACTTCCATTAAAGTGTAATATCATCAAAAATAGGTATAAAAATATGTATAAAAATACTATATATTTTAGGTGTATTAGTGCTTAATATTCATTTTCAATTCACGTTCTTTAATTGCAACATGAGTGAAGTGGAGAAAAACAACGGCGACACCATCAATAACCAACTACACACGGGAGAACGAAATGATATTCTTCACAACAATAATAACTAATAAATAGCCGCCGAGCACGATGACGAAGTACAGAAAATAATTAAACATCTTCGCAGTAACTATCATCTCGGGGCTGCTCAAGTTCACGCATATTAAACACAAACAATTTTCCCCTTTTTGAGAGAAGTGGAGTAGAGCTTGCTCCTTGGGAAGACGAAGGAAAAGGAAACTGCATAAAGTCGTTGTTGAGCTCTGCAAATCTTATCACTTTCGGTTGAAATGGAGAGTCTAGACTTGAGAAAGACCTTCACACGCAAGAACTAGTCACAAAAGAAAATAAAATATGAGAGGGGTTGGTGATGGTGTTGGCGATAATTCATGATAGAAGGTAGCGAAATGGTGACGGTGGTAGATTTGTGGCACATGTATCTTTTGGGGTTGTAATTTTGTTATATTTAAATTTGAGGTGTTAAATAGGTAAAATAAAGAATCTTGAATGGTATGCATGTAAATCCCCCATTTATAAGTTGAGCTTTTTTTAAAATAAAATGTTTTATCCCATTTTTTTAAAATATCAAACAAAAATATTCATTATCTGTCCTTTCGTTTTGCGGGCTTATCAAAAACAATATTAGGAATGCTTACGCAGTTACCCATCGGGTTCTGCCCTTGCGGTGCATAATCTGCGCACGCTGCCGAATTTCCATTTGGTGTTCTTCCAGGTTTTCTACCAATATCCATTGTGTTGACGACCACATCTCGCCTTATCTCTCCCATTGCAACTTTTTAATTTGAGCGCTCATTTCCTTGGCTTATCCTACGTTTTTCTGGAGGAGAAGGTATCTTCCTCTGCCGCTTCCCACTTCTCAAAGATGCAGCAAAACAACGAGGCTTCCCAGCGCGTCGCAAGGATCGCCGCCCATCTCAATCCTCCCATCTCGCAGGTTCTGTTCACTCCCCTTTCTCCTCCCATAATAATAGGTCTCTATTTTGATTTACTCTTTGTTTATTCATGGGATAACTAGTGTTTTGCTTCTTTGCTATCTTCTTGTTTCGGCGTTTGTTTGTTTCTTAGCTGTGATGCTGAGGGACTTCTATCACGAAAGTTGAATTTTTGCTGACTATTGACATTTTGACTCATGATAGCTTTATAAGTCGTTCCGTGACGACTAGTCTTATAAAAGTTCAAATTTTGTTCAAATCTAGTGGATATATCCTGGTTTCATCGTTTCTCATCTATTTCTTCGATTGTTTTGGTGAGGAATTGGGTTTTCGTCAATGTTTTAGTATTGAAGCATTTTGATGGATATATTACTAGAGTGGAAATATATTCCAATTATTGCTTTCTTAAGTGAAGACTTACTTTATAATAGCCTTTCAATATTTTCGAAGTTAAAACTTTGATTCACTTCTATGCATTAAGCATTGCTGCTTCTGATGGAGCATCGCGATATGGTATCCTGATATGATCCAAGCTAATTTTTTTCGCACAGAAATTAGGGCAAAACAAATTTCTTTCTTCAATAACAAAAAACCTTTTAATGCCCTTAGGCTAATGAAAGACAAAATTGCTTTTAGGCTAGGCACTGTCATATCAATACACTCTATCTTAAAAAGAAGCACCCTGTCCTTAAGGTGGATAAAAAAAATTGCTGCTGGTTTGAGCTCCCCCTCCCTCTTTGTCAAATACTGTGAGAACTTGTAATATACGATCTTGCAATGGTGTTTCGGGGCAAATTTTTCATCACACCAAAAACATAACTACTTTGCTCGTTTTTTTCTGACCCTCTGTATCTATAATGTATTTGAATGTCACCCTTAGTCTTGGCCCATTATTCTTTTCCCAAGGAGCCTCTCTATGAATTTCCACGGTTTAAGTTTTTGGTAATGTCATGGTTTGTAGCATTTCTGTAGGATGCTCCACTTGTGATGCTCCTATTAGTTATTCCAATTGCATTTTTATCTTCAAGTAATTACACTAATTCCATAATTTCCCCAATATTTGTTGTCTCAACAGACAAAGCGCTGCACACACTCTGGATTTTAGACCCTTTATGAAATTTTCCTCTAATTTTACTTCAAAAATCTCTCTCAGCCTTCCCTACAATAGCTCGAATCTTTCCCTATATTTCATGGCAGCCTCTACCTAAGTCAAGACATAGATTTACTCGTATAGGTCTCCTTCTTGAATGACTCAAACGTTCCAACAAACAATCCTTAAATTTTTCCTATGATTAAATTGGGTATCTAGCCTCCCTCCACTGAAACTATGTTAGGACTTTTTCTTCCAAACATAACATCTCCGTAAGTTTTTCTTGCCCATTTAACCCATTTACCATGAAATATTGTTCCACTCAATACACTCAGTTATGCGCATCTTTCCCCTAGAAGACCGACATCCGCAACTTTCTAACCCTAGCACTTCCCCCAACTTCCTCTCCCCCCGATGTTTCCTCCCATATACCTAGGGTAAAACTCGCTTCTTCGACCATCGTCATACGCCATCTTGGCTTCTCCTCTTTCTTCTTCACGCCCCTCCATACTTCTTGCATAACCCCTCCAAATCTCAGCCCAACTCCATCCATCGAAAATCTCTAATCCACCCCCATCTGAGCTTATGAGGTGTTTTTTGATAATGGATATTTTCCTCCTCACATTCCTCTGATTCAATCTCTTTCTCTGTAGATTCAACCAAGGATTCTCTAGTCAACCCTTGGTTATGGTTTACAAACTGAATCACCGGCAAGGTCTTGGATTGAATATCAATAAGTTTCCTTATAACTCCTCCAGACTCTCGAATCAGTTGTTAATGGTGGAAAACCTTTTTTCTATCCCAAATTTAAGTTGGCTCACCTCTTCCTCCAATTTATTTTCCAAATGATTTTCTTTTTTTTTTGCCACCATTAATCCAAGAACGGGTTTCGATCATGGAGGAACTACTGTACGTTGAAACATTGTCGATAGCTTACCAACTAGTCTGAATCACTTATGTACCAATTCAATTACATCTGTACAGTGCAGAACCCTGTGCGCATTGATCGTGTTGTTTGTACACGATGATCTCATCATTTGCATCCCAGCTAGCTTTTTTCGTCACTGTTTTATACGGATTAGGTCACGGAGCATATTCCGCGATCCGTCTTTGCTTCCCAGCTAGCTCTAGCGATTTCGTTAGCTTCCCTAATAGCTCAAAACGTGACTGTCTGCACCATTCAATCCTATATGCCACAATCCCAGTGCTACTGTCTTGCTCAGTTTCTGTATTGCAATTATGTATGCTATGATTCCTTTGTTGCTTCCCGTGGATGTTTCGGTACTGGAAGCCACGGTCCAGTCATTTAAATGAGAGTGCATCGTAATTTTCCAAAGTTTGTAAGTGTGATCCTATCAAATTCCCAAATTGAATGTTCTGATACTACTTGATACGGTCAAAGTCAATTTTTTCACACATATATTAGGGCAAATAAATTTCTTTTTTCAATAACACAAACACAACACAAAAGGATAAACACCTACAAATTAAGTTATGTGATCTCTTCTAAATCCTACAATTTGAGAGGTAGAAAATCTTTCCGAAGCTCTAACCCTAACCCTAAGCCTCAAGTCACAGTATGCTGCATAACCCTAAACCTAAACTATTAAGCCCTATTTATACCATACAATAATTAATAATAAATGACTAAATTGCTGCTCGCCCTTAAGCTAATAAGATAAACTTGCCCTTAAGCTAGGCACCGTCTAACATATCCCTTACTATTTACTCAATGATTCTTTCCATAAAAAATGACAGACAATTAAATAAACGCTAAATTGCAACTCATGTTTTCTTTTTAACTGTTGATTGATCTGTGGTTTATTTTTCTTGAAGGTGGAGGAAGTCAACTTACTTGATGGCTCAAAGTGCCGCTCCAAGGGAGGTTCTTCAGGGTTCAAAGTGGCAGTATTGGGTGCTGCCGGAGGTATAGGACAGCCTCTTGCCATGCTGTTGAAATTGAACCCTCTTGTATCAGTTCTGCATCTTTATGATGTTGTCAACACTCCTGGTGTCACTGCTGATATCAGTCATATGAACACTAGTGCCGTGGTATTTCCTTCACTCCTTAGTTATTGTTCTCCTTAATTTCAATTTTAACATTTCTCATCCATACGTGATAGTTGGGATCAATAGACGTGATGAATTTATCTAACCCTATTGGATTGCATTCAGCCAGATGAACTTTTGGATTATGTATTGAAATAAATGCAATTTAATGCATAAGGGATGCAATATATTTATCTATTGTCTTATCAATTGAAATTCTCGAGTTTTGTAGTTAATTTAACCTTCATATTTGGTTCAGAATATTTACGGAATCTAAAACATATTAGTAAAATTAAATTAGCTTTAGTTTTGTAATCTTATATTTTGGGGGCTACTTTAACTTGTATATTTTTTCCATTGTGTGACACTTTACTATAACAAACTTTGGCATTTAGTGATCTAGAATATCAATAGATAACAGTTCCATATTGTATGACAAACTTTTAAATTTGTTGTCAAGAATTCGTATTTGTAGTAATGTTCGACTGTGGCTTGGGCAGGTACGTGGATTCTTGGGTCAACAACAATTGGAGAGTGCACTCACTGGAATGGACCTTGTCGTCATCCCTGCTGGTGTTCCAAGAAAGCCTGGAATGACTAGGGATGACTTGTTTAAGATTAATGCTGGCATCGTTCGAACACTCTGCGAAGGGATCTCGAAGTGTTGCCCGAATGCAATTGTGAACTTGATTAGCAATCCTGTTAACTCAACTGTTCCAATTGCTGCAGAGGTATTTAAGAAAGCGGGTACCTATGATCCCAAGCGTTTGTTGGGTGTGACGACACTTGATGTAGTGAGAGCCAATACTTTTGTGGTAGGAATCAGATTTGTGTTTTAATTTATTTTGCATTCTATTTTGTCAATTTTTAACTTTTAATAGTTGTTGCATAACTATCTAAGCCGAAGTTGAATTCATTCTTTATGTTGAAAGTTGTAACCTTGCATGATGATAGATCATAACATCCACTTTATCTCATGGATCTCAGGCAGAGGTTTTGGGAATTGACCCAAGGGAAGTGAATGTTCCCGTGGTTGGCGGTCATGCAGGGGTTACAATATTGCCTCTGTTGTCCCAGGTGTGCCACTTGTTCTCAGCCTATTACTTTATTTTTTTGTTTCTCATGGAGTTTATTTTTGTGTCTTTTGTATTTGGAGAACTTTGCTTTGAGTTTTGGATGGTTTATGGAGAATCATGTCATCAATGCAGGTGAAACCTCCTTGTTCTTTTACCTCACAGGAAATCAATTATCTTACGGACCGTATACAGAATGGTGGAACTGAAGTTGTTGAGGTAAAATGAGTGTCTAAAGGTTAAATAGTATTTTGAATTCGGATTGTACATATATATATATATATATATATATATATATATATATATATATATATATATATATATATAGATATATATATACCAAATTTCTTTTTGAGGTTTATTATGTGAAGATGCATGCTTATGCCAGCAAAGCTGTCTATGTTGGTTCTTTATGACTATATTTCATGCTACATGGAACTCCTACCGTTTTCCTAAACTCTGATTTATCTACTTGTGGCAACATTTAACCCTGCAATAATAAGAGCGTTGAAAGTGTGCCCGGTCATGTTAAAATTGGAGAAATTTACCTTTTGATGGTTGTAGAGGTACAAGATGAGAAAATAACCTGCTTGAATATTCATATTTTAGGCTGACAAAGCTTAACATGGAATAAATATTGTACAAAACATCTTTCTGAATGGGTTATAGTGATATATTGTGCAGCTTTTAGTTTCCATGAGTTATTTGTTGTTCAAATCTACATGAAAGTGGATAATAGTACCGTATTTAAGATGAAATAAGAGTTTAGTTTCTAATGCACTACTGGTAGCCATTACTCATTGGCTTGAGGATTTTGATTTAATGAGTCTCCATCCATAAGTATATGGTTGTCGAGCAAACAATTTTCATGCAAGATCCATGGGTAGAGTAGGCTCTTGGTGCGTAGATAACTACTATAAGAGAGTACGATTATTAACATAAATATTAGAGTGAAAAAAAGTCATGAATTAGAAGTAAAACAAAAGTTATGTTCTTAATGTAATACTAGTGGCTCTTATCCAAGCTTAAACTTTTGAATTAATTAAATGCACATACATAGATAAGCATATTAGGCTTAACTCAGACCTCACTGTTTCATACTTATATTTTTTTTAGAATTTTGCACTATATGATGTATGGAATATAAGCGTAGATACATCTTCTCCCATACAATCCTAGTATTTCAACTAACATTATATATCATCAAAATCCTTGTTATAACTCTTCGCTCCACTTTATGAATTATTTTCTTGTACTGATTCCTGTTGGTAGCTATTTGAGATATTAATTGTCCATTTGGCGTGGCTTATTTGCTGCGGTACGACCCAAAAACACAACATAGCGCGTTTCAAAGTTGTGGTACGACCACGTTTGACCCCGCGGCTCGCGTTTTTTCGCGATATGTTTACAATCCCACCCTCAAGTCTCTCGTGATTGCTGTCATCCCGTTTCTCGAGCCACTCTCCCCTCTTTCGCCTCTCATGTTTTTTGCCCTAAATTCATATAGGATCTCTCAATCCTCTTAAATCCGTGGCTATGATTTGGTTCTTTTCTTTTTTTTTATTCTCTCTCTCCCCCTCCCTAAAAAAAAAATCTTCGGCTGAGTTTGGATCACTGGCTCTCTGTTGCCCCCACGACATTCTCAACAACCTTCTATTGAGGCATTTTAATTTATGGTTGAAATTTTTGATTCTTTGTCATGCTATGATGTTTTGTGTTTGTTGTGTTGTGATGCTGGAATTTGGATTTCTCTGGATTATCTGTGCTGATGATGTTGGAATTTGAGATTACGGTTCATCATGCTTTATCCGGTTAGGTTGCGCTGTTGGATTTGAAGGGTTGGTTTGTGCTGTTGGATTTTGCAATTTTATTGGGCTCTTTGTTAAAATTTCGGTTTGATTGTCTTTCTTCCCTGTTCACTGTTCTGTTGATAGTTTTGAATGGTTGTGCTGTGATGTTGATTCTTGTCCGAAATGTGGTGGTGGTGGTGATTGCATATGAAAATTAATTGAAATATAAATGGGTTATGTGTTAATGCTATCCTGCCCTTGTTAGTGGTAGTGGTGATTGTGGTGGTTTCCCAAAATGATGGATTGAGATGTGTCGGTGTGGATGTATTGGTGTATGGTATGGAGGTGGTGTTGTACGGTTATGGTGTGAAAGTGGTGGCGTGGTGTGGATGTGGTGATGTGTCGGTGTGTCATATGGAAGTGGTGTTATACGATGGTGGTGTGGTGTTGTGTAAATGTGGTGGTGTGTTGTCGAGGTGATGATGTGTTGGTGTGGTATGGAGGCGGTGCTGTAGGGTGGTGGTGTGGTGTGGATGTGGTGGTGTGTGCTGTGGAGGTGATGGTGTCACGTATGTGGATGTGTTGGTGTGTGGTATGGAGGTGGTGTTGTAGGGTGGTGGTGTGGTATATATATGGTGGTGTGTTCTATGGAGGTGGTGGTGTCACGTGTGTGGATGTTTTGGTGTGTCGTATGAAGGTGGTGTTGTCGAGCTTTGGTGTGGTGTGTATGTGGTGATGTGTGGTGTGAATGTGGTAGTGTATGGTGTGAAGGTGGTGTGCAGGTTACTAGGGTTTAGGGTGGTGATGATATTACGACATTGTTATTTCTTTTTGAGTTCTAAATATTTTTTTTTGGCAAATATTTATGTTAATTAGTTTTTTTCATGCTAGTAATACAATAGATAAGACAAACAAAAGCCAGCTTCATCTCATGTGGGATAAAGATGTAAAAATAATATTTTGCAATCTTTGTCTTAAGAAGGTCGAATTGGGAAATAGACCAACAACCTATTTCAACAAGAATGACTGAAAAAATATTATTACAAAATTCAAGAAAAGTATATACGAGGAGTACGATTAAAAAATAAATGGAATCAACTTAAAAAGAATTGAAAAATCTGGAAAGAATTGAAGCGATGATCCACAGGCTTGGGTTGGGATCTGATAGAGTGAATAATAATGTTTCGAAAGAATGGTGGATAGAGAGATTGGATGCGAGCATTTATGAAACTCCCATTGCTTTTATCAAAATTTTCAATTTTTTTCAGATGCATCAACATATCCTATAACTTGTAGGCGGTGTCATTGCGAAAAAATTTTAGTACGGTGGCATCGATCGGGAGCTGGAAGAGAAGTTGGACCGTATGTTTGGTGGTATCGTGGCAATGGGCAATAATGCATGACTCTTAGTGAGGCAGGGTTTGGTGGCATCGTTGAAAACTTGGATGCTGAATAAACATGTGATTCCAACGAAGGCCCTACCTCGAACCTCAATAAAGTTGAATCCACCGGCTGATCAAAGCATTCTAGGGTTGAGAAAAAGAAATAAAAAAGGTGCTACTTCCATTACAAGATTTTATAGTTGGTGGCCTCATACGCTAATGAACCTGACCCTCGCAAGCAATATCATTTCAGTAGGTTATGCAAATTCTGGAGTTCTGGAGGTAACTCCAGAAATTTATTCTAGTTGGACATTTTATATTTGCTTTTTTGTGGGACGCTGTTCATGCTGTCTTGGATTTTTATTTTTTCATTGAGATGTTGTTAATGCTTATTTGCTTTTTGTTTTTCATCATTATGGTTTGCATTTGCTTCTCAAATTTTATTTGCACGTGGGTTTGTTTATATAATTATATGATAGTAGCTAAATCGGTGATTCTTATGTGTTAGCTACATGGATGCAAATAGAGAAAAACGCAGAAGGAGAATTGCAGCTGCAGTGTGTTTGATGTGAGTATTATATCTCATATATAGAGCGCTCTCCTTGTATGACATCTCGTACATTAGTGAAAAGTAGGTTGAGAAGTTGCTTGCAGGCCACCCAACAAAATTCAACAATATGTTCTCTATGATGCAACTCTATTCATTGATCTCTTGGAGGAACTACATAAAGTTGATGGACATCATGGCTCCTCCTAGATGACTTCACCACAAGAGATTTTTACAATAACTCTCTACATATTATCACAAAAGGAATCAATGAGAGGAGCCATGGAGTGATTCCAACATTCTTCTGAAATAACCTGTAGGTATTTTCAACTGGGTTTGCTGCATTAGTTAGTATTTCATCCAAATTTATCAAACCAACTGACCCAACATTCAAAATGACTCTCATAGAGATTGCACACAACGCGTGATATGCATATTTTCAGATAATTTTACTTATTTATTACAATCAGATATTGAACATAGTAATTTAGTTAACCTTATTTAACTTTTTAGAATTGTATTAGAATGATTGATGGAACACGCGTAGATGCATGTATTCCAAATAATGACAAGATCTCATTCATCGAGTGATGTGGCTCACCAACGTAGAATTTCATGGCCATTTATGACTTCAATTTGTGCTTAACTTTTGTCATGACTTGTTGGGAGGGCAGTGCACATGACAGTCAGATTTTCAAATTTGCAACACAAACTATTAAATACAATTTTCCTCTTCTACCCCCAAATTTGCTTTAGACCGAACCAGTCAGATATTGTTCTTATTACAATACTAATCATTGTATTAATATTAGGTAAATATTATTTTGTTAATGCTGGATATTAGCTACAAAGAGGGTATCTGAAGCCCTATTGTGATATGAAATATCACATATATGACTTCGACAGAGCCAACAATATCACTCGTGGCAGAAGAGAAATGTTCAACAAGAGATACTCATTATGCGGTGTCATTGAAAGGATATTTGAAGTTTGAAAGAAGAAATGTGTCATAATGCGCGATATGCTTACATATCCGTTTCCCAATCTTGTGCAGATTGTGCTCTCCATGATGACTCTCCACAATTATATTCGGTAGCATCCTTCTCGCAACGACATTGACTTCAGTCGGGCTGATGAATATCATTCACATGCCCCTGCTGAGGCATTTGAATATCGTCTTGGACAATTTTTTCACATGCCGAAATTGATGTGCTCAAGACTTGCACTAAAGATGGGGAAGGTGCAAGCGAGATATTAGAGTTGAGGGAACGAATTTCAGATTCTATAGTTGGAGGCTGAATAGAGGTAATGTCTATTTTTTATTGTTATTTTATATATAATGTGTGTTGAAAACATTTACTGTTTATTATATCAGTATTTTATACAAGTCATGTTCTTATGCATTTAATATTTTTTGTATTAGTATTTTATAGAAGTCTTGTATATTTCTTTTCTTTATGCATGTATTCTTTCTCACTTGATTGATTGGTGAGGCAACTGTGAGTAATAAATGTAATCTAAATATTGTATGTTTTTTAATGGGTTTCGGAGTTCAATGATGAGGCATTCGATCTTAAGAGTTCTTCTGGATGACCTATATCTTGCTCTTGGTTCTTGTCACATCTGAAATCCCAATGAAGGCAACCAACTTCCTCTCGTTTTTTAGTGCTATAGTTTTTGAGGTTCTTCTGGACGGTATTTTTTTGGTGATATGTATATGTGACTTACACGAGCTCGGTATTACTTGAGTTAAATGCAATCAAGAAACCTTTTTTCTAAGGTCTGTTGTGTTCTTGTAGTGACATATTCGTTGGTGTATTTAAGACCTCACCGTTACCTAAAATTTTAGTTGATTACTTCTATTATTAATTTTTACAAATGTTACATCTAAATGTATGTGCTTGGTGTTTTTGTGCCTTCAGGAAAGATGAGTTAAATGATTTCCTGTACCTTCAGAGTATTGTACTGCTACTACAAATTGTAATGTTTCCTGTTTATTTCGCGACAACCACATAGCTACGAGAGACATTTTTACAATTGACCCAAGAAAATAACATAAAACTGTGACTTCTGTAGGTGACCAGATGGTTGGAGGATTCCGCCGTCGAGAGGCATCGACATGGAGTGTTTCCTTAGAGGACGATTTATCTGTTGACATCACCAGCTGCTTTTCAAAAATAATATTATCATATTATTAATTGTTATTTTAATAATCTTTTTTTTAAATTATGATTTTCGTCTTATTCATCGTTTGTTTACTGATGTGTCTATTTTTATTTTGTAATGTTTAAACTGGGATATTTGCTTTCAAGTGTGAATCGTGTTTGCAAAATTAGTTCTGTTATAAACAACATTGTAGTACAAGGGTATAATTGTCGTTTGTTCAAAAACAAATGCACACCTTTGTTTCAAAACTGAAAAAAACAGGACGGACAACTAAGCTTATTTCGATGAACACACTGCGAGTAGACTTATTTATTGCTGCTACCTCAAACATACCCTAAGTCTACTTTGCAAATATTCTTTTTTGTATAGCTTCTAAACTTTACTTTGAATATCCTGTTTAACCTCCATTGATCTAGCCAAAAAATTAAAAGTTTACTCTACGATCTTAGGTCGATAAATATCATCCCCATCATCATCATCCTTTATTTGTATTTTTTTTTTATTTTATTCTTTGTAAATTTATTATACCTCTTTCTTAAAATTGTCCTTTATCATGTCCAAATTAGTTGATGATGATTTCTGTTGCCATTTATATTCATATATCATAAGCTGCGTTAATGATGTTTTCATATTGGACAATAAAGTTGAGGCATGTCTTCATTTTAAAGATTTAGCTATAGAGTGCTATGCTTGATGCATACTCTTAATAAATGAAAGGATATTACATCAAATCTGTGTTATTAAAAGATATTTATTAACCTTTCTCTAAAATTGCTCATCATATACTTGCATAACTCTACTAGGACAACTCCCTATCTTTATAGTTTTCCCCCTTTTACCATATTTTTCTGCGTGAGTGGTTTTATTTATTATAACTATATAATTTGCAGATAGTCATATTCAGATTTTGAAGGAAATAGGTGAGCTTTTGAAGATTGAAAAAAAATTAAGGGTCTGTTTGGCTCAGCTGCAGATTATCAGGATAAGCAGATTATCCTGATCATCAGCTGATCATCAGCTGATCCTGATAATCTGTCTGTTTGTTTGGTTTGAGCGTTTGGAAAACAGCTGAATCGCATCTGTTTGTGAATAAATGACAATTTTGCCCCTGTTTTGAATAATCTGTTTAGCTGTTTGGTTTCAGCGGTTTGAGACCAACTTATTTGCAACAGTTTGTGAAAAAATATTAATTTAGGGCTTCTCTTTATCGCTAAAATTGGAGCAGATAAAAAAATTTTTACATTTACAATAGTTTTGTACATTTAATTAATAATTAAATAATAATTTTAATTAATCAGACAATATTCACTTAATTACTAATAATTAATCAATCAAATTAATAAAATTAACTTAAATAAATTAAATTAATACTGGAACCCTCCCCCACATTAATCCTCTCTCCCCGAAACCCTCGCATGTCCCTCCTGTTCTCTCTGTTTCGTCCAAAAGCATCGCCTGCGTGACCGGACCCTCGCGCTGCAATCGGCAGCACCGAGCACGGCTTACAGAGACCCCAAACTCCCATTTTTCTCCTTAGATTGCTACCTATCTCAAACAGAAACACTGTTTATAATCAGAATCGTCCGAAAGGAAGAAAATAGCGACATATCGTGCGTATGTAGTTGCACAGACCGTCAAGGATCACACGATCCATGACGGAAACGGATCCCTGAAACAAAAGAAAGAGAGAATGCAGTAAAGCTTCGCACCTACTAGGGCTGGGAGCTAGGACTCGAAGATAGGTGAGTGCCCCGGAGCAGACGGATCGCGCACAGGGAGGAATGAGACGGATGCCGCAACCTAGGGCTCGAGAAGGAGACAGATCGCGCTAGGGAGGAAGGAGACGGATGCCCCGGGGACGGATTGCGCTGGGGCTTGCGAGGGGTAAATTTCGTCTTAGAAAAAAAGGAATCGCGGATCGGGGGTAGGACCCCGCGATCCGCGACTAATAGAAAAATAAAATCACGATTTTTAATAATTTGATGAAGCGTGACAATCAAACACACCTATAGTTTTTTGAAAACGCCATAGCTGCAAATAATCTCTCCCAAACACACCCTAAATATCACTATGGCATATCATAATTATAAGAAAATTACGAAGCCCTTTAAGAATATAGTGAACAAAAGTAAGCTTTTTGTTATTTATATAATAAATTTGATATGAAGAGGGGAAAATTTTTATACAATATTTAGAGTAAACTATATTAAATTTTGAGATTTTGATTAAATTAAATGTTGTGATAAATTGAATCTTATTTAAAGATGGAAAAAAAAGGAAAGATGAAATTAATGTTTTGTGAAACTATTAAATGATGTTTTTAAAGAAGGAATTATTTTGGAAGAAGATAATGGACAATTTAATTAGATGAAACATATATTGATTTAATAGATTGGTATTGAGTTCTATCTAAAGAATGTTAAAAAAAATAAGGTTTTAAATCCAGATAAGATGGCCATTAAGCCTTAGATGTGAGTTATTATAGAGATTTGGTCAGCAAATTTTTTTTAATGGAATTTTGAAGATGAGGATATCAAAAAGTCTTAGAAGAGTCATTTTATGAATAAAAAATATATTCAAAATTTTACTATTTTTTGTTGAATCCAATCTATGAGCCATATAGTAAAACTATGAGTGAGGATTTTTGACTTTGTAGGATTTACTGGAATGGTAATTTTGTGTTGAGATAATAAAAGAAATGTTAAGAGCAGCAAAATAACCTGAAATAACCTTCATTTGATTTCTTTTTTAATCTTTAGGATTTATATGTGTGAGTATCAAGAGAATTGATTTCATGCACATTAAAGAAGAAAGGTTGGTCAATGTTTTATTGAACTTATTGAAGAGATATATGATGAAGAATTGATTAGTATTAAAAATGACTGTGAAATAACACAGAGTTTTTGATTACTATAGGATTTTATCTTGGATCATTATTTAACTAAAATCTTTTTATATTGATTATACATATATTTACAAATGATCTTTAAAGTGAGATTTTTAAGTACATGTTTTTTCAAGTGACAAATCTACTAAGGGAGACATTCACTAAAATAAGTAAAAAGTATAATAATAGAGAAATTGTCTAGAAGATAAAAGGATTAGTATTAGTAGAATAAAGATTGAATGTATAATATATAATCTTTATGGTTTTATAAAATAAAGTGATAGTTGGATGTAATATGCTTAGGTATGCCTTATGAGTATTATGAAATAAAAATTCTTCAATTGAATATAGTGTAACTGAAAATATTTTTAAGTAGTCTGGACATTAAAATTATGTTGGCAATGTTATATGAATTTGAATGTGATACAATAAAAAAAATCATTAATATCTACCTTATGCATGACGATATACTAATATTAAGATTGATGTGCAACAAAATTATAAAGGATAATTAAGAAATTTTATTATGTGAATGGTTGGAGTGATATTAATTTAAGAGGAGTTAATTAAAAATAGACAAATAGCTTGGATATTATAGCGAAGGGCAAAAACTAGATTGATGAGTATATAAAATTAATGCTGAGGATTGAGAAGAAAAGTCGATAAACATAAGATAACATGTATAAAGGTCGTTCAAAAAGATTTGTGAAGAATATGTTTAACATCTCAGGTAAAATTTCTGTATGTCTGTCCGTCTATGTCTATGTATATATATATATAAAGTGTGTGTGTACGTTAGTGCTGGCTTTTGGTTGGCTGTGTTCTGCTGTTCTCTCTTAAGTGTCTGCTGTGCTCCTCTGCTGGGTGATTTCAGCCTTGGTTGTCTTGGGGAGGGGGGGATTATGGTTTGCAATATAGCTGGACTGGTGGGGGTCTTTGCTTTTAATAATTTTGGTGTTGCTGGATGGCCTATGGTTTCTGAATCTGTCTTTTTTGGATTGGCTGAGGAGTTTTCTGTTCTGGTTTTGGGGAAGTGATGCTCTTTATGGGGTGATTTGGTTTTCTTTCAGGTGGAACTTTGTTGGGTGGGGTCCCCTGCTGTTGGATGGCTGTGGTTTTTTGGGGACTTTCGCTATCTTTATCATGCCATGGGTGTTGTTTGGAGGTCTTTTGGGATGTTTCTATTTCTGTACCTCTGCCTTTGCTTATTTTCTGCTGCTCCAGATTATCCTCTTGCCTGCTATTGTGGCTCGTATTTGCTTTCTGTTTGGTTACTTTTGGTTGTGCCTGGAGGCTTTTATGCAGGTTTGGGGTGCTGGCTAAGGTTTGGCTGATTGGACGTGATTATGGTTTCTTTATAAACTGGACTGTTGGGGGTTTTTTAGCTTTAATGGTGTTGCTGGACGGCATATGTTTTCTGAATCTTTGTTTTATGGATTGTCTGAGTTCTTACTGCTCTGTTTTAGGGGAAGTGATGCTCTACATGGGGTGCTTTTGTTTGCTTTGAGATGGAACTTTGGTGGGTGGGACATCCCTGCTGTTGGGTGGCTATGGATTTCTATGGATTTTCACTTTCTTTATAATGCCATTGGTGTTCTTTGGAGGTTTTTTGGGATGTTTCTATTTCTCTTTAAAAAAAATGTGTGCGCGCGCGCGTGCGTGTATATGTGTCACATTTCTTGTCCAGTTGGTGGCGGGGTCGCTCTAAGTACACTCTGGCGAGGGTTCGGTCCTTGCCGTGGTGCGTGGTGGGTCGAATTGCAGACACATGACGCGGGGTTCTCATCATAGGCCCTGAGGGCTTGAGAAATCGATATTTGGGCCTTTGCCAAATATCGATTTCCTTTTTTTAATATATATATAGAGTGTATGCATGTATGTGCATTTAATGGATACATTCATATATTAAAGCTTGAAGTGTATGATAAATTTATTTAAGAAGTTGAAGATTATTCAGCTTTGAAGAATAAGGTTGGAGTTAAAGGTTAAAGTTCACATGAGATACCTTATGTGCTCTTAAGAGTTATGAGAGACATGAAGTAGTTTGGTTGGCCAATCATTTGAATAGAGCATTAAATACTAATGGAATATCGAATGATTAGAGGAGATGCATTTTGGTGCCATTTTTTAAGAATAAAGAGAATGTTAGAAATTGTGGTTATTATAAAAGAACCAAGCTTATGTGTTATATATTAATCTATGTGATTGATTTGTCTTGTATAAGCTTTTTAAAAACATATTATAGAAGATCCATTTTGGTGCCAATTTTTAAGAATAAAGAAGATGCTGGAAATTATTGTTTTTATAAAGGAACCAAACTTATGTGTTATGCGATCAATTAGTTTTGCATTAGCTTTTTAAAAATATTACTTGGGTGGAGCCAGTTTGGATTTATGACAAAAATATCTATTATAAAGATTATTTTTGTGCTAAAGTAATTGATATAAAACTTTGATGAGCAACTAAGGGATTAACATATGATTATAGAGAGTAAATGAAGCCTTACGATTGAGTACATCAAATACTGTTTCGGTGTTAAGGAAACAAGATATGCCAAAGATATGGAGTTAGTCAAGATAAATATGGTGGGAACTTGCATTAGCAGCTATGGAGTGATTAAGAATCCTCAGTTGCAGCACAATTACATAAATGACCATTTATTTGTCTCAAATCTATCTATTTGAGATTATTATAAAGGAACCAAACTTATGTGATATATAATGAATCTATTTGATATGTTAGTTTGGCAGAAGCTTTTTAAAAATATTATCTTGGTTTTATAGAGCTAATTTGTTCATCTTAAGATGGTATCAATCACCCTGACATATCTGTGGGAGAACATGTATCAATGTATTGTTTGGCATTTACTATTTTTCTTCAATAGTGAAGAATTACCTTCAATTTTTGCATCATGACACAATAAAGTCACTAGTGCTCATTTTAATTAAGTAGTTCCTTTTTAAACTTTTGTCGGTTGTTTTTTATCTGATAACCCTTGAAATTACTAGTACCATGCGAAGCATTGTGCAATGTCTTCATATAGTTTAAAACATATATTGTTTAAATCATAATCTCCACTCTTCAAATAATTTCCTGTATATTTGTAGAATTAATTTTTTGCGTCTTTGGAATTGGTTTAGAGGTTTTTTCATTGGATATTTTAAAATATATGCATTTAGAAATGTTAAATTATGTGCATTTAGTAATGTGGAGTAATTGTTGCATGCATTTTACGAGTGCATGTGCTGTTTGGACGGATGCAAATCAAATACATTGAAATGTTTTTTGGTATTTGTTATGATACGTTTCAAATTTATTGACATGTGGTGGGTAATGGTGGTGGGTGGCAGGTGGTAGTAGATGGATATTATGTGCAAATGTGGCACCGGATTTAAAAATCATTAGATTTTGGTGACTTCTAAATGCAGAAAACAAGAGTTGTGGTTTTCTTAAATTCAGGCTTTTACCTTGCATTTCTTTTGATTCAACCGAAAAACACCAAGTGGTTTGGAATGCAAAGTAGATGAATGCATTACACTCCTAATGTTCCCGTCCAAACAATTCCAACTTGCTTAAATTTCATTTATAGGTGTATCATAAGTGAGGCTTGTTTTATATTAACCATGCAAAGAAACACCAAAATAACTTCCAGCTTTTGCATATGTAAATCTGCTTATTATGGGTTTTGAACTCAATAGAACAGATTTATATTTCTATTCAGTCTAAATTGAAATTACCGAACACAATCCTAAGTTCTCAATGCGTAACAATGAAGCCCAAGCCCTTTCCTGTCCTATACAGCCGAGTTTGCCTCATCTTGTAAGTTGACGGTAAAAAAAGAACAGAAATATTGGCTACAAGTTATTCAAAAGCTACTTGCATCCCTTATACTCTTTTGCTGGCTTATGAGAAAGCAACGCTTTGAATGTTCATGATCTTAAATATTTATAAGCTTGGTTGTTAAAGATCTGCTTTTGCAATAATTAGACAGGAATGCTAACCTTTTTCTGTTGTTACTAAATTGTTTATATTAAATGAATGAAATGATTCATGAGGTATGACATTGTAAAGCAACTTGCTATGTTTGATATGTTGATTCAGGCAAAAGCAGGAACTGGTTCTGCAACACTTTCCATGGTACTCTTCTTTTAAATTTATTTTCAATTAATGGTTCTGCTGATTGCTAACTTGGTTTAATTTAATTATTTAATTTTTCTATTCTTGTTTTCATTTGCAGGCGTTTGCTGCCGCTAAATTTGCAGATTCATGCTTGCGGGGATTGCGAGGCGATCCTGATGTTGTTGAATGTTCATTTGTTGCTTCTCAGGTGCCTGACTTTCTTTACTATGCTAAATTATTATTATTTTTTAAATTTTCTAGGAAAATTTACATACGTTGGTTATTTTGGTGTTTTAAACTTATGCATAAAAAGGTGTATTTCACTAGTAAAAGTGGTAATAGTGCTATTTTTTATTTAATATTAAAGATTAGAGTACTATTTGTATAAATATGAAGTTTATGTGTGATATATATAAATACACAAGAATTGTGTGCTATGCATGTATATGCCTCTATTCCTAATATATGCATCATTCTACTTGTTCAGGTGACAGAATTGCCTTTTTTTGCATCTAAAGTTCGATTAGGTCGCAATGGAATTGATGAAATCTTCCCTCTCGGACCACTGAGCGAGTATGAAAGGTTTGTCATCCCACCCAAATAAATCTTTACTATTTTTTATTCTAATATTTTATATTAGCCTGCAAATTTTGTTCTTTTGGATTCTTGATGGATTAAACAATATTTGGTGCATGAAATTAAGTAAATTATTGAATGCTTCTGCCTGAAACCTATAACTTGAGTGCATTTTGTTAAAAATAAGAAAATCAAATCTTTGCTGCTTGGTGCTTAAGACTAGTTTTCTGCTATTTATTCCGGTTCAGGGCTGGATTAGAGAAAGCGAAGAAAGAATTGGCAGAAAGCATTCAGAAAGGAATTACTTTCATTAAAAGTTGACGAATATCATTCCTGTGAATACAGAGGATGATATATATGTAATAATGTGCATTTTTCGGCCTGGGAAAATAACTTGATATGTTGTAATAACTCATTACTATGCTTATATTTGACTCCAAAAATAATTATGGTGGAGAATTTATACAATGATCAACCTTGTTCATGGAAATTGGAAGTTCTGCAGGTGAAAACTGGCCCATACTTGGTGACTGTTGACATAATGATAAATGTAGTAGAAAAAAATTGAATAGATTAAAATTAAGATACCTTGAATGAGGATTTCCTTAGGTAAATTTAGTTGAAAATGCATCTCATGCTTTATTTTTCAGACTGGCAGGCATTATTGTTGAATTGTAAACCATCATTTATCTTAATAAATCAGCAGCCAGGAGTTTTAGAATTTTTTTCTTTCTTTCTGGGAGAAGGGGGGGTGGGGTGGGGGGTGTGTGGTGGAAATCTTGTAGCATTAGAATGTCATTCATTTCTTCATCTTTAGTTTGACTTCAGTATAATCGCACGGCCAGGATGATTTATAGTTACTAACACGAGTATTTCAATCATGGATTGTTTTTATTCTTAAGCACTGATGAACATAATCTATTGTTTGTAGTGTGCGTCATCTTAATATTTAAATACAGTTGCAACTGACTTAATAGTGGTTGGAAATCCAATAAAAATCCTATGCTCTCTTTGATTGATATCAGGAGCTTTATTGGCTACGACCGGTCTTCCTCCATCTCTCTTCCTCCCTTCCTTTTTAGTCTATAACTGTTTCTTTTTCATATCCATGAAAAATATTCAATTAACCTCGGCTTTTCCTCCAATTAATAAAAAAATCCTAGGCTCATCCCTAGTCCTACATTTCATACTAAATCATGTTATATGGAAGGATCTCCTTATTTCTCAGAGCCATCAAAGCTCTTCTTTTAACCTTTAATATTTTTCTTCAGGAAGAGAACATAATGTTCTTTGAGTGTTGGAATAAAAGAGGGTGCTAAAGATTAAAATTTGTTGCTTGCTGGATATATGTTATTAGAAAGAGACGATTTTAAAATAGCCTGCTTCATGTCACAAGGATTATGAGTATTTCCATTCAGGAGGCTCTTGGTTCTTTTTTGAAATTCCCTTTATCTTGCAAAAATGAAATCCTAATTTCAGATGCTTAAAATCAATTATAAAGAGATCTTGACAGGAATTCAATTTCTCAATCTGTCATTTTAATGCTAGAATAAACGCTTATTTGACTGTGGATGCCTTAATAACAATCAAATCCAGCCTAGCATTTGCTTGAGTAAGTGCTTAGATTTCTATTGACTCTCCGCTCCTTAATTATATTCTTATAGACCTTAAAGGATTCTGTTTTTTACTAACAAGTTGTTTGTAATTAAAAATCTAAATGCTGCTCTTAGTGACACTTTTTCTCATGATGATGCCTCTTGCACGAGGAGTTATAATGCCAAACCTCTTCAACTAATTACTAATATCCACCGTGGTCATCATAGAACCCTATAACTCTGAGGAGAGTCAATAATAAATCAACCACTGCCACCCTTATTATTCAACAATTCAATAAGACATAAATCTCAATCTCCCCACAAGCACCTCCTCCAACTCATATGTTCCAAAAACTGACTACAACCCTCTTAGATCCCGTTCCCCAATCTCTAACTATCTTGCTACATTATTTACATAGATAAATGTGACTAAACCTCTTGTGAGCGCTTGGGATCCCTCAAGCATAAATAGCCACCTCCGTTCTTCTTGCCCGTCACTATAGACTGACTTTTCAATCTTAGGCCCATGTTTCTTAAAGAGAGAGCAAGGTAATGAACACATTACAGTCTTCGACTTCTTAATAACCTCTCACTTCTCCTGATGCCAATCGCATATCTAATTTTTTTTTTTCTTTTCCATAGTACACTTTCATGCAGCTTACTATTTTTGCTCGGAATGTCAGATAGCTTAACGAGAAACTTAGAATTTTTTATTAAAAGGAGATCATTAAGAAGTTCAACATTGATATCACTGGCTTTTTAACAAACCCGATTCATGTCTACTCTATGAATGACATGAAAGAGCACTTTCGTGAGAATAACTATATGCTATAAAATAATGAGGATGAGGGTCATAACTTTTGTTAGAAATGTGGAATATTGTTTTAAAAAATAGGAACTAGTTAGACTAATTTTTTTGAATAATCCACTAATAATTCATACACTTCTCAATACAACACCTTCCATTAATATTATTGCCTATTTTATATATGCTAATAATGGCATAGCGAAAAAAAATTCTATGACATATTATCAATTCTATGGATAAATATTTTTAGCCTCTTGGATCTTTTTAGGTGATTTTAATTTTGTATGTTGTATGAATGAAGAAATAGGAGTCAATCCAATGTCTACTGGTAAACTATATGATTTCATTAAGTACATACTGCATTATTTGTCCTCCCAACTAAAGTTTATCCTATAACTGGTAAAATTGATAGGTTGAGGCACCAATTTGATAACTTTTTGATAGCATGTTGTGTTATTTAAGCTGGCTAGAACACTTTTTATTCATTTATTAGAAAGTTTGCAATCCTCTCTCTTATGATCATTCTGTGACTATTTTTTAATTAGAAAATTACTTTCATGATAAAAATAGATTCCTCATTGAAATTTATGGGAACAATTGTTGGTTTTCAAAACAATATTTAATAATCCTGAAAAATTGAAGTTATTAGTGATTCTAATTTTACTCTTTGTAATATGCTTAATGAACCATTAAAACAATATACACAAGCATACTTTCCACTCAACTAATATAAAATTAAAAGGCCTATATTGTCTTAAAAGTTAAATATTAATTTAAAATTAACAAATTTTTTATCCAACAACATAGATTTTGAAAAAGAAAACAACTTACAACTTTATATACAATGATTTCATTACTTGTAGTGAGAGATGACTCTATTTTAGATTTTTTTCAATCGATTTGATGAATTATTATGCTCATTTTTTTGGGTGATTCATTATTATTGTATGCTGGAAGATTCATGAAGGTAGAGTGATAATTTAATGTCTTAACGATGTATGAAGATCCAACATACATGTAAGTAATTTAAAAGTAGCAGGAGAAGACATCAAGATTTTTTTTATTTGGAAAAACACATGAAGAGAAAAAAATACGGGCCTCGCTCAATCAACGTAATCTACTATAAGTAAGTACAATTATACACCATTTTCTCATGATTGAGAGAGTTGGGTTAAAATTTCACCCCGATATAATACTTGTTTGTATACAATTATAAAATACTTCAAGAGTCAGAAGAAAGTCATCATATGTTGAGTATTATGGTTGTAAGCTGTTATCACCGGAAGTTATCGGCAGATCTGTAATACAAAATTATTTGTTACATCGTATTTGTGATACAATGTTAGAATGCAAAGTTTGCCGACGGCGGTGAGCAGGGGTGATCGACGATAGTCGACAGCTACAAAGGGCATAAGTTATCATTGGATCTTTATTACAATATTATTTCTTATACAATATTTGGACATGATGTTAGCATGCAGAGTTTATCGACAATGGCCATCAAGGGCGGTCGACAATGGTTAACGGTGGCCGGCTAGCCATGGTCAATGATGGTCAATGGCTATAGAGACTAGAAGTCACTGTTTGATGCTGGGCTTAGAATAAAATTAGAATTCAACTCCCCCTCTCCCCTCAAATGAAGATAGAGGGTCTATTTATAGCATCTAGGGATGGGCATTTTGGTCATTTGGTGAATAACTCTCATAGCCACTTGATCAGAAGACTTATTTTGATCCCCCTTATTCATATGATTTTTTTTTAATAATTTGAGGGCCTTAATAACATCAGGATTATGTGAGCATAGACTCGTTGGATTTCTCAAGTCGAGATGCTCGATTTGATATAAGTGTTAAATTTGAATTTTATTTGACCATTCAATTATCATTAAAGCCTCTATGTGATTTAATGGCTTGATCTGAACTTGATTAGGCTTGGATTGAACCAATTTTGATTTCATTGGTTTCTTCTTGTCGAGATGGTCAGTTTGACTATAAACTTGTTGAAATTAAGGGTCCTGAATTATCTTGAATTTTAATCTGAAATATTTTTCGCTAAAATATGCCTCTGGATTCGTGTCAAATGATATAAATTTGTTGATGAAACATCAGTTGCACTCCTATTTTAAGATGATATTTGTGTCGTGAGATATTTTGAGTTGTCATGAGTACTTTTTGATGGTTGGATTAGGTTACCAATATCACAGTTGGCAACATTAAGAAAACTGCAATTTGAAGATGATGGCGGCCGAAAAATGTTACTCTAGTAGTGGTAGTGACTGCAAAATAGTGGGAGACATAAATGTCCGTACAAACATAGAAGTATGATTATGTATTAAGAACATAGTCGGGTTCATAGGAAAATATGAACACGAACTGGGATACAATGATGAATGTGGGGGCGAGCGGATGTGAGCATGAGCAAGCGTTAAGTCAGATGTGTTGGAAGGCGTGCACGTTCGTGGATGGCCACACACTTGTGGACATGCATGGGCATGCACACAAAGTGGGCATGGCGGTGCAAGAACGAGCACACGATAGCGAGAACAACACACACACTATTGGCAAGGGTGGGCATGGGCTGGGTTAGGTCGCAGTATGCGTTTGCACAAGTGGTTGTGCGTGCTAGTGATCTCCGATAAATATATGTGCGCCAAAAAACTTGGTCCCACACTGATATATATATGTGCTGATGATTTAGATATGAAAATTATGATTTTATAATATGGGATACAATGCAAGTATACATATCGTTTATCAAGTAATATATGACTTTCTGATTAAGCCCCGAGATATCGAACTCACAGGGAAAATATGAAAATCTTTAAAGAAATAAGAAAATTATCTTTTTACTTTTTTAATTGGCTTTTGAAAGTATGTTTTGATTTTGAAAAGTTTTAAAAATTGATTTGTCTTTTGAAATTTTCTTAAAAAAATGTTAAGCAATAAATTAAAATTATAATAACTAATAACACTGTATGTAAAACACTATTAACTAGAATATTTTTTTTCCTTTTATGAAGTAGTAATAATTATTAAAGTATTGTTGTGGAAGTATTTAAATTTGTTGTGACAGATAGAAGCAAATGTGTTCTTTACTCCTTACTTGGTTCTATAAAGAACATAGGTTAATTTGAAATTTTTATCATTTTGAACATAGTTAGCATGGAAGATACCGCCTCTCACTCTGCAGAGTTCCCTCGATTCCCACCAACTCGGGGGCTAACTTCTCATAACAAAACTCAAAACTTCAAACCAAATTAGGGGTTTTAACTCGTCACTCTAAAATTCTCTAATTTTCCTCCCTTCCATAAAAATATCTTCTAATATTACATTCAATTATATTGACTACAATTCTCACCCATATAATTGCATGTGATTCTTACTAACTTTTATGAGACAATTCTGCATTCAATCTTACATAATCTCAAGAAATTCTACAACTTAACAGGACAAATTAAGAAGTAAACAAAGTTTTCAGAATCAATCTTCACAACTTCCAACTTTAAACACTTATACTTTCCACAACAATTCTCTATAAACTAATTACTTCTCCATTTAAGAAAGAAAAAGATAAAGTAAACTACTCAGAATGCATTGAGAAAATACAAAAATATATTGATTTGAATTAAAAACCATAAGAAAAACAACAAGCAAAAACAAGTATTAATTAAAAAAACTAAATGTAAGAACAAAAGTAAACACTTATCTGAAAATTCTCTCCACACGACTCAAGAAGTTCCTCTGAAACTTTAACTCTTCACTAAACTACTCCTCAGAGCGGATCTCCCAACTCCAATGACTCATAATAAACTTCAGACTTCAATAGAAACTAAATTAAAAGAAAGAAAATAAGTGGGAAGAAGAAGACTTCACTCCAACCCTTTTCTCCTTTCTACTCTCTACTCCCACTCTTAATAAAAACTCTCACAAAATAAATGTAAAATACTGTAAAAACTCTCTTTAAAATGTAGGTGGAAGAGCACTTAGTCATTCCTAAGACTTTCTTTAAAAATTAAACCAAAATGTGCCTTGGTGTCTCTTAAAAATGTGTCCAGATTCAATGTATCCACCAAAGAATGCACCCCTTCATTCAAACTTGCCTCCTAAAGGAAGTTATGGAAGTTACCAACAAAAGATGCATCCCATCCCCTTTGAAATTGACGCCAAATTCCTTTACATTTTGATTTTTAACTGTGGCGGCTAAGCGCCGGCCCAACGACGCTTTGTCGCCAGTGCCGAAATTTTCATTTTTCATTTTTTTTGCTCCAAATTTGATCCAATTTTGCTTCTTTCATCATGACCATCCATTTTTATCATACCTGCAAGAAAAACACAAAATTCCTTCCATTAAAGTGCAATATCATTAAAAATAGGTATAAAAATGTGCATAAAAATACTATATATTTTAGGTGTATCAAAATCCCCCAAACTTAAAATGTTACTTCTCCTCAAGTGACGGTTAATCTCATAGAACATTTTAGCATGCAAATTATGTAATGAGTTTCTTAGGAAGAAAACAAAATTTTGTTCTAGAAATGGAATAGTTAAATTTAGAAAAAATTTCATTAATTAAAACCAACTTAAAGTTTGGAAAGTTCTTAAGTAAAGGAAAATGACAAATATAAGTTTCTATCTAATTTAGAAATATTTGTAGATTTTTCAAAATATAGGATTCTCACTTAAAAATTTTTATTTGAACATAATTTTACTTACTATATTATAACCTTAAGCTTTAGATTTTCTCTGAACTTATATCTTAAACTTTAAGTATGAAACCAATTTTTGATTATGCCCTTAAACCCTCAAGCTTCTCCTCCCTTTTCATATACTATTTTTCACTTTTTCTTTTCTTTTTCTTTTTCTCTCTTTTTTTTATAAGGCAAGGATTACTATATTTGGATAGACCTTTAATGATTTTGAATTCCGCCCTTCCATTTAAAATAAAGGTCAGATATACATATTTCACTTAAAAATCATAATAATAATATTTCAAAATTACTCTTCAATAAAAGAAATTTAAGCTTTGAAGAATATAAGTCAAATATTCTATTTATCCAAAAATACAAAACTTCTTACTAAAGATATTTTAACTTTATTTAACACCTCTTCATTAAGAAAATTTTAACTTTAAGTTTTTCATGATTACTATAAATTTTAACTAAATTCTTTTATTCATTTCTATATTCAAAATTTTTGTTCCCCTAATATAACTTCATGTACATAATTGTTCTCAATCAAAAATAAGATTTATTTTAAGTATTCTTGAGAATCAAATAAAATTTTAGGTTTTTGAAAATCTTTGTTTTTAAAATCCCCCCAAAACTTTAATTTTTAGTTAAAATAAAACATTTAAACATAAGAAATGATACATGGGTGAGAAATAAAAACTGACATATCATGCTTGCAAGAATTTTTAATATCCTAATATGCAAGTATAACAATTTAAATAACAGCAGTAAAATGAAATTAAATTTAGTTTTTCAAAACAATTTTTTATACAAAAAAAAGTAAAAATTTCAAAAAGACTTCTACAGTAGTGGAGGTTTTCAAAGTAAATGCACACAAACTAAAATAACACAATGATACAGATAACAGATGATAGTGGAATTTGAAAAATTTTAAACATCTAGTTTCCTAAGTAGAAGTTCCTAATAGTGGTTTATAATCTCCTAATAGCTTTTGAATTAAAGTACACACTATTAAAAACTCTGACATAACATACACATAAAACATTTACTATTACACATCACTACCACAAAGCAACATATAAAACATCAATACAACAACAACAATACATCTGAATATGCATAATAGAAAAATAATACAAACTACAGTCTGCATACTATCAAGGTTCACATCACAACACAATGATCAAACTAAATACTAAACAAAACACACATCAGTACATCAACAAAAACACTACAACGAAAAACAAATAACACAAATCTACTCATCATCCTCATCATCATCATCATCATCATCCTGTTCCTTCCAAACCCTAGATGGCACATAAGGTATGTAGAATGGATGAGGGGGCATCTCAGTACTCTGATCACCTATAATCAGTCTATCCAAATATTGCTGATAACTCTCCTCATACTCATCATGTTTCACAATATATTTTTCCACATTATCCACTTTACCATCAATATCTCATAGTGTGTGAATCTGTAGATGATGAAGCACGTGAAGTAGTAGCACGAGAAGTAGATGCAGCAGAAGCCGATCCAGTAGAAGCCCTACCAAATCCTCCTCTCCAACCAAACTCTGAATGTACAGTGTAAGCACCAACGTTGACAGTGGTAATTGGTCTCAATGACTGAAGTACCTCTTCCCAAGTTTCAAACTTCACTCCAGATCATTCACATAATGAATGAATCAAGGAAGGAAATCCCATACCTGCAGTAGTGGTTGATCTAGCATAGTTCAGAACATAATCATAAATTATATCTTCAATGTCAATAGACTTCCCTTGCTGAATGCAAATGGTTCAACACAACTCTTTCTCTCGTTACTTACTAGTATGACTCGAAGGTAACAATTTAGATGAGATAAAATAATGCCACGCCTTAGAAGTGACATTCAATTTGGAAGAGGGAAAGTACACCCTTCTATCATTTTTTATTTTCCATAATCCTCTTCCATCAATTAGAAATTCCATGATCTCATCTATTTCTCCTTCCGTAGGCTGATAGTTAGAATAAAAACAGAACATGTCAGGAGGTGGTCCATAAAAAAGTGTTGATTGCCCCAGAAGAAAAGTTGACCTCATGCCTCCTAACCATCACTTGATTCTCTTCCGCAAGAGTAAATTTGCATAAAATTCTCTCGACTACGTAAACAACAAGAACGATAGAGAAGCAACAGTAATTCTCCTAGTTCCTTCTAGCAATCATATCTTCAATTACTTCTCCTGGCTTGCTAAATACATGCTCAGGAATCAACTTACGTGACGATAGTGCGTCAATGTATCGTTCCTCAGTCCTCGTGCTAACAAATTTGTCAGAATCAAATCTGGCCTTTTCTCTTGCACGCTTTGACTTTGGAGCCATAACTAAAAATTCACGAAAAATTAACCATAAATTCCAAAATCAAACTAAACTTGCTAAATTATCTTCCAAAAGATATTTCACTAAATCCAAGCAATTTCTCAAGTTTTTCCTCAAATTTTCACAATGAATAATGATTTTAAGATTTTCCAAAATGTACTCAAAATACATGGTGAAAATCAAAAATTGTTTTTTACTTAGGAGTAGTGCTCTTACCTCAAGGAATCCAAATCTAACAATTTTTGTTGAGATCGGCTCTTAAATGATCCATAATATGATGCCCTAGGCTCCTCTTTCACGATAAACTGAAGGTTGAAGACGAAGGGGTGGTTTTAAAATGGCAATTTTCGGGTTTTTAACTGCTGGGAACTAATTTTCACTAACTGGCGCCTAAGCAAGAACCCCTCGGCGCTTAGCCGCGAAATATGGTGCTTAAGCGCTGGCACTCTGGCGCTTAGCCGCCAGTACCCAGATTTTCACAATTAACGTATATGCACTAAACCACTTTGTTAATCACCCTTAATTACTCTAGACTAATTATTTCTCCCCACATAAATCTTCCAATATTCCAAATCAAAATTTAATATCCATTGGTTCCACACAAATTTCACACAAACACAAACTTATATTAGAACAAACATAACACTTAATACAATTCTAGAATTTCTATCCACACATAAAAGATGAAATTCTCTAAATACAAGTGACTTTAATCTCAAACTGATAAGTAGACATCTCTAGGATGTAACCATCACATCATCAGGCTTAGTTAATACTTAAATATAAACACTAAACACACCAAACTTAACACACATGAACACTAAACATAACACATAAGAACACCAAATAAATAAGAACAAAGCACTCTTAATTCCATTCTCCATTAGGCGGATTATATCCCGAACCATTATGATTCTCATTTGACCCTTCTGGAATATAAATCTGATAAAATGGGCGATAATTGTTCATCCTTAAATCATCTTCTTCAATCCATTTGTTCTTCAGAACATCGCCTTATCCGCTTCTTCCATGTACCTTGAATGACTGAATTGCATCTTGAGTTACCATCTCATGTGCTCCAAATGCGGGTTAGTTTCATGGATTTTTGCTTCCATTGAAGTCATTTGGGCTTCAATTTTTACAATTATTTCAGCAATCCCTTGAATACTAACAACGAGATATCCATTGAATAACTCTTTAGCACTCTCACTAACGAACTTACTCTTGTCAGAATCTTGCTTCTTCGTAATCTCATTCTCCCAGGAAGACATGATGCACTCAAAACTCTATTCTTAAGATTCAGAAATGAAAATAGGACTTGGGGCAAGTGTTTCTCTTAAATCAGGTCCTTTTTATAGACTTGGGAAGTGCTAAAATTGCTCCAAGACATTTTAAAACTCCAAAATAACTTCCAAAACCACTGCCCCACGATCTAGGCTTTTAGAACCTCATTTTCACATTTTTTATAACTGTGGCGCCTAAGCGCCAACCAGTCGGCGCTTAGCCGCCAGTGCTCAATTTAGCACAGGTCTGCTAAGTGTCCAAATTTTCATTTCAACTTCTCAAAATCATCAATTAAGGTCAAATAAACTCTACTATAGTTTAAAAAATCCAAATTACTACCACTAAAAACATAAAAATAAACCAAACAAAGCAAACAAAGCACACAAAACAAAAATAAAGCAAATCACAGATATTTATGGGTTGCCTCCCACAAAGCGCTTGTTTTAACGTCTTCAGCCTGACATACCCAAAACTCATTATGAGTGACCCAACATCAAATTATTATCAGATTTAGATTTATTGACTGAAAAATATGGTTTAAGTCTATGTCCGTTAACTTTAAATATTTTTCCAGTCTTAGGATCTTGAATATCTACAACTCCATAAGAATAAACTTTTATCACAATAAATAGACCCATCCACCTGGACTTAAGTTTTCCAGAAAATATTCTCAATCTAGCATTATACAGTAAAACTTTTTGTCCTGATACAAGATTTTTAGTAAGAATCTTCCGATCATGCCATAACTTCATCTTTTCCTTATAAATCTTAGCATTTTCATAAGATTCATTCCTTATTTCTTCAAGCTCATTCAATTGCAATAATCTCTTTTTAACAGCATCTTTCAAATTATAATTAAACTCTTTAATAGCCCAATATGCTTTATGCTCAAGTTCAAAAGGTAAATGATAAGCTTTTCCAAAAATCAGCCTATATGGGGACATTCCTATAGGTGTTTTGTAAGAAGTCCTATAAGCCCACAAAGCATAATCCAGTTTGATTGACCAATCCTTTCTATTTGGATTAACAATTTTTTTCCAATATTTTAATTTCACGATTGGATAATTTAACCAAACCACTTGTCCGCGGATGATAAGCGATAGCAATGCGATGATTAATATGATATTTCTTTGCTAACTTCCCAATAATTGCATTTCTAAAATGACTTCCCCCATCGGTTATGATTACTCTTGGTATTCCAAATCCGCAAAATATATTCTTTTCTAAAAACTTTGCAACACTTTCGAGCATCACATCGAGGTAAAGCAATAGCTTCAATCCATTTGGAAACATAGTCTACTCGTTATCAAAATATAAACATTTCGAAAGATGGTGTAAATGGTCCCATAAAATCTAGTCCCCAAACATCAAATATTTCAACTTCCAACATATAATTGAGGGGCATCTCATTTCTTCTAGAAATATTGCCTACACGTTGACATCTATCACAATTTTTAATTTAAACATTCACTTCCTTAAAAATTGTAGGCCAATAAAATCCTGATTGTAATATTCTATATGCAGCTTTATCACTTCCAAAATGTCCCCCATAATCAGAATCATGACATTTTTGAATAATTTCATAAGTCTCTTCCAAAGGTACACATCTTCGAATTATAAGATCCTTTCCTTGTTTATATAAAAATGGGTCATCCAAAAAATAAGTCTTAGCATCAGACATAAATTTCTTCTTTTCTTGGTATGTCAAACCATAGGGTATAATATTACTAACAATAAAGTTTACTATGTTTGCATACCATGGAACATGCCATTCTTTAACAGTGAATAGTTTTTCACCGGGAAAATGTTCATTAATTTATTCACTATCACAGAGAGATTTTTCAATTTCAAGCCGGGACAACTGATCAACAATTTGATTATCAGAACCCTTCCTATCTACTATCTCAAAATTAAATTCTTGCAAAAGAAGAATCCATCTTATCAGTCTCGGTTTTGCATCATTTTTCTTCATTAAGTATTTAATAGCAGAATGATCAATATGGACCACACATTTAGTTCCAATTAAATATGATCAAAATTTATCAAAGGCAAATACTATAGCTAATAACTCTTTCTCAGTAGCGGTATAATTAATTTGAGCTTCATTAAGAGTTTTACTGGCATAATAAATTACTTTAAAAATTTTATCATATTTCTGACCTAAAACAACACCAATAGCACAATCACTAGCATCAAACGTTAATTTAAAAGGTTTTTTTTTCCCAATTTAGTGAAATTATTACTGGTGCAGTGATTAATTTTTCTTTTAATGTTTCAAAGGATTTGAGGCAATCATCATCAAAATTAAAAATTGCATCCTTTTCCAGTAAACGACATAAATGTTTTGTAATTTTTGAAAAGTCTTTGATGTAACACCTGTAGAATCCAACATGTCCTAAAAAACTTCTAATTCCCCTTACATTGGTTGAGCAAGGTAAGTTAGATATAACTTGAATTTTTGTAGGACCTACCTCCAAACCTTTTTTTTGAAATCCGTTGTCCCAAAACAATTCCTCCTGCTACCATAAATTGACATTTTTCCCAATTAAGGACCAAATTAGTTTCTTCACTAAGTGCAACAGTCTCATTTTCTTCAAACTTCTTTTTATTAAGATATCCTTCATAAATTTCGCATAGCTTGGCATTTGTTCTAGGGCTTCAGCAAATGGAATATTAATGGTAAGCTTCTTTAATATCTCCAAGAATTTTGAAAATTGCTTATCCAACTTTTGTTGACGAAGTCTCTGAGAAAATAGAGGTGGTGGTTTTTCTAAATCAACATTAGGTGAAGAAATAGGTCTTTCAAAACCTTTTGGAGCGTCCTCTTTAGGTCTTTCAATTCCTTCTTTCTCTACTTCAGTTTCTTTTTGAACTCTACCTTCCAATTCTTTTCCACTTCTCAGTTGAATTGCTTTTACTTTTTCTTTATTCTTTTCTCTTGGATTCACTTCAGTATTACTTGGAAGCATTCCTTGGGTTAAGACATTTGTAATTTGTGATATTTGATTTTCAATATTTCTGATGGTTGCTCCTTGAATTTGTAATTGATTTCCCATATGTGATACTACTTCTTCCATAGACAACTTCTCTTTATTTTGTAAAACATTGTTATAACCTGAAGGATAAGTTAATCTATTATTATTATTACCTTGGTTGTTCCAATTCCCCAATGAGTTTACTTGGTTGTTCCCCCATTGTTGATTAACACCACCCTGATTATTGTTATTCCAATTAAAATTTGGATGATTTTTCCAACCTGGGTTATAATAATGGAATATGGGTTGTTAGGTTTGATTATAACATTCACGAGCTTACGGTGAAGAATAAGAATCAACCATTTGGCCTAATGAATTTTCTTCAATCATGAGATTTGGTTGAGAAAAATTCATCCCAAATTAGTCTATCTTCTTTGATACAGCAACAACTTGATTTGGTAACATTATAAAAGCATCATTTTCAAAAAAACTGGCTACCTTTTTAGGATTTAACCTTTCAGAAAGCCATTGAAAATTATTAGTAGTCATTTCTTCAATTAAAGCATAAGCATCAGAAAATGGTTTAGACATTAATGATCCACCAGCAGCAGTATCGATGATTGATCTAAGAGATCCAACTAATCCATTATAAAAAGTTTGAATTATTAACCAATCTGGTATCGCATGATGTGATCATTTCCTGAGGAGATCTTGAAATCTTTCCCATGCTTCATATATTGATTTCCCTTCAAACTGACAAAAAGATGTTATATCATTTCTCAACTTAGCAGTCTTAGATGGTGGAAAATATTTAGCAAGGAATTTTTGTGACAGATTCACCTCGAGTTCTTATTGATCCAAAGCGGTAACGAATGTAACCATATTTTAGCTTTATCCCTTAGTGAGAAAGGAAATAGTCTAAGTCTAATAGCATCATCCGAAACACCATCATATTTAAAAGTAGCACACAACTCTAGAAAATTAGCAAGATACAAATTAGGATCTTCAGTTATTTCTCCCTCAAACCGATTATTAGACACCATTTGGATAATAACGAGGTTTAAGCTCAAAAGAATTAGCAACTACGAGCGAGGTTTTGAATACTACCATGAAGTTCATCTACTGTAGGGTTAACATAATCTCTTAAAGGTCTTAATTCTTGATGGATGCCTACATTTTGACTTTGATGATTTGCCATTTCTTGAATATTTTTATCTTTTTTGTATTTTTAATTTTTTTGATTTTTCTGATAGTTCTTTCTAATTCAGAATTGTAAGGTACAAGTCCCTCAAGAATCTGAACTACACATACAACAATAAAACAAAACAAAACACAACACACTAACAAAAATAAAGAAAAGTAAAAATTTAAAATTTCTTAATTCTCTTTAAAATGTAATTTAATTATTTTTTCCCGGCAACGACACCAAAAACTTGACTCCGCCAAATAAATATATGTGCACCAAGAATCTTGGTATATATATATGTGCTGATGATTTAGATATGAAAATTATGATTTTACAATATGGGATACTACGCAAGTATACATATCGTTTATCAAGTAATATAGGACTTTCTGATTAAGCGCCGAGATATCGAACCCACAGGGAAAATATGAAAATCTTTAAAGAAATAAGAAAATTATCTTTTACTTTTTTAATTGGCTTTTGAAAGAATGTCTTGATTTTGAAAAGTTTTGAAAGTTGATTTGTCTTTTGAAATTTCCTTAAAAAAATGTTAAGCAAGAAATTAAAATTATAATAATTAATAACACTGTATGTAAAATACTATTAACTAGAATATCTTTTTCTTTCCTTTTATGAAGTAGTAATAATTATTAAAGTATTGTTGTGGAAGTATTTAAATTTGTTGTGACAGATATACGCAAATGTGTTTTTTACCCTTACTTAGTTCTATAAAGAACATATGTTAATTTTAAATTTTTATCATTTTGAACGTGGTTAGGCAGGGAAGATACGAGTTTCTCACTCTAGAGTTCCATCGATTCCCACCAACTAGGGGCTAACTTCTCATAACAAAACTCAAAACTTCAAACCAAATTAGAGGGTTTTAGCCTGTCGCTATAAAGTCCTCTAATTTTACTCCCATCCATAAAAATATCTTATAATATTACATTCAATTATATTGACTACAATTCTCACCCATATAATTGCATGTGATTCTTACTAACTTTTATGAGACAATACCACATTGGATCTTACATAATCTCAAGAAATTCTACAACTTAACAAGCCAAATTAAGAAGTAAACAATGTTTTCGTAATCAATCTTCACAACTTCTTCCAACTTTAAACACTTATACTTTCCACAACAATTCTCTATAAACTAATTACTTTTCCATTTAAGAAAGAAAAAGATAAAGTAAACTACTCAGAATGCATTGAGAAAATACAAAAACAACAAATAAAAACAAGTATTAATTAAAAAAACTAAATGTAAGAACAAAAGTAAACACTTATCTGAAAATTCTCTCCACAAGACTCAGGAAGTTCCTCTGAAACTTTAACTCTTCACTAAACTACTCCTCAGAGCGGATCTCCTAACTCCGATGACTTAGAATAAACTTCAGACTTCAATAGATACTAAACTAAAAGAAAGAAAAGAAGTGGGAAGAAGAAGACTTCACTCCGACCCTTTTCTCCTTTTTACTCTCTACTCCTACTCTTAATAAAAACTCTCACAAAATAAATGTAAAATACTATAAAAACTCTCTTCAAAATGCAAGTGGAAGAGCACTTAGTCATTCCTAAGACTCTTTAAAATTTAAACCAAAAGGTGCCTTGGTGTCTCTTCAAAATGTGTCCAGATTCAATGTATCAACCAAAGAATGCACCCTTTCATTCAAACTTGCGGCCCAAAGGAAGTTATGGAAGTTACCACCAAGAGTTGCATCCCATCCTCTTTGAAATTGGAGCCAAATTCCTTTAAATTTCTATTTTTAACTGTGGCGGCTAAGCGCGGGCTCAGTGGTGCTTAGTCGCGAGTGCCCAAATTTTCATTTTTCATTTTTTTTTCTCCAAATTTGATCCAATTTTGCTCCTTTCATTATGACCATCCATTTTTTTCATACCTGCAAGAAAAACACAAAATACCTTCCATTAAAGTGCAATATCATTAAAAATAGGTATAAAAATGTGCATAAAAATATTATATATTTTTGGTGTATAAGCTAGCTGGTTTGGGTATCGTTACGCGAATTGTTCGTGTGCATCCAAATGCATGTTTTCCCATTAGTGCTCATTCCTAGTTGTGCGAGAGTGCACATAAGAGCATGCGTTGTTGCACATGTGTGCCTGCAAGCATGCACATGCGATTATATGGATTGCTACACCAACAATTCATTTGGAAGGAAAAATCAAAATATTTTTTTTTATTTTGGCACATAGAATCTAAATTTTGCCTATAAATAGGCCCGTTAGAAGAGAGAAATCACCCATCTCCTTCAATAGTTAGAGTCTCTTTTAAGTTTTTAGCCTCTCCCTTGGTCTCATCTTGCCACATCTTCTAGGATAGTGTTGGCCCAATCTCCTGGCTGACATTTTCCCACCTCCTAGGTTGTTGTTTTCTCATCTCCTAGGCTGGTGTTGTGTCATATATTGGGCTAGTTTTGCCCTATATTTTGGGTGGTTGTTGCCTTTTCTTAGGGACATTTTCCTTGCTTAATTATTCTGCGAGATTCTAATGCCCACGGAATTCTGACCCCTCAAAAATCATAAGTTTAAGCATTTTTATGAGGCAATATCGACATTAACTGAAGTTGCCCTGATACTATTTTAAAAATATTTCACTTTCAAAATGACATGGTGATGAAGTTTCCAACTCTGACTGATCGCACGTGCTCGCTTTCAGCTGAATACATTAGGATTGATGAGGGGAGGCCTGTGGTTCCCTGCAGTGCTTGAGTTGATGGATGTTTTATCAGTAGCCGGAATGAACATTTCACAGTTCTTTTGTCGACCAATTATGATCATGGTCGGTTTGATCGCCTTCTTCAGGAAACACGGGGCTAATTTGATGTCGAGGATCGTAGCAAGGATTGGTAGGTTGGTTAGTGATACACACATGTATCTTTTAGGAGTAAGGTATTATATTTTCACATTAAGAATCTGTTAAGGAACTGGTTTGGTATATTTTTATCTACATAGAATGATTAGGGATTTCATGAAAGTCAAGAAAAAATGTAGGAGATTCCCACTCCTCTTTAGATCTCTGTGGATGACATACTACGAATGCTTGGATTTTAGGACATTAAAGATCAACATTTTTAGATACAGTATATCAAAAACTTCATGAACAAAGAATATTTTCTTTTCAATTGTAGCATTTTTATCTACCCTAGATAATAATACACTACAATGCTGAAAAAATCTGAGAAGTAGCGTTCATAACTAGCTCCTACTACTTCTTCGAAGCGGCCACAACAAGATTAATTGTGAGATCCTTCATCTTAAACATAGTAAGAGGAGTGATGTTACAATAAAAAACTCCAACCACTCCGAAAATTCATACTCTAGAGAGTGTATCGAGTCATTCATGCACTAGGTACGAGCAGACTAAAGAATATTTGAGTTTTTTTGCATATGTTAACTTCTTTTATTTTATGTTCCTTTCATCTATCTGATATGAAATTTTTTGTTTCAGATTGAAAAAAGGCAGAACTTAAAGCAGGTTTTAATCTTTGTTTTTTTAAAGTAGAACTCTGAATTTATCAAGAAAATTCCTCCAGTTCGATAAAAGATAAAATTCTACAGCCGAAGAAGCTGCGACTTTAGGGAATCAGATGATAGAGTGCATAACTAAGATTTCTACTATGGTTACTTCCATTGTAGCATCAGGATTTAGAGAGTACTCGAGAGGAGCTAATGGTGAAACGAGCTAACCTTAGCCAGAGTTGTTGACCTCACTTTTATGAAGACACATTATAAATGACATTCATAAATCTATCTTGGGAAGGAATCTACCATAATTGATTTCCTGAATACATCCTAGACCCCTCTAACACTAAAATTAAGGGATGAACTTTGATATACTTCTTTTGAGCTCAAATTCTGGAGACATCCCAGATGAACAAACAAATGACTTTTAATCCTAATTTGGGGTTACATTGACCATCTAGTCAACCCTAGACCTAAATTGGTCAAACTTGGTCAAAATAATCATTTTTGACCAAATGACCACCACATTGAACATCTGGTTACCATACACCTAAATTGTTCAAACTTAGTCAAAATAGTCAATTTTTGACTTAATGACCACCACATTGACCATCTGGTCAACCTAGACCTAAATTAGTCAACCTTGGTCAAAGTGGTCAATTTTGGGCCCAATGACCATCACATTGACCATCTGGTAAACCATAAAACTAAATTGGTCAAACTTGATCAAAATGATCATTTTTGGACCCAATGGTCACCACATTGATCATTTGGTCAACCTAAACCCCAAAATTAATCAAACTGGATCAATTGGTTAACTCATGACCATATGATCACCATGAAGCAAACCATAAATCGTATGGTTAAACCAATCTCCAAAGCACATCACCATATGGTCAATTTCATCAACCATGGTCAACCATGGTTAACTTTGGTCAACATGGCCAAACCAAGCCATACCACCAAACTCAATGGACCTTGTGACTAACCTAACTATGACAAGGTCAAGTAAGTCACCCTGGTTGGCCTTAGACCCAAATGGGTCAACATTGGTCAACATTGGTCAACTTTAGTTAAACATGGTCAAAAAGTCGACCTTGGGCAAAATTCATGAAAATCGGTCGAATGGTTACACCCAAAATCATTTTGACCAATATATGGGTTAATATTATAATTTCATATATTTTTAATTAATTACATAATTAATTCAAAATAAAATTATAACCAATAACCCTAAATTGAAAACAATTTATGACATAATACATGACATTTAAAACCCATAAATGATTTTCAAAATTGAATTCAACCAATAAGGGATTGCCAATGAGCCATCCATGACCCTTGAGACTCACCATGACATGATTAACCCAATAACAAACCCATGAGCCAAAATATTTGACCTAGGTAAAAAATCATCATGAGTCCATTATGAGGGAGGCAAGGAGATGTCATTCCTTCATGAAATGATTGGAGAAAAATATGGTGAAGTCATCACTCACCTCACTCATCACCTAATGGAAGAGAAGCCATTATCCTTAACATAATTAAGCTCACCATGGTGATGAGGGATAAGATGCATATGTGTCATTCTCCTCTAAATTCAAAGCATGATTTGGATTATCAAATAGACTGAGTTATCTAGCTCAATCTCAAAATTCCCTCCACCTTATGAAACACCCAATGGAATGAAGGCAAAGAGCATAACCAAATCTATGTATTAATGAAGGCTCATCATGGATATCACTTGGGGAAGTTCATCCATGGTTACCTTAGCCATGAAACTTATCCACAGTCATTATGGAGCTGTTAACTCCTTTCCCAAATAAACTCAAGCTTATCCATGGCCTCATCCATGGCTATTTAAGGAGCTAACTCGAATGCTTCCCTAGAGAAGAGAGACCCACACATAGTCCCTAATTTCCAGAAGCTTTGAAAATCAAACTTGTTCTCCAAACTGGAGTTGACCCCCCATAAAATTAGCCCCTAAAATCCATTGTCTTCTTCCAATTTCATGCCAAAAAACAAGACAATTTTTCGGGTTGACGCAAATCTTTTCAAAACTCAAAATTGACCACTCCTACACCATCCCCGAGCTATACGAAGAAGTTTCCAATCAAAATTGGACCTTCTTGTGAGCCCTAACCCATTCCAAGATCAAGTCGTGAGCCCATTTTAGTGAAATCATACCTCTACCTGATTCCAGTTCAAATTGAGCACACTAGAAGCTTCACAAGAACCTTGAGATCGTTCCTATCAAGTTTTATTGAGGCTTCACCTTGTCAAAGCTAGGTATGACCACTTTAACCTAATTTTTTCTCAAGTCTGAGACATTGTGAAGAAGACCACTTCAAAACACCCACATCACCCTATATATGTGTTCGTTTCTTTGAGATGAAGCTTTAGGAACAAATTTCGTGAAAATCCATTGAGATTTGAGCGAGATCTTAAGGTTTAAACATGAACGATTTATATGTTAACAGGATTTGGGGAAGATGTCTGGATGTCGTTCATTTTCGTGTATTGGAAATGAACGGCTGTGATATAATCAGACCGCAGATCCGTCCATATTAAATAAATGGAACCGCGGGCCATGTGGTTGCACACATGTAAAGCCCCGCAAATCAGATGCCACTGCATAGGAATTCGACGGATCCAAGGATCCAGTCAGCGCCTCGTGGAAATTAGGCTAAGTAGGACTTAAATAAATCCAGAAAATCCTATTAAACTTTAAAAAATCATAACTTAATATAGAAAAATCACAAAAATAAATTAAAAATATCCCTGGATTTAAGAGAACAAGTAGAAAATTATAAAAGCAAAATTTGGAATTAATGAATTATATCTAATTTTTAATTAATTAATTACTCTCTAGAGTAATTTAATTATTAAAAATTAATTATAACTCTAAAAATTTGGAAATTTTCATAGATTGATCGCTTCATACTTAGGGATGTTCTGTGATTTTTTTAAGTCTAGGGGAAATCTCTTGCAAGAGATATCTAATTTTCAACCTTACTTTGTGATTATTTTTAAAAATAATTAGAATAATTAGAAAATTAGAAAATAAAATTTGAAAATGATTTGAAACTTTAGGATGATAAATTTGGACCATAATATGATATTTTATAACCCTGGAAAAATTTGAAATGACATTTTAAGACTTTTAGGGTAAAATTTGTAAAATTAAAAAATTATAAATTAAAACCTAAAATTTCTATATTTTGTGAAAAAGGATAATTGGGATTAATTAAATTCTTGAAATCTAAAAAAATCCATAAATTTTAGTTAGGTTCGGTTTAACGATTTAAATATAACATAAACCTTTAAAAATCTTAATTAAAGTTTAATCACCTGTTGGCCTCACTTTGTTGAGATCTAGAGTTTCTTTAGAATAGCCTAGGGACTAGCCATAGAACTTTCCTGGTGACTATCTTAGATTACTAGCAATGGAACCATCACCCCATAGAAATTTAAAACACTTCTTTGCTTTACTTGAAGTTTTCAAATGCTTAAAGTCTAACCTCTAAGTATTTAGGAGGATGAGACCAAGCATTAGGAAGCTTAAGTGGAGTTCTTCTCTATAGGATGGTCAAGCCTTAGGACTTACCCTGGGTGGTCTAGGGGAGGCTCACAAACATACTTACAAATTACACTATCATACACTACCTCACAACCCTAAATCAAATTTCTTCACACTTGATCCCCTACTCCTTTTGAAGCTCACGTGGGTGGTTTCCCTAAGCTCTTAACCTCAGGCTAGGGTTTGGTGAGTACCAGCACATGGAGGATCCAAATAGGGAATTCCCTTGGTCCATGGCTCAAGTGGGTTATCAATCTCACTCAACTCAAAATTTTACTAAAAATCCTAAACTTTTGACCTCTTGCCTCTTAACTCTACAAAATGACCAAATTACCCCTAAAACCCAAAATTTGCCTAATTTCCAAAATCACCAAAAATTACCAAAATCTCCCAAAAATCATCCCAAAAGATTCCTCACTACCCAAAATACCCAAAGCACATCAAATATGCAGAAATTCCCAAAATACCCCCAAAATACCAAAAATTACCAAAATGCCCCTCCAAGAAAAAATTAAAAAATTCCAAAAATTAAAAAAAATCTCAAAACCCTCTAAATATTCCCAATTTCAATTTAAACCACTTTATTTGACCCAATTTGACCAAAAGCCCCAAATTTCCCTTTAATTGCCTAGAATGCCCAAATCACCTCCAATGCCTACCTAATTGACCTCAATCTTACCCAATTTCAATTCCAAATCAAAATTCATCATCCCAATCCCTATTGAAACCAAGTCCAAGTCCAATTTGACCCAATTTCAAGCTTAATTTCAACTCAAACCAAATAGCTCCAATTTTGACCTTATGGCCCAATTCCCTAAATTGAACCCAATGTCAATCAATTTCTCCCAATTTTGAATCCTAAAATATTCATGACATTCCCCTACATCCAATGGAACCATCAATGGCCCTCAATTTTAGACCAAACCTCACCTAAGTCCAACCAAATCCAAAAATCCCAATTTTGCCTCAAATTGACCACATGTCCGAAAACCACCAAATTGAATGCCATAGCCCTAAAATTTCTACCTAATTAATACCAAGAACTTTTCCTAACATCCTCATAGACCATTTGGAACTTTCAATTGGCCTTTGACCCAACTCTAGTCTAAACCAAACCCAAGCTAACCCAACATACCTGAAATTGACCAAATACCTAATTTAAGCCAAATTAACCCCCCAAACAAATTTAAAACATTCC